>CM037795.1:5233643-5283643 GCA_021229015.1 Solen grandis
TTTCGTAAACTTATTTCTTTTTTAGAGGAGGAGTCGGTGTAAATTGCTTAGCAAATATGGCTACATATGTACAATTCTGTGTTTACATTTTTGATTTAATATTTTAATTATATCATAAAGCTGAAGTCATATAAAATATGACAATTTCACCATATTTTTATATAAATAAATGTGGAAATTAGTTTAGATTGAAAATAAACATTAGTCCGTTCGGAGGTACTTACAACCATACAACGTACAAACAGTCCTATCTACTAGACACCGTGATAAGTACAATATATAGTTTCTAATCCTCCATTTCTCTTTTCATTTTGTAAAAAGGTTCTTCATCAGATCATGCAATGATTACATTGCTACTTTACTTATTACTGGGCACTCCTCCTAAAAAGGTTGATACTTCTATATGGTGAAATTAATAAATAGTTAATGTTGATTTCTTCAAGAAAAGTTGGTCACAAGTAACCAGCTTCTTATCACTGGCTACGTTTCATAGGAAAATGAAGCTACAAGTCAGATCTGAATAAAGACGTTTTTATGATGTCAATCAATTAGTGGACATAAATTACCAATTTGAATAAGCTCAAAATATCTTTAGATAAAGACTTACCTGGAAATTTAACTTCATTTTTCGAGTCCTCGCCTTCACACAGGTTTTTAATGTAAAAGCTTTATACACAATCGCACAGTTGTAAATTTCGCTATGGTCTGAACTGGGCGGGATTTAGCAAAGCATATAGGTCCCTGATTTGAAATTCAAATTCAATCTAGAATGTATGGAATACCGTTCGGGTCAACGCAATTCGCGTGTCTTTATATTTAGATACTTTTGCAAATGCTTGTTAATCGATATGGAATTATAGGGCATTACTCTGTATTTTTTATGGGTCTTTTCGTTGGGTTTAACGCCTTCCCGACACAGTTTCATTCATTTGGAGATCTAGTGCTACCATACAGCAATATGTGGCATGAAACCACATCCAGTGTAACATTATCCTGACACCGGGCCAACCAGTTAAGGTTCTAGCTTTATGTCATTTAAAATATATTTAATAATTTTTATTATAATGGTGAGACTTATATCATTGTGATCATAAAATTAAGGTTTTATATTTCAGTCTTTTATAGTTATGTGAAATTCAAATATCAATATTATCATATGGGGCTGTAATGTCATAATAGGGATTGAAATGTCATTATTTGGGATTGTGATATCATTATGTGCAGTTGTAATATCATCATGTGGGGTTGAAATGTCATCATGTGGTGTTGAAATGTCATCATGTGGTGTTGTAATGTCATCATGTGGTGTTGAAATGTCATCATGTGGTGTTGAAATGTCATCATGTTGGGCTGTAATATCATCATGAGGTGTTGAAATGTCATCACGTGGTGGTGAAATGTCATCATGTGGTGTTGTAATGTCATCATGTGGTGTTGAAATGTCATCATGTGGTGTTGAAATGTCATCATGTGG
The DNA here is from genome assembly GCA_021229015.1 of Solen grandis. NCBI lineage: Eukaryota > Metazoa > Mollusca > Bivalvia > Adapedonta > Solenidae > Solen > Solen grandis. Next base: position 5,235,118 of record CM037795.1, read on the forward strand.
GGTTGAAATGTCATCATGTGGTGTTGAAATGTCATCATGTGGTGTTGTAATGTCATCATGTGGTGTTGAAATGTCATCATGTGGTGTTGAAATGTCATCATGTGGTGTTGTAATGTCATCATGTGGGGGTTGTAATGTCATCATGTGGGGTTGAATTGTCATCATGTGGTGTTGAAATGTCATCATGTGGTGTTGTAATGTCATCATGAGGTGTTGTAATGTCATCATGTGCTGTTGAAATGTCATCATGTGGTGTTGAATTGTCATCATGTGGTGTTGAAATGTCATCATGAGCTGATAAAGTCATCATGTGGTGTTGAAATGTCATCATGTGGTGTTGAAATGTCATCATGTGGTGTTGTAATGTCATCATGTGGGGGTTGTAATGTCATCATGTGCTGTTGAATTGTCATCATGTGGTGTTGTAATGTCATCATGTGGTGTTGAAATGTCATCATGTTGTGTTTCAATGTCATCATGTGGGGTTCTAATGTCATCATGTGGGGTTGAAATGTCATCATGTTGGGCTGTAATATCATCATGTGGTGTTGAAACGTCATCATATGAAGTTGTAATGTCATCATGTGGGATTCAAATGTCTTCATATGAGGTTGAAATGTCATCATGTTGGGCTGTAATATCATCATGTGAGTTTGTAATGTCATCATGTGGGGTTGTAAAGTCATCATGTGAGGTAATGTCATCATGTGAGGTACAGTCGACATTGTATTAAGAGACCGCTCAAGGGACTGCCAAAAAGTGGTCGCTTAATGAAATGGTCTCTTAATAGATATATTTGAAATTCCAGGCAAGGAAAGTATATGTTTATAAACTGTAAGCTAAATTGTATCATAACGTTATATTACAACATGAATACGAATTAAACTACACAATGTTTTGTTGTTTAGTATGTTGGAATAATACTTTGGATCTTTGGCTGAGGTTTGCATTTGGTGTACGGTGGAAAAACACAACATTTGACATCGAATTCATGGATGGATTCGGACAATTCCAAGAAAAAATATTATTTAGCAATGAGCTTTCTTTATGTTTCTGTCTAACATAAATCCAGAAACACTCGATAAATTTATTTCAACCGTGCGCCTTGGTCGCGTATCATAAGACGCAATGTACATACTTATAGGTACGAATTATTATTGGTACGCATTGCATCCGTAAGTATTAATTTACCTTATTCCAAATATTCTTTTACCAAAATCCGAAGCATTCGGCATTTGGAGTGATGGTTTCACCTATGTTATGCTTAGTAACTGTTGAAACGGGAACCAGGAACTATACATTGTATTTAGAATTTAGTTGCACATGGTGCAGTCATGCGTGGTCAAAACAAATTGGTTTCAGGTGAGCACTTATGATAGGGATAATTGTTTGTTTGTTCGGATGTGTTAAAGATGAATATACACATGCTCCAGCGTACACGATAATTAGCAACGGAATCAAACACGGTCCCTCAAAAAAGTTGATTTTGTGCATAATCTTACGTTCTGGGACTTGGTTTATGTGGTCGATGGACGCATAATAAAACAGTCGCTTAATGGGATAAATATATATAGTAAAAACGTTCGTGCGGGAATTATAACGGTCGTTTAATAAAAAAAAGTCGTTTAATACAGGTGGTCGCATGTACAATGTTGACTGTTATATCATGTGAGGTTGTAATGTCATCATGTTGGACTGTAATGTCATCATGTGAGGTTGTAATGTCATCATGTGAGGTTGTAATGTCATCATGTGAGGTTGTAATGTCATCATGTGAGGTTGTAATGTCATCATGTGAGGTAATGTCATCATGTGAGGTTGTAATGTCATCATGTGAGGTTGTAATGTCATCATGTGAGGTTGTAATGTCATCATGTGGGGTTGAAATGTCATCATGTGAGGTTGTAATGTCATCATGTGGGGGTCGAAATGTCATCATGTGGGGTTGAAATGTCACCATGTGAGGTTAAAATGCCATTGTGTGTATATGTTATGTCATCATGTTGGGTAGTAATATCATCACGTGGGGCTCGAAATGCCATCATGTGAGGTTAAAATGTCATCATGTGGGGTTGACATATCATCGTGTGGGGTTGAAATGTCATCATGTGGGGTTGAAATGTCATCATGTGGGGTTGAAATATCATCGTGTGGGGTTGAAATGTCATCATGTGAGGTTGAAATGTCATCATGTGGGGTTGAAATGTCATCATGTGGGGTTGAAATGTCACCATGTGAGGTAAAAATGCTATTATGTGTGGTTGTTATGTCATCATGTTGGGTAGTAATATCATCACGTGGGGGTCGAAATGTCATCATGTGGGGTTGAAATGTCATCATGTGGGGTTGAAATATCATCGTGTGGGGTTGGAATATCATCATGTGGGGGTCGAAATGTCATCATGTGGGGGTCAAAATGTCATCATGTGGGGTTGAACCATTATGATGGCTTCTTATGTATTTTTAGTGGTTAAAATGCCAACTTGTTCTATTCAGTTGTAATATTAAAAGGCATATTTTTCTATTCTTTCCGTTCACTTGCAAAACCGGTAATCCCAATTACAGTTCTGTTATGTTCCATTCTTCTTAGCTATCATTATCTTTGATTATCTTTAAACCATTGCTGGCCAAATTAAAAAATTTTTTTTTTTCATACTTTATATGAAATAAAGCTTTTGTGATATTTTGTATTTTCCATGTATGCTTAATACAAAATTTTCACCAGTAACTTATAGAAAACATTGTAAAAGACAAATATGATGATATACTCTGTAAATTTCATATTTCATAATGTATTCTTAAGATAATTAATAACGCACCATGTGTTTTTATTCAAACAACTAAACCGTTATTTTTATTGAGAATTTAGTTCAATTTTTCAACAACAACAACAACAACAACAAAAAAAAAAAAAAAAAAAAAAAAAAAAAAAAAAGAATAGAATGTGAGTTATAATACCTTCAAAATTTGGCAAATATATTCTAATAATGTCTGAAACACAGGAATCTTGGTGATCCTTTAACATCCAACTTAAAACAAATGAAAATTATATAAAAATGACTTAAAGATATAATCGGTGTTGTCAATGCGCAACATTTTGGACTACATCCGAACAGTGTAAATGACGAATGGACTCAAAAGCATGGTGACATAACTAGCTAACTATTACAACCAGTGGACCATCACACAACTCGTGCATGTCAGCATATTCATGAACAATGTGTCATTCAAATCAGCCGGTCACACTGTTAACCCTTTCCCTCATATAGACTCATTTTGTCGCACTCAATAGGTATCACATAAAGCCTGATCTGCAGAAAACCACAGTTAAACCTTACCAAATTTAATTACAAAATCCTCATTTCAAGACCACCGAGGAGCAGCGAACAGCATAAAACCTGATCAGCCTGCGAGTTACTCGCAGGCTGATCTGGTTTTATGCTGTTCGCATAGGTCTTTTCATGGCGTCCTCTATGAGGGAAAGGGTTAACTCAGTAAGTTTGGCAACTGGATAGAACAGAAGGACACCCTGACCAGCAGTGGTCTGAAAAAGATACATTTTAATATTACAATTGAACAGAACAACATTTTAACCACTATAATTATTATTATTTAAGGACATTTCAGCGGGTTACAGCTGATTTTGATTTTGGTAAATTCTATTTTTGAATTTCTCATTTATTTTAAGAATAATAATAGAAGAAAGCCCAAATTTTAAGAGTCATGTGTTAAGAATATCATCAAAAGTATATTTGCCAGATTTTGAAGGTAAAAAAAATCACAATTTAGTGTTTTTATGCAAATTTGGCTAAAATTTCAATAAAAAAGCAGTAACAAACCCGGTGAGGTATGTATTTTTTTTTAATTTTCAGAAAGCATTAATATCAGAGATCACTGACTCTGAAAAAATAAAGGAAATCTGTCCGTTGAAAAATTTTGATTTAGAAAAATATATATAAAAATTAACAGTTTTGGGATAGTTTTTGTATACATTTTGGTCCGGGCACAAATGAGATTTTATGCCCGTTTTGTATTTTCAATGCATATTTGAGACAGTATTATTATTTGTAAGTTATAGAATACATTATAAGTTACAAAGGGTAAAATATTTTAAAAATACCATTTTAATATGCTGTTACAGTATTTAGAAACGAAATATTTCTTATTTTTTAATGCCATGTTTTGTCAACAAATTTTAGCAAATAGTGATGCTCTACCATAAGCTTGATCTCTAAAACAAGCATGGTAACCCCCATTTTTAATTCATATATCTTTTAGTTAAAGTCTAAAGTAATTATATGTATTTTTTTAGAAAAATCTGTCCGTTAGAAAAAACCCGCTCAAAATGAAATGATATCATTACCACAAATAATGATATTAGAAACATACATGTTTATACTTTTATATGGTTCTTATGTGCTGATATGTCAACCAAACAACAATGACATAGACCCATCTAAACACAAATGCCAAACATAAGACAGCTATGGCGTTCCATATATTTTTAAATATCGCATGTTTGTAAGTGTAACACGTGGCAATGCGACAGCTATTTGCGCGTCGCTTTGAGAAGGTGAGGATAACGGTTGCACGAACATAATTCAATACGTAAATATGAATTAGTTATGTAAAAATCCGCGGTAACGAATATTAGATATCATGTCAATTCAGTTATATCAATGTAAACTGAGAACAAAGTCACTTTGGTGTCATAATCAGATTTTGTGAAATAACGTTTGTGTCACGCCAGGTGAGTTTCGAGCTGTTTAAATGGCAAAATACCCTACAATGGTCTGGAAGAAATTATGACCCGATAGGGATTAAGCCTAAAAACTTGTTCAATGTGATATGCAAGCGTCCACTAGACCATTGAGCTTTACGTTAATAAGTGTATTAAGACACTATATATGTGATATAAGCTATAATTATTAAATTATACTAATAACTAAACAACCAGACTGTGGGTTGTATGTGAAATTAGGGTAAAGGGTACGAAAAGATGTATTAAACACAGATATCACCATTTTAATTATTGCTTAAACTGCTTGCCTGCCGGGTAGGTATTTTAAATGTTTCATAACTACAGCTACATATATACACAATGTTTGTTTATTGTTTTTATTCATAAAAGAACAGTAAACTAAGATAATTAAAGAAATTAAAAGGATGTCAAATTATACAAGTAGTTGACGAAATAGCTTATCACCAATGAAACCCGGGTAAGATTGTAGGTAGGTGGACAGTTCAGACAGGTAGGTTTTGGGTGGACAGTTCAGACAGGTGGGTAGGTGGGTTTTGGGTGGATATTTCAGAGAGTTGGCATTTTGGGTGGACAATTCAGACAGGTGGGTAGGTGGGTTTTGGTGGACAGTTCATACAGGTGGGTAGGGTTTTGGGTGGACATTTCAGACAGATGGGTTTTGGGTGGACAGCTCAGACACGTGGGTAGGTGGGTTTTGGGTGGATATTTCAGACAGGTGCAATTTTGGGTGGACAGTTTAGACAGGTGGGTAGGTGGGTTTTGGGTGGACAGTTCAGACAGGTTGGTAGTTGGGTTTTGGGTGGGCAGTTCAGACAGGTGGGATTTGGGTGGACATTTTAGGCAGATGGGCTTTGGGTGGACAGTTAAGACAGGTGGGTTTTGGGTGGACAGTTCAGACATGTGGGTTTTGGGTGGACAGTTAAGACAGGTGGGTTTTGGGTGAACAGTTCAGACAAGTGGGTTTTGGGTGAACAGTTCAGAAAGGTGGGATTTGGGTGGACAGTTAAGACGTGTGTTGGGTGGACATTCCAGACATGTGGGTTTTGGGTGGACAGTTAGACAGAGGGTTTTGGGTGGACAGTTCAGACATGTGGGTTTAGGGTGGACAGTTCAGACAGATGGGTTTTGGGTGGACAGTTCAGACAGATGGGTTTTGGGTGAACAGTTCAGAAAGGTGGGATTTGGGTGGACCGTTAAGACAGTTGGGTTTCGTGTGGATAGTTCAGACATGTGGGTTTTGGGTGGACAGTTAGACAGATGGGGTTTGGGTGGACAGTTCAGACAGATGGGCTTTGGGTGGACAGTTTAGACAGATGGGTTTTGGGTGGACAGTTAGACGGATGGGTTTTAGGTGGACAGTTCAGACAAGTGGGTTTTGGATGGACAGTTCATACAGGTGGGTAGGTGGGTTTTGGGTGGACATTTCAGACAGATGGGTTTTGGGTGGACAGTTCAGACAGGTGGGTTTTAGGTGGACAGTTTAGGACATGCGTGTTTTGGGTGGACAGTCCAGACATGTGGACTTTTCATGGACAGTTCAGACAGTTGGGTTTTGGGTGGACAGTACAAACAGATGGGTTTTGGGTGGACAGTTTGGGCAGATGGGCTTTGGGTGATCAGTTCAGACATGTAGGTTTTGGGTGGACAGTTCAGACACTTGGGTTTTGGGTGGACAGTTAAGACAGTTGGGTTTTGGGTGATCAGTTCAGACAAGTGGGCTTTGGGTGGACAGTTCAGAAGTGTTGTACAGTAGACATGTGTTTTGGGTGGACATTAAGCATGTGTTTGGTGACAGTTAGACAGATGGTTTTGGTGACGTTCAGAATGGTGTTGGTTGGTGGACAGTTAGACATGGTGTTTTGGGTGGACAGTTCAGACAAGTTGGTTTTGGGTGGACAGTTCAGACAGGGTATTTGGTTATGGACAGTTAAGACGATGGGTTATTGGGTGGACAGTTCATACAGTTCTGGTTTTGGGTGGACATTCAGACAGAAGATTTGGATGGACAGCTTAGACAGGTGTGTTGGTTGGAGTTTGGTGGGTAAGCAGTGGTTTTGGGTGGAAAAGTTCAGACAGTGGGTTTTGGGTGGACACTCAGTTAGGTGGTTTTGGTTGAGTATACTTTTTTGGTGGACAGTTAGACAGGTGTTTTGGGTGAACAGTTCAGCAATGGGTTTGGGTGGACAGTCAGACAATGTGTTTTGGGGGACAGATAATACATGTGTGTTTTGGTGGACAGTTTAGACAGATGTGTTTTGGGTGGACAGTTCAGACAGGTGGGTTTTAGATGGACAGTTAAGACAGATGGCTTTTTTTAGGACAGTTCAGACAATTTGGTTTTTGGTGGACAGTTCAGACAGGTGGGTTTTGGGTGGACAGTTCAGACAGGTGGGTTTTGGGTGGACAGTTCAGACAGGTGGGTTTTGGGTGGACAGTTCAGACAGTGGGTTTTGGGTGGACAGTTCAGACAGTTGTTTGTGGACAGTTCAGACAGTTGGTTTTGGTGGACAGTTCAGACAGGTGTGGTTTTGGGTGGACAGTTCAGACATTGGTGACAGTTTGGGGGTTTTGGTGTGGACAGTTCAGACAGGTGGGTTTTGGGTGGAATTACAGAGCAGTTAGCATGGTTTTGGTGGACAGTTCAGACAGTGGGTTTTGGGTGGACAGTTCAGACAGTTTGGGTTGTGTGGTGGACAGTTCAGACAGTGGTTTTTCGATTCGACAAGTTGGTTTGGTGGACAGTTCTGACAGGGAATTTGGGTGGACAGTTAAGACAGGTGGGTATGGGATGGACAGTTCAGACGGTGGTTTTGGTGATAATTAGACAGATGGATTTTTTAGGACAGTTCAGACAATTTGGTTTTTTGGTGGACCAGAAGTTTTAGGGAACAGCGGTGGGTTTTGGGTGGACAGTTCAGACAGGTGGGTTTTTGGTGGACAGTTCAGACAGGTGGGTTTTTCCTCGAGCATCGAGGAGCCCCTTAAACACCAATACCATGGCCATGGAGGCGATTTTTAGCGAGATAGAGTTCTTTCCAGTCGTTACGAAATGAATTAACAACAACAACAACAAAAAAAACTCTCTTATTTCTGCTTGTTGAACATAAATAGCACACGTACAATTGAATTTAATACTAGTTTCATACTAAATCTGACTTGTTTAAACCATAATAATTTTCTTTTTCATTTGACCAAGAATTTATTAAAGGGCCGCCGGTTTAATAGCTTGGTTGGAGAATAGACGAAACCAGTTTTTAAAATAACATACAAGACAACGGTACGGTAATGTGATTCAAGTCTGGTTTCACCGGTACAAATAGAGTGAAATAAAACAGAATTTTGAAGAGTTTCAAAGTATATTTTAACTGCTATACAAAGCGACTGTACCAATCCTTTTAAAGCCACGCTTACAGCATTTCGAATTTACGACAGAGGCAGTTTGGGATTTTCTTCTCATCTGTGAGAGCGAGAGTGGTTATTTAATTATTTAATTTACGGTTGAGGGTAGCTAATTGGGAAATAAGTAAGTTTAGAATATTATATTTAAAATATCAAACGATACAAACTTCAGAGTCCCTAATGCACACACAATTGTGGATTTTAAAGTTCTACTTTTGTAATATTGATGCATCGATATGACGTTGGCCGTCAGCGTAAAATGCATTTATTTGCTTAGTTTAAAAATTTATCTATCAGTGTGCTTTTAAACGGGAAGAGAGTTCTTCTCAAGGACATCTATATGGACTTGTTACACTGTTTGAATAATGAATGTATTGCTTTTAACCATTTTCTGATGATTTCGATCAAAAGCCCATAGTCTGGTGAACTTTTAAAACAAACAAAAGTCACCCTGGTTCGCTCAACACGCTCATATAGCCTTTAATTGTTTCTAAGAGAAAATATTTTAGACCAAACTCATGACCGTAGGTGTTCCAAAGAACTATTTTACGTGAATACACCTTGCTTACACTGTAGTAAAAATATTATTACTCAGTAGAACAATCCACAAGCATCGAAATATGAGAAAATAATGAAAATCAACTATTCAACTTGATATGCCATATTTTTTTTAATGTAATTAAGAAAACAAATAGAACACATTTTAGTTTGTATCTTGATGAGATCCCGAAGTAAGCCCTTTTTGGGTTACTAGGGTAAACAGTAAAAGTTTTAAGGTAACAGTAAAAGTTTAAGGCTAGTGTTTATTATTGAAGAAAAAGAAAAAGAAGAACAAGAAGAAAAAAATAACTCCCAATGATTTGCAAAGACAGGTTAAGCACGTCTTCATCTTTGAAGTATATCATATTGCGAGTTAACTGCTTTTTCTTCTTGTTTTGGGACGTCTATCGGTTTTTCCCATTTAATAAACATGGTAATCTAGTGAAATATAAAAACTTGATGGCTGAAAAAAATAATGTACACCCGTCTGTCTGATATACTTTTTCTTTTTTGGACAAAGGCAGCTGCCTTCCATCGATTAAAACACAATGTTTATAAAATAATGCACGTAGATACCGTAGAGGATAACACGAAAGTTTTCTACTTGCCAGATAATAACTGAATATGTGACATTTTTTTTTTCAGAAAAGTTTCGACATACCTAAGTGGTTAAGTGGCTGGCAGAAATATACCACCGTAGCTATTTTTGATTCCCTAGGATGAAATACTTCACAAAATATGATTCGTGTTTCATATAACCGTTATACATTCTCGCGAGAGTGGTTAGGAGTTTTATTTAGTTTACGGTTGATAGCAGAGAATTAGGAAAGAAATAATTTAAACTTTAGTTAGCTTTCAGGCTTAAAATTACAAACTTAGCTTGACACGTATGTATTTCCTCACAGACTTCAATTTCTTAAACGCACAAGTATTCATGCACGAAACCTGTTGTTCTATGACGATGCGCAATTTAAGCGTAAATTGTGAATGCTTGCCAAATTTTAAAATCTAAACTTTTCACATTAGAGAGATCGTCAACAGGACGTCAATAAGGACTCGTAACATTGTTTAAATAATAAATTTATTACATTTATCCATTTTCGGTGTGGTTTTAAAACAGTGCAGCATTTCGATCAAAAGCTTGTAGTTTAGTGAAGTTGTAACATTGTCTCGTTCAGCAGAGCACATAAATAAAACAAGTATGCAGTAATGTCGTGAAGCCAATAACAAGATTCCATTAGAGAAATATACTTATTTAAACTTTTATGACAGTTCCGTGTGTTCTTCAAACAACACAAAATAATACCCGTAAGCGCTTAGATACGAGGAATGCAAGCTCATTCTTAGAACGTTATGAGTGAGAGCCATTGATTTCAATATTATAGTGTAAATGTTATATACAAGTAGACATCAACTATGTTGTTCTGAGAGTAGTAGACTATTTTTTTCATCTATTGTTTGATTATCCACACACAATGGTTATCCTCCCATTGAAAAGAAAGCCTCAAACCTAACCAAATGTACCGGCTGCTTTGTAAATATCCTAAATTCTTTCACAGGTCTCGCACGTTATGAAATCTTGGCTACATATTCTGTTACACCAAACTACGCCCATGGATTTTAATTGTATCAGTCATATAGTGTTCACCTGCAAGCAACGAATAAATGTAAAATACGATGCACGGTAAAGCACGAACAGTGACAACTAATAATTTCCTAGTGTTTAGCATGTTTATTTAGCACATTTGTACTTGTGAATTAAAACTATATGTACAACAAAGAGTAAATATAGTTTTCGACATGTAGCATTTTTGGTCAAAATAATTGTAAAATTTAAGGTAAAGTCACTGTAATGGTTCCGCTATGTCTTTGACCATTAACCTCTATCTAACCAAGGTGCCATAATGAAACATTAGGAAACCTTGGTTATCTCCGTGAAAGCCATGATATCCGAAATGTAGCGGAACCATTACAGGGACTTCCTCGTATTCTTGTGTTCCCAAAATTATTTTAGATCTACATTTAGATCTGTAAGAGACTTCAGAATATGGTCGAACTTGGAAACGTGGGCCTCAGAAAACTACCAAATCAACTACTGGTTACATTTTAACATTAAACTCTTGTACTCCATTAATGCCATAAATTTAACAGATATAGCTAATAAAAAAAGTAGCAAACAACATTGGTTGGTACATTATCTGCATTTGACACAAAGTGTCAATGTTTTCTTTTTCTTAAATAATTTTAGAAATAGCAGCATATGTTGATAATATAACTGTAATCTTTAAACTGTTTTTTTTGTTGTTGCTAAATCTGGACCTTGATTTAACCCTATACGAGTATTAAGTTTCTGTTTACCATGGTGTTTGTTCTGAGATATAAAGCCTAACATTGTGAAATATATACATGTGTATGTGTATGTATATGGGTATGTAGTTATTTATGAATAGATATGTTTGTACGTAGATACACATATATATGATTCCAATTTATTCATGAAAAATTATGAAACTGTATTTCTAGATAACAAAAATATTTTAAAAAGGATGACAAAAACATTACTCTGTATCAGACATATATTTTTTTATATTCATGGATTTCAATGGTTGCTAGCCAGAATATTTGCTATTATTTATGAAGTGTGTTTATATGTAACTTTATTTCTTGTGATATATTTGACAAAAAATGTATAAATTATCAAAAATAAAAAAGTATTAAAAAATATGATGAAAGGGTTGATAAAAAAGTCTAGTTCCCAACTTACTCTTCTGTGCAAAAGGTAATGCAGTGGTTCATATTCGACTGATACTATGACGTCACATAGAGGAGCCAGATGTTCATCGAAGGTTAATCTGCGTGAAGTAACATCACGTGACCAAACCACATGCTTGAGCGGAAATGTGAAACTTGGTAAATTTATCATGTTTTTTTTTTTTCTCATTTGATATTTCAGTTTACGTATTCATTGCAACTTATAAGTAGAAAAAAAAAGGTACGAGCGTGAATGCATTTGTATTTAAAAATTTACATCAAAATCAAGCATTTACTCAGCATTAGCATGATAATGATTTCTTATCTCAGTAGCTTCGTACTGTCTTTATGTAGATTATTTTGTATCACATATGTTTAAAGACACACCTTTTTAACAGACAACATCATAACAAAAAATTGACGGAAAGGTGTTTCAACAAATGCTTTAAGGCTTATGGTTATATTAATTAGAAATTCATTTGAATTACACTTTCTTTTTCAGTGCCTTGTTATAAATGTTAATGAATGTTTCAGATCCTGTAAGTATGACATTGCGATACGCAGGAGGGTTAGATTTTTATCCTCTGTTTTGAAAGAAGCAAGACTTATATGGTCGAGCGTTTATCTTAAATGAACAGTCATTTCTGAAAAAAAAAATGATAATGGCATTGGAAACATACTTTACTTTTGAATTTGAGCAACCATGTAAACGCTATTGGACATAGGTGGTGCAGTTTTTGTGCAACCATATAACGCAGTGGAAAAGGATGCTATTTGGCAACCATATAAACGCCAGTGGACACTGAGATGCAGTATTTGTGCAACCATATAAACGCAAGTGGACACAGGGATGCTGTATTTGCGCAGGTGTGTATTTGTGCAATCATATAAACGCTACAGGGCACAAGGTTGCAGTATTTGTGCAACCATATAGAAGTATTTGTGCAACCATATTAACGCGGTGAACACAAGAATGTTGTATTTGTGCAAAAAAAAAATGACAGTGGACACAAGGATGCAGTATTTGTGCAACCATATAAACACAAGTGGAGACAGGTGGTGTAGACTTAGTGCAACCATATAAACGCCATTGAACACAAGAATGCTGTATTTGTGCAACCATATTAACGACAGTGGACACAAGGATGCAGTATTTGTGCAACCATATAAACGCCAGTGGACACAAGGATGCAGTATTTGTGCAACCATATAAACGACAGTGGACACAGGGATGCTGTATTTGAGCAACCATATAAACACCAGTGAACACATGGATGCAGTATTTGTGCAACCATAAACGCCAGAGGACGCATGGATGCAGTATTTGTACCACCATATAAACGCCAGTGGACGCAAGGATGCAGTAATTGTGCAGACATAGAGACGATGGTGGAAACAAAGATGCTGTATTTGCGCAACCATATAAACGCTAGTGGACACAAGGATGCAGTATTTGTGCAACCATATAAACGACACAAGGATGCGTATTGTACACATAAACGATGGAAACAAGTGTGTATTTTGCAACCATATAAACGCTAGTGGACACAAGGATGCAGTATTTGTGCAACCATATATACGCATTGAACAAGATGCTGTTTTTGTGCAACCATATAAACGGCAGTGGACACAGGGATGCAGTATTTGTGAAACCATATTAACACAAGTGGATACAAGTTGTGTAGACTTAGTGCAACCCTATGAACGCTAGTGGACTCAATGTTTGTGCAACCATATAAAAGCCAGTGGACACAGGGATGCGGTATTTGTGCAAGCATATAAACGCCATTGAACACAGGGATGCAGTATTTGTGCAACCATAAAAACGCCAGGGTGCTTGAATAGCGCAGTGGTAACGCGCTTCGTTTCTCACCAATGCGTCCCGGGTTCGATTCTTGGTCACGTACGTGAGAGGGTACAGTGATCGCCTGTCCAGACAGGTGGGTTTTCTCCGGACTCTTGGTTTCCTCCCACAATAATGACCACATACGCCGCCACCAGAGCCATCGAGGGTGATAAATATAAGTTGTGATAACTTGTTTCGTAATCGATGTAAAATAAATAAAGTTTAAACTTAAACAATACATATATAGATATTTGAAACAACTTGCACAAATATCTAAGGGACATTTGTGTTATTTCTGGTTTGTCATTCATATACATGTATATGTAATGATTTGAATTACTTCACTTTGTTCTGGTAAGTTTTCTAATATATATCGACTATAAAAGCCATAAAAAGTAAGGTACGAGAGCTCTTGTTGCACAAAAAAAGTGCGCTAAATAAAGACGTCTTTGATGCTCACTTACAGTGAACTCTCTCTCTCTCTCTCTCTCTTTTCCATCAGCATGCCCTGTTTACTAAATGGACATTCGATTATTACTTAAATCGTTGTATAAATGATTTGTAGAAGGGGTAATCGCCTTCAGTGATGGCTCTCGTCAATATTGATGTACATATAAAATAAGTATGCCGATGTTACTTACAAGTAATTTATATAAAGAAACTGATATATATGTATCTTTCTTTATATTATCTTTTTTTTGCAACACCTCACACACGGTCACGGGTGAATAAATCTCCTTGGTTTCACAAGTGAAAATCTTATATGCTTGCACCCTAAGCGAAATTTCGAATCCGTTGACCCAGAGCGCCATGTGGTTACATTTGACTCAACATTAATCCAACAACATCCATGTGATATACTCAATCAATCGTTCAAAATGGCCCCTGTATTTGATCAAAACAATTATTAACAATACTAAACGTTGCAATTCAAGGGACTCAATTTTGATATTACAACGAAGTCCGCGTGGAACTGGAACACATGGGCGAATCTGTATCGTGGCCTCATGGAGGGTATCGTCGAATACCCCCGGCTGACTACTTCCGTTTCACTACATGACATCACCGATAATCTATCGATTGGCCGTGGGTATTCGACGATGCATGGAGAGAGATTCAATTATATATATTAGGCAGCTGTAAATAACATCGTAACGACGGTGTACTTGGAGTATTTTATTTTAAATCCTTTGATGGATTATAACATCATCTTAAAATGGTAATCCATGCATCATTAAATTGTGATCATGGTCAATCAAGGGAATTTTACAGTATATTTAATCACGAAAACAACAATATAAATTATGAGAAAGCCATATCTAGAAATATAGTTGAGAGATTTAATCTAGAGATATAATTAAGTGATTTAACTTGTAGCAAGCAACTATGTGAGATTTATTTTACAAAATGTATTATATTCAATTAACTAATATCTAACATGTCCTATTGTACATATAATGGATTCAACCTTCTGCAGGCTTATCGTGTGGTATCTCCACGTGTTTCTCTTAATGGATCGATCAATTCTCTATCCTTAGTAAAAGTCAACAATCTACATCTTGCTTTCACATTATGATTTATGAACAGACAATACATTGGTACATTGTCTACACTAATCAAAATTTGATATACAAATGCCAAATACAAACAGTAACTAACTTTAAAGCAGAATAAATAATTCTAGTGAAAACATGAATATACATATATCTATTGATTATACATTCATACAGAAATAAGGACGTATGAAGTATTTATCCAGAATAACAACTTCAAAGTAGAAAAATAAAAGAGGAAACCATCTTCCAAACAAAGTTACTTTAGTGGATGAACTAAAAATATCATTAATAATCGAATTTCTAAGAATCATGATTTCTTTTATATGTCTAGTTAAATTTATTAGTATATATGTATTATTTGATTGCAAAATCTGATCCAAAATAAAACTTTTCCTCCACACCAACTTGATAACAGCAAACACAGTACCGCTTTTCACGTGGATTATATTGTTTACTTATCTACCTGTTTGGATACATAAAGGAAGAACTGATGGTCGAAGTTTTGGTAAGTATGACACGACTATAAGATCTAGACATAAAACTAAATACTCTTCTTAACTCAAAGTAGTTTTAAATACTCTATAAACATCTTATAATTAATTGCTTTCTAATGACAGAAACCATTCCATTTTGAAAAATGGTCAATTTCCGATTGTTTAAAATTAATTAATTAGCCATTATCGTGTAAAAGTTGCTTTACACCAGACAGCCAGTTTTTCAACCCACAGATGCGTATCGTTTTCAGCGTTATCATAGTAGGTATGTATAATTATTATAATTTCTGAATAGGAAACTTGAAACTTTATAAAATGTGTTAACATACAAAGGATACCTGCCTTATTCTTCATAAGCTACAATAGAATTAAAATTTTAAAAACCCCGTTTTCTTTAGGCCTAAATGTTTCACTATAATAACATTAAGTTAGTATTGAAAATTCATATATACGATTTTATATATCTAGTCGACACATGTAATATAAAAGTCACTATCTTTCAGTGAGCCAATTATATTTTACATATTGTCTAACACTATGCATGATTATATGTTAAGTAAATGCGATAGTGTTGAATGATAGTTCCTTTAGACGTAGATTTTCATCAAAATATTTTTTCATGTTTAAATACAGTAATTCTGCCACTCGATGGGCATTTGATTTGCCATGACTTAAAGCATCCGCCGTTCCAATCACATTAAACATGTATACTTTTTTTTTTCAATATGTTTCGTGAAAGCTTTTATCATTATTTTTTTATATAAAAAATGTACATTTTCATTTTTCTTACTGCTTAGTCCTCAACAATGGTAAAGAAATATCTTAAACATCATAAATAAGGAACACAAGATAATAACATCATAAATAAGTAACACAAGATAATAACATCATAAATAAGGAACACATAAAAGGAAATTATCCTCACCTACTCACACAATACAATATCATTTTTATGAGATGGAATGAAAAAAAAAATGCTATATGGTTATTATTTTCCCAATATCCTAAGTATATATGTATCTAGCATGCACATCTCATAATACCAATCATAGCCCTGACGCTCTGAATACGCCGAGGTTTATCATACGTAAATAACATATTAAAAATAGTTAATTGCATTCAATGGAGAGAGAGAGAGAGAGAGAGAGAGAGAGAGAGAAGAGTGACTAGCCACCCACTGAAACAAGATAAAACTTATTTTTAACTCATATATCTAGTGTCTGAAAGCATTTATACAATGCCTCGGTTAGCTGGTCAGTTGTTACAATACTTAGCTAAATTAACAGAGTGACCAACTTTTACCTACGCATGGTGGCTGGTGTCGCGGAAGCAACTCATTAAACAGAAAAAATGGATGTGCTACGCTCCGATCCAATTTTTAAATAAAACACCAGAAATAAGCGCTGATTTTGTATCTTATATCAGCACGGATTCTTAAGTATGGTAGCAAATCATTTTTTTTTGAAACATTCTGGTCAATGCATTATTAGAAATGTCAAGAGTCTAAAATACCATATAGATTCCTATTTAGTGGGGAGTCTTCGTCATAAAAAAGTCGTTTACTGATATCTATAAAAAATAAGAAAAACCTTTTAGATTAAAATTGCATAAACTGTACTTAAATCTTCCTAAAACAAAACTGTACTTACACCCTCCCTAAAAAGAAACTGTACTTAAACCATCCCTAAAAAGAAACTGTACTTAAACCATCCCTAAAACAAAACTGTACTTACAACCACCCTAAAACTAAACCGTACTTACACCCTTCCTAAAACGAAACTGTACTTACAACCTCCCTAAAAAGAAACTGTACTTAAACCCTCCCTAAAACCAAACTGTACTTACGCCCTTCCTAAAAAGAAACTGTACTTAAACCATCCCTAAAACTAAACTGTACTTACAACCACCCTAAAACTAACCTGTACTTACACCCTTCCTAAAAAGAAACTGTACTTAAACCATCCCTAAAACCAAACTGTACTTACATTCTCCCTAAAAATAAACTGTACTTTCTACCTCCCTAAAACCTAACTGTAGGCTACTTACAACCTCCCTTAAACCAAACTGCGCATTTGATAGTACATTCTTTTCCCCACAAATCTCCACTCTTTTTGTCAAAATAATAGTAGATATTTTACGAAGATTACTAAAGGGTGCAATAAATCGCCCTTTATTGTGAATCCCCACTATAAAGCATAAGACCACTTGTCAATATTTTTGTTACGGTGATGATATATGCACTAATAAGATACTTTTTGGCAGCTCATGTAAGAAATATTAATTTTCTCACCTTTGAATAAAAGAGATAATTGCCATGATATGGATGGAAACGACTCTTTATTTAAGCTGGTCGTTTATTTTAAAAAGTATAATTCAGAGTAGGTTTAATTTAAGTTTGCCCTTAAATGAAATAAAGATATAAATAAATAATATCTGGTCCCCAGGTTTGTTTAATATTCAGGTAGACAAATGGGTACAGAAACTTTTCTTTTAATTGTTTTATTTAAATTAGTCTTATTGTTTATTTCGTGTGTTTTTTTTCTGACAAATTTCATTAAAGCATAAAAACAACAACAACAACAAAAAACAACAACAAAAAAACAACAACAAAAAACAACAACAATATTTTAGCAAACAACTGCGGTTTGTGTAAATGATAAAGAAATAAGAAGTAACTTTAAAAAATATATTCGGCATAAAAAAACCGAGCTAAGTTTCTTATGTTTAAATATATAGATTAAATTGTTATTTGTTATGCAGAAAGATATGCACCCTGAAACTCCCATTTTATGATGGAATTTCCTAAAATAATTCATGCAAATCAATGAAACGAGTGCTTTTGCGAACTCTTCGGTTGTTAACCAAGATAAGATTGGTCCAAGAAAAAGGTCAAAATTCATATTAATATACAGCTTTAATACGAAAAAAAAAAATGATATTGATATTGTAGGGAATTCATTGATTTTTTTAAACGAATCAAAATGTTGTGTATTGAATGGGCGACTTAAAGTTGACAATTATACATGCATTTCATCAAAAGAAAGGTCCGTAGTAGACTATATTTTTGTACCCCAACTTTCAGTGTTGGAAATCGTTACCCCGATACAGATTGATCAATTAGAAGAAAACACTGAGTGTTTGATATTCATCAGAATCTGTTTTAAATGAATAAAAAATCAACATAAAAACCAAATTCTCTTCGTCAACTTGACTCTCTGTCATCACTACAAATTATGACATCACCATTAAAGCTTTGAGAACGTGGATATGTATTGTTGTTATTGTATTGGGGTTTACCGTCGCTGCGATAGTATTTCAATCATATAGCGACGTCCAGCTAATTACAGGTGGAGGAAGACCCCGAGTACACAGAGGTACCCGGGTAGAACCACCGACCTACCGCAAGCCAGCTGGAAGGCTTCCTCACATGAAAAATCCGAAGTCCCTACCGGGATTCGAACCCACAGCGGTGAGGGGCTGAGAGATTTGTAGTCCACGACTGTAACCGCTCGGCCACGGCGGCCCCGTGGATATGTATATACAGTTTACAAAATTCCTCGCCTCACTGGCTACTTTTTTACGTCATATTTGTGGCTATACTGTACAGTAGATGCATCTTAATTTTTTTCTATTTTTTTTTTTAAAATAAAATACAGTTTTGTATTCATATTTGAAACTTCTATTAGCGGTCACCTGTATTAAGCAATCAGCCTGTATTTTGCGGCCAGTTTTGATATCACTAAACTATTGCATTTTGTTATATGTTTAACCTTCGTTTAGCGGTTACTTCTGTTGTCACTTTCTCGTGTTCCCCTGACTGACCGCTTAAAACAGGTTTGATTGTATTTCCCTTCTTTCCTAGACGCCCTTTGATACAGCAATGTTTTTCTTGTTATACTTGTCGAACTTGAGACGCAGAAAGAAAGGCATTAAGCCAGTTTTTCTAGGATTCAATAAAAACATCCCTTTTGATTCCTGAATAAAAAGTAAATCATATGTATTGCAGTTTGAATGCATATTTATTATTAAGTGAATCAATCTTATATAATAATTATTCAGAATCAGAACATATTTATTGACTCATACAATTGCAGGTGTCAAACATGACACATATACAATTGAAACATGAATAGAAAGAAATCGGAGTCAAAATTGAAAATCTAATTTGCATATAATTATCCCAAAATGGCATATAGAGAGTGGGTGCTGCAGGATTAAGGATATGTTTTGAATTTGTATGAAAACTTTTACATTCAACATTTGCTTGAATATATACTGTAACAGCCACTCGGTATTAGATGTACATGTATCTGTAATTATAAATAACAATACAAACTAATTCACAACATTAATTTTTGAATATACTTTTTTTATCTTTATCGACTTAAAATTTCATTTTTGACAACTGGTGCCATTTTTATATACTTACAAAGATTTAATACTTCCCTCTTTTGATGTTTTTTTAAAAGACTATAAATTTAAACATGCTCTGTCTGCGTGTATAAACTATTTTGATAAAATTATTTCTGAATGATCATAGTCTTCACATTTGATTATACATGTGTATATATAAAATTGTATTCGTCTTCTACTCCATTTGTATAACAACAATGATATATTCTTGCCTCTCGTGCCTCTAGGACCATAGCTATTTTGCACAGTTCGCAATTTATGTGGAGAAAGTTTTAATCTTGATAAAAAAAGCTAACATCTTTTTGGATTCTTTTCCATAATAATTACTGAAAGAAAAGTCAGGTTACAATTGTTTATAAACAATTTAAAAAATATATTTTTCTCAATATCATTTCGCCATTTTGTATAAAGTTATCCATCTCTTTCTATTTGAAGGCATTATGATGTAACAGATCTGGACATTTCAAGGCACCAGAAACCCAAAATTCATCCAGTGTAGGCGTCACCCGCTATGCCCAATTGACCTTTCTGCCGACCAGATAACAGCATTACGTCACACCTTCGATACAAATAAACATCCACCATTTTCTTTGACAACTTCTGCAGCCGTCTCCCAAGTTTACAATCAGTTAATGACATATTATAATTATTCAGGAGTAGAAATTTCGGTTTCGGGTGGGAAGTTTGGGGTGCCTGAATGGCTCGTGTCTTCATCTATTCTTTCTTGTTTTATTATTATTATTTTCTGTCCCTTTCTTTAATTCTGACTGATATGAGTAATTTAATTGTGTTTCTGATTTATCTTAAAATTTTGAGGTAATCTGAGTAACTTCATTTTAATCGAAACATATCAGGAAATCCAAACACTTAAATATTAAAACGACTTATTCGAATCCAATATGTAATAATATTTAATAAACACAAAATGACTCAATTATACATTTATATAAAGCTAGAATACGAGTAATCCTTAGCAACTTGTTATTCATATAGAATTTGTTGAATATTCCAACGTAATACACACTATACCTACAATATCCACCATCAAACATTAAAATCCAAGGTGGCGCTGGTTTTTGACTCCAACATCGTTTAAAGATCTGATCAGCTTTATATTTGAACATGCGCAGTTTTTCGTAGTATAATGCGTTGGACAAATCCTGGATTAAATTCAATGAGGATATACATATGCTGCAGTGAGTGAAACAAATTTGAGGAATTCAGCTTTTAGAAGATCCCTATAAAGTCTGAAACGAATTACATAAATAAACGGATTGACAAACGAGTTCATGATCATAGAAAACATGAGACAAGCTTTCATGTCTCGGCTGAGCTTCAGAGATGGAACCAGTGCCTCTAGAAGATAGCCAGTAACCATCGGCGTCGTGAAAATGTTCATCACTAGCAGCAGTATACCAATAGCAGCAAAGGCCCGATACTGATACTTCAATCGGACGTTTTCCAAAACATTCCGATTACTTTCGGGTTGAAGTGCCCCGGGACCACCTTGATCGGAACTGTTAACGCTTGGGCCCACAGCTCGTGTGGTTTTATATATGCGATAATACATACAAACGTATATCAGATTTATAAACAGTAGGGCCACGTAATATATACTTGAAACCATTGCCATGGCCTTCTTGTAATTATTCTGCAGTAATGAATTCAAGGAACATTCGTTTGATTTAGCGTCTATTTTTCCCCATGTCGAAAAGGGTACAATGTTCAGAACAATACAGATGGTCCAAAGAAAAATTATGTAAAAGGCAGGGTTTAGTTTGTTCACCCATATGAACTGAAGTTTTTGGATAACCATGTACCTGTGCACGGCAATGGCAAACACATGATAAAGGGAGGCGCACTGAGATATTACATAGCAGATGACGAGCGGGGCGCACACGACGAAGCTTGTTTCCACTCCAGTGAATTTGCCAATCTGTGAAATTAAGATAGTGGCTATTCCTACACCAGCGTCAGTAAAACTGAGATACATCACATGTGCGATTCTTGATAGTTTTAACCTATTCACAAACACGGTCACAAACACAAAACCATTCAGAATCGTCGTGATGATGCCAACAAATAACACAACCTTCATAAGAGGCCTGCTCAAGTGTTGAAGTTCTTTCGCAGGAGTTTCTGTTGAATTATTTGTCATGTTAAGGAGTATGTCCAAATTTGTTCCATTATCTGGCCTGACATCCATTGTGATAAACAAGTCTTCGACAGCAAGTGAATATCTTGGCACTGAAGATAATTTTAAAACCGGCAGAGGCGGCCAATCCAGTTTGTATGTGCTTGTCAACACCTGCTACAAACGTGAATACAATGAGAGTCACGGAGCTACGCAAAGAAATCCAATCGTCTTTCTTCTAGATCATTTCTTTTCTCTATCCTTTCCCAATATTCCCACATCTTTAGTAATGGGCGTTAGTTATATAAAAACATATGTGTTGATCTCCAGTATTAGCTTAACAAAAGGGGAAGTTTCACTCAATTTGGTCCGGAACGGACTAAAACAAATGTTTTCTGTATCTACTGGCTTAGTTTCTGGTCATTACAAAAAGAATTTTATGTGCCTGTAAATATTTCGAATCATATGCATAGGCCCATTACGTACAACACGCACGTGCGTATAAAAAAAATCTGCGACCAAATTACATATCGTGTCTAATTATTTAATATTGTAATTTTAACTGAAAGAAAAAAAACAACAACAACATATTTTAATAATACATTGAAACGCGATTGACGATGATCAGCCCATCATAGAAATCCAGTATACCAAACAATTTATTATACATGTACATGTATAATATTACGACGTCACGGTTTCTCGCAGTACCATGATGTTTACGTCAGCACAGAACAATGACGTCATTTATTAAACAGCTTGTGATAAATTCCTGGAACGACTGTGGTTGATTTTGGCTTGTACAGCGACCTTAAATTCAACACATCCAGACATTAATAAATTCAATAGGTTTACGATGATATCTTTAAATCGTGCTATATTTTATAAAATAAACACGCTATTAGATTTAGACTCTAGATCTATAAATTTATTGAATCATCTCTAAACTTAAACATTTTTCTTTTAGGATTCTAGATCTACTGTAGATAGATATATCTAAGTATATTTCTCAAATCTAAAATGAAAAGACAAATACGCCAAATACCAGGGCAACCACTCTTTTTTAAAGTTTTGAAAATGACACTTGCAAGACTGATCAATCGAGGGAAAATGTAAATGCTGTCCAAACAGATAGTTGCCCCGTGAAGAAGACTTGTGACACTGACCAAAGCAAAAATTCAGTCATAGATCATTTTCTGACCCTAGTGTTCCAAAGTCTCGCGGTGTTAGTTTTCTAGGTATAGGAACGCTAAACACTAATGTCAGACTCACAGAAGATTTCTGTACTTTGTACAAGGTTTGAACCACTCGGGCTGGGTAGCTCGTTTAAGAGAATGTGGCAAGAAGACCAGACGTGTACCCGACTTTGCTTTTGATACAGAACTGTTTCCCTTTCTTAGATACAGTTCTGCCCTGGAGGGTGTATTTTGTGCCAACTGTCACACGTTCAGTAGTACTGAAAACGTTCTTGTTGCTCGTCCTCTTTAAGACTGGAGCAATGCAAAAAATGTCATTGATGGTCACAGAAATTCAAAAGAGCATTTGAACGCACTTAAAAAGTCCGGCTATTTTGTCCGAAATTGTCTAAAGAAAGAGCAAAATGTTGTTGAGTTTGGCTCTGCTGCCTACAGAAACACCGTTCAGAGAAACAGGCTTTGACTTCTATTATTGAAGCCATAATTCTCTGTTATCGGCAAAATATAGCGCTGCGCAGAAAATCTGAAGACAAAAGCAATCTTAGAGCGCTCATCAACTTCCGAGCAAAAGCAGAACACATTGATTCTGCCCCAAAGATACTCTGTACACGAGGCAAACAAATTCAGAATATATTATTCAGCGTTGTAAAAACGCTTAATTTTTCACAGTTTTGACAGATGATTCTGGGAGATGTAAGTAATAAAGAACAATTTGCATTTTGCATACCCTATATTGATCGTGAAAGTTCAGGCGAGGTGTTGCACGCTCTTCTGACTGATGAGATACGAAAGCACGATCTCGACCCACTCTTAATTGCATGTCAAGGGTATGACGGAGCTTCGAACATGTCAGGCAGGATTCGTGGCGTACAAGCAAGATTTTCGCAGGATTATCCGAATGCCAAATATTTACACAGTCGAAACCATCGCCTAAACCTGGCCATTTGTCATGCATGCAGAGTGGCATTTGTCTAGTCAATGTTCAACATTGTGGAGGATATATTGTTTTTCCCAACAAACTCGCCGAAAACGACTTGTTATTTACAGCAAACAGTGACAATGGAGATAAACTGAAGAAACTGTGTCCAACAAGATGGTCCAAACATTTGGAAAGTGTATTCGCTTTCTATAAAACAAAAACTTCACCGCAATATTAGACACACTGACTGACCTTCAAGTACACATGGATACCAAGACAATGTCCACAGCATCGTCATTTCAAAAGGCATGCTGTCGTTTGACTTTGTCATTGCTCTTTGTACTGTCAGCGGCCCACTTGACCTTCTGAACCCACTATCTGATTCTATGCAAGACCCAAATTGTGACTTCGCGAAAGCTTCAGAGCATGCATTATCTCTACATGGTTTCCTGAATGCGAAAAGAGGTTACCTTGAGTACTTCAATCAGATATGGCGGAAATCTGTGGATTTTGCTGAACAGCAAAAGATTCCAGTCACCCGCCCGATGGTCGTTACTAAGCAAATTCACTGGAGCAGCATTAAACACTGTGAACGAATACTGGACCATATACTGACTGAAGTAGAAGACAGGCTGTGCATTTCTCTTCCTAGAATGAAAACGCAATATCTACTGTCACACAAAATCGGATAGCTTACTCCTGAAATAATGGAGGATATCAAACATGAATATGCTCAATTCATTGACGGGGACACAGAACTTCAGGTATGGAAGCATCAGATATCTCAAGGTGCTGTATACGAATCAAAGCGCACAATGCGCTGAGAGACGGCGACGGGATTAACATTCTAAACCCAGTGTTTCTGAAGTTATTGAAGCAGTCACATGACGACAAAAACTCCATCCGCTGTTGCTACAGAAGTTCTGTTTGTAACATAATAATCCGGAGTAAAGGTCATGAACCTTTCATTCATAAAGAGCTGCATACCTAAGTAGGTCATTCTCTTTCTCTAGTGCTAGCGAATTCTATCTGTTGTTTTGTATGTGTAGAAATTGACCAGGTATTTGATTATTTAAGATACTAGAATGTTTGCCTATCTATTTCAAAGTTAAGAAATGCTCTGGGAGGAACCCAACTCGCCATCATGCAAAATATTGTGCGGACTACTTTAGGTCAATTACATACATACGGAGCACTACTTTTTCTTTCTTCATGTACGTAAGATGGGTTGCTGTTCTGGTTAAGAAATGTCACGGATATTTTTTTCACGCTTAAAATTGATGCTTTCAGTGCAAAATAATGGCAAAAGTAAACATGTTAACAAACAATAACACACTAAAAGCGGTTACGGTAATGATTTAAACGTCTATGTAACATATTCCATTCGTATTCGTTAGTGCAGAATCGCATTGCATGGATCCGCACTAAGCGCGGAGAGGTACAGTTAAAAATGTTGTGGAAAATATGCAAATTAGCAAGGCCTGATTTCGTTCTTAGCATAAGACGGCTAATCGCCGTCTAAAAACTAGTAGAAGCTGTTGAGATTTTTCCTAATATACACGCCATCCTAAATTTATTTGTAATATATTGATCTCATTTTCAAAATTCTGTCAACTAAATTATGCATTTGTAGTGAATTAGAAACGACAATCGAGCCGATACAAAGTCGAAGTCGGGCCTACATCATCATGCTATCGGGCCGATATATTAACCCGACGTCGGCTTGATAGCGGCCCTATTTGCAGCCGATATTTCAAACGACGTCGGGCCGAAATAGAAAGCGACGTCAGGCCGATATTGAATGTTGGTTGGGACATTATTTAAGCGGATATAGTAAAATTTCTCTGCAGGAATCATTTCGAGAGCTTGGTGCAAAACTATTGCAACTGCTACTTTATTTATATGTAAATACAATAGTTTTGAACCAAGCCCTCGATTTGAGCTATATATCTTTAGTTTCAAAGGGAGAAAGCAATGTAATTAAATGATTTATCTCCTTCAAATATGTTTAGAAGTTATCCTAAATATGTGGCAAATCAGAAGCTATGAATCCACGATTTACTTCAATAAAACACCTTTTTATTTTCTATTTCAAAAGTACAAAATAGAGCGATGTTTCAAGTGCGAATGCACAACAAACTCAGCCTTCAGGGCGTAGTCTGGTATGGATTACCTGCCCCTGACACTACGTATCGTACTGTTGAAGTGCAGCAGGAAACCAGACTATTCAGGGAGTTGCTTTTTGATGGCGTAAAAACCAACTCGGTTCTGTACAACCGTTTGTCTGAACTGCTTTTTTTGCATTTTTCTTTTCGGCAAAAATGAAATTACAGTTGTAATCATACATAGGCAGTTAAATCAAGGCTAATTTGATACTATTTTTTCTTTCCTCTTGTCTGTCACACTTCTCTCTCTCTCTCTCTCTCTCTCCCCCCCCCCCTCCTCTCTCCTTCAAGTAGATCTCATATTTTCTCATCCATTTTGATGCCGCCCAGTCGAGAAACATTTGGTTGACAGAGAATAGGGTAACAAGTTTTAGCCTACCGAAAGTTTCTTCAAGGGCATTTCTAAACTTAGAAATATGAAGTGAAAGCCATATTTTTGATATTATTGTTCCTTCCCATGGGAAGGAACATCTATAGTCGTTCCTCGCTACTTGCCGGATATAAGATTAGCACCTAATGAGATGTTAGCCCGCTCAGTATTATGTGTGCTTCATGATTCTAATGATGAGACGGGATCCAGTCTGAAGTCAGGTGATATTAACTATAAACGTGATATCACGTGATGTGCGCCATTTATACGCCATTTTATCGACCATTTTAGTCAGTCTACAGGTGCGTGCAGGTTTAAATTACGGCTTCGTGTTGTCCCGATTAAGAAACTCGATGTCAGCCTAAATTGAACTTAGCCGTATTAAAGTCCTTGAATTTCTTGCTTCATTTCCTGTGCTACCATGACTTAAAGAAAAAAAAACATAAGAAAGTTTTGACTTGGAGAGAAATATTCAACCACCTACAGTTTGTCCTCTTCGTACTCTAAGTTTATCCCTTCCATATGCAAATGCTGAAAAACGGCTTTCACTTCATACTTCATAATTTAGAAATGCCCTGGAAGGAAATTTTGGTAGGCTAAAACTTGTGAAAGATAAATTAGCCACACGCAATCTTTGTTTTCAAATGTGTAAACCCCTAACCATATTCGGCAGCCTCAGAGTCATGTGATACGATATCCGCCACTGATTTGCTGATAACAGAAAACCAACACGTCATCAAAAACGTTAAAATGGCCGTTAAAATGGCGGATAAATGGCGGTTTCTGCTATCACGTCACTTCCGATTGGATCCCGTCTCATCGTAGGTATCATGAGGCAAATCAGATACTAAGCGGGATAACATCTCCGCAGGAAGCGAATTTGAAACTGTCAAGTTGAAATGTATGACTATAGATGTTCCTACCCATGGGAAGGAACAATAAGAATACTGTGTCCCGGCTTCAGTGCAATAGGTTTAAGCTGAGCCGAAAAACTTCTAAGTAGGATAGAATATAAGCTGAGCCGAAAAACTTCGAAGTAGGATAGAATATAATTTCTCCAGCCAATAGAAGCTTACGCTCGTTACACTCGCTTCGGTCTTCTATTGTCTGTAGAAATGTCTTTATATACTCTATCCAATTACATAATTCTGAATAAGAAAATTGGACAACACCCTAGCGACTCCATTCTTTCAACATTTGTTGAACATTTTTGTTAAAGCAACTTGAATTCCTTCCATTGCTTTCAGCGGAGAAGATTTTAGAAGTTTGTTTTTTTTAAACTGAGTGGGTGTTCGTTGTAACACTTGTGTCGTCAGCGTTCAAGCAGTTGTTAGAGAAATGGCGAGCATCAAATTATCAAAAATATACTTCAAGAATTACATAAGTTAAAGTTTCGGTTTATGTGTGCGCTACTATTAAATACCTTATAAAATTATCCTTGTTCCAAGTTTGGAGTGAATCCTTGCACTATTGTTGAAGGACGAGAAAAAAAGTGACGTGAAGTAAGAATAATTAGATAAGCTAGAGTTATTGTTCCCGAATACTGCAATTCAATATTACATCAGTTTTTATTTTCGAAGTTTATCCATTATTAAGTATGTTTTTTTATCCAGACAATATTTTGTTACAAAATCATCTTACTTAAAAATTAGATGAGCAAGAGTTGTGGTTCTTATGCACTGCATTCCTAGACCTCGTGAATTATGTGTTTTTCAAGTATTCAAGTATTAGACAAGACAAATTTTGATGCCAAGCATCAAAGACGCCGCGCATGTTTTTGAAGCACGCCTTAAATAAAGCAAAGCCATACAGAAAAGGTCTAAATACTACATAAAACTTATGAGATTATTCATAAATATTGAACAAAAATGTACAGAAAATGCTTTAATTATAGTAGACACATTATGTGATGATGAATTAAGATGATTTAAGATGACATAAATTAACTTATCTATAGATCATGAAGATACATTTTACAACAGGTGATTAATTCATTTCTTATATAAATATTGGAATAGTTAGGGTCTGCAAGATGCATGGAATTTCAAGACAGTAAGATACTAAGGCGTTATTAATGTCAATGTAAAAAAATGACCAGCAGCAGCAGCAGCAGCAGCAGCAGCAAGAACATGGGCAATGATGACGAACTATTCAGCACAAGTTTTAATTTGGTTAGGGAATTAGCTACAAGTCCCAGTATTAATTAACAATCTACTTCCTTTGATAATGAAGCGTGGTGTAGGAGTATGGCATTCTTTTTGTATTGATGATATGTATTAAATTAGATATATATTTACAAGGCTTAACAGCATAAGCTATGTAATGTTAATCAAATTTACCCATTTCAAGCACTATGCACTATACTGGGACCGCAGATTGGGCATGGAGCCGTAAATAAGACATGTCCGCTATGGCCATATATAGTATTTGTGTGTTTTTACACATTCTACATTATGCTGTAATACTTATATTAAACTTCTTTCTCATTGAGTTTTCAAGTTGACGGATTGTATCTGAATACTGAATATTTTAAGATCTCAAAGCATCTTTGAAAATATAAATTCTGAGCTTTAATGAATCTGGTTGCTTGCAAGGTACGTTAACCAAGTTTTAAAACCCGTTGCCTACAAATTTAAGGAGAAGTCATCAGATACACATTATATATGTCCAGTTTCTTCTTAATAACGATTGAAGACTTGCATATTTTGAATCTTGTTATTTATTTTCATCAGTTAATGCAAGTAATTGATCCATAAAGTGTTTCTTTTACACATATTACATGTTTTTATTTTACAATAATAAAAGTGGCTGCTCCCTATTTTGATAATGCGGCTCCATTGGCAAAAAAATAACCTATTCCATACTGACTCCGCGTTTCCACGCGGCGTCAATTAGCTACAGTCACAGTTCTTGAGCACTTCATTTCAACACCTTTTAAGGTATCTATGTTCCAAGGTTAGAGTGAATAGACCTACTCCGGTATTAAGAATATTTGGGAATTTCCCAGCTAATCCGGGGGTACAAAATATACCCCGTATTAGATGGAAAAAACACATATTTGCCGAGTTCCGGATAACATCTATTCATGCAAGAGTGTTGAAATTTTGATCTGGACAAGAAAGTGTGACTCCGCGGCAGACTAAATGATCCCTATTTGTCTGCAGTGCTACGCAAGCGACACACACATTCTCTTCTTCTATGGCTACTAAATTTCATAAGGGGGGAGGGGCCGAACGTCAAACGAAAGGTCAAAACATGCGATTTAAATGGAGGAAAGGGTAAGGTTAAAGAAAAAAGACAAAAGGAGGAATACATGTACATTTCAGTACATTTACATTGATATTGGTAAACATTAATTTGCACTCTCTCTATATATAATGTTTTTCTTTTCTTTATTTTTATCACCAGTGCTTTGTTTTCCCACGGTTATTTTCTTTTTTAATCATCAATTAAACCTGCACATGGCAATGAATGGGCTTTCATCATCATCTTCTTCATCGTCATTATCTACTGCTGTAGATTCCCTGGATGCGGATACCGTGGTTCCCCGTGGAATAAAGACGGCAGCCAGTGGGTTTAGACTACTAAAGAGGACCGACGGTCGTCGGGTTCTGACGTAGGGGGCGGCGACGTATTCATAGCCGTCCTGGAATAGAAGGCAGAAAAAATCATTATTGCGCATACGCTTGACACTTGTAGCGGGCGAAGCTCGCTCGCTGGCAAGCAGCGTAGCTCGCCCTACGGTATCGCGTAGACTTCTATTTGGATCAACATTTCAGAGCACTATGGACTTTATTTTTTTCGTCACAGCGTTTATCGTATGGGCAGAGCCATTTTGTTCACAAACTTCAAACGTGTTCTTCAAAGTCGGTAAAAAACGTCTGATTGTATGGACCCAGTCCATTTTCGGGTGTTCGTCTGATTCAAATTTTGTTAAGTTTTGCTGTTGCATATGAACATTACAAATGTGCTTCGTTATAAGATATATGATTAACAAAATTATTCAACTCACTTTCAACTTGTGAATTTGATTCCGAAATCCGTTAAAAAATCTACCTTGTGGGAGACGCCATGACACCAACGCTATCTTTCGACACTATTTTTCAATCGCACGTTTCGGACTTAACTGATTTAACAAGCTTCTGCTTGGAATATCACTTAACCACGGTGCTTTTATGCATAAAGTATATCCCAGAAAAAAACAACAACAAAAAAACAAGCATTTTAATAATTATCTCGACCTTTCCATAAATACTGTCTGAAATTAGACGCGAAATAAAGTAATCAAAATCATCCGATCTTTTGAATACACATCAACAATGAAACTAAAACATGCCTACGTCACTGGTATGCAATATGTATCGATATAAATAGATACAATTGAAGGGAGTGGAAAAAAAGAGGGTGTAAACGGGGGAACTTGATAGATAGAAGTAGTGATGACACTCTGCTTTTTCTACTAAAAGAATAAAAATAAACATGAAGTTTACTTATGATATTCTTGCATAATCTCTCTCTCTTTCTCTCTCTCTCTCCCCCCATCTCTCTGAGAAGGCCCTGTCTGTAAAAAAAATCTTTCTTTCTTCTACTCTTCTCTCTAACATTATTTATTATTATTATTATCAAAATTGCAATTTACTTGTAATGTACGTTTACTATAGGCAAAATAGAAAAAAGGGTGTAGATCTATTTTTAGTTGAAAGGTCAAGAGTTTTTCATGCACAGTAGACCTAGATCTACATATCTAATTATCTGTCAACTATTTATTTCATTTTCTTTCTTTTTCTTTTTTTATTTAGGATCGGGCCAGTCCCCATTTTATGAACTGCTATGTATAGGATAGAACCTTTTAAAGAAAGACTGATTTAAAACTGCATGATTGTGCGTCTTATAGTTAAATGCTGATAAATAATTATACTGATTTCAAAGATGACAAGTTTGTTATTTTATCTTTCCCTTTCTTCTCCTTTCAAAGATGACACATTTTATTTCTCCTGTTTTGTGATACTCGTGGTCTGCTCTAAATAAGAGGTATACTAGAAAGTGTACCATTTTGAACATAACCTTTATAAATTTCAAAATGACCGGTCAAGGTGGCCAAGTGGTAAGAGCATCTGCCACAGAATACCTGATCCCTGGCTGCGACATTCTAAACAAAGCCGTAAAAATGTACTGGTTTAGGTCTTATGCTTGGCACTCAGAATAAATACAAGGTAGTTCCAGGACTGGTTTGCCCGGTGTCAGAATAATGTGACTGGGTGTGGCATTATGCCACTTGTCTACGGCATGATACTGCAGTGTGGCCTCAAGTAAACATAGTCTTCTAATGACTGAAATACTGTCGCTTGGACGTTTAACCCAGTTTTTCACTGGGTAGTGACACCAACCCCAGTCCAACTATTAAATTCATACTTTATTAAGTTTAATTGCAGTGATTCTGCTATTGGCGTTAAGATATAGGGATTTGGGTTTCCCCATTGGAATTTCGATGGCAAATATTATAGTGTACTCTTGAGATAAATTTTTGTGTTATGCTGTATTCATGTATACAAAAAGGTTAATCATTTCACTATTTTTTCTGACAAATTGTACACGCTGCACTGAACCAGGGCACTGACAGCTTTGAAATAAATATACATACAAGCAATTTTATCTATACATAAAAAATAGGATATAGAACCACAATGATGAATTTTGAGATATTCTAAGCGGGATTCTTTTTTTTTAAATTTCTGCTTGTTGTTGTCAGTGTTTTTGTTTTAAAAGCATGTACGTATTGTGACTGGAGGCAGGACTATGCATGCCTATATTTATAGACACCAACAAACGACATGAAATTGTTAGTTTACAACTGCTTTTTTTGAATTTTACTATAATTATGATGAAATAAATAATTTGACTTTGTTGCCCAAATAGATTGTGTTATGTAATCTTTTAACCATCTGAAACTTTTTTTTCTTTTTCGCCTAGCAATCTAAGCAAGTTGCTGTATATTTATAATGATCCTTAGAATTAATGAGTGTGTTCTTATCTAGTTAGAACATACATATGGCAACTAAATGGACCAAGTACTCCTGAATAAGGCGATCATGCTTCGCCCGCTCTGAGGCTGTGCCTTAGTTCATATTATTTTATTGACTTAGCCATCGGCCAGGCAAAGACTGTTTGGTACTTTGCACTGAATGCATCTTATAAGGATGCAGTTGTCGTATATTTTATCTTACTTTTTTATAATTTGTTCAAATGCTATATTTTATACATGACGACTAAAAAGAATGAAATCGCCAAGAAATAATATAGACCGTATGAAATGCAGGCGGGACCTCTACACTACAGACTAGGGGTGTTCCTAAACTAATGCGACTGCCTGTATAACATTTAATTCCGGGAGTCTTTTACAGTGATCCTGACACTGGCCAAACTCCCTTTACGTGCCGGACCGGGAATCGAACCGACGACATAACGATCTTGCCACTCGGTGCTTGGTGCTCTGAGGCAGCCCTAAATATCTGTATCGTGACGAGTGTAGACATAATTCTCGGATGACTGATATAGTGTTGGTGAGACGTTTAACCCTATCAAACCAACGCACTTTTTGAAATGGATCAACTCAAGTTCAAGTGCAAAGCAAAGACCATCTAATACCCTAGAATTTTTGTCTATATATGATCTTTAAAGACAGGTAACCTGGTGACTGGAATTTGCATGCGTGCAATTTTTTTCCTTTTCTCTTTTGGATTAAGTTCAAAATATCACTTTTGAAAGTTTTATTCTGAAAACTATACTAATAAATGAGGTATGGCACTATTCCGGATACTTTTCGAACACCCCTCGTAGTTGCTGGACCCCCACACCCCCTAACCCCAAATCCTGGATCCGCGCCTGGTTCCGGGCTGATTGACCCAGTGTCAGAAAGAAAGAGACTGGCCACTTGTTCACTTGCTTAAATATGACAATAAAGCAACACTATGTTTCATATCAACAAAATCCCCAGATGACTGACATGTTGTTGGTGGGACGTTTAACATATACAAGCAAAAAACAAGAAATCAAATGACTTCCGATACCCTTTCTCACAGTACTGTTTCAAGTCAACTGTCTTGATAAAGCAGGATGATAAAGATAAAAAACATATCAACACCAGGAAGAGCTGACAAATATATGCAAAAAAATGTAAAAAAAATAAAAATAATAATGAACTGATCATGACATACCAGGGATATGTGCAAATAGTGTGATACGTACAAGTGCTTTGAAGTTATATCAAAATCTGACTAATAGTAGCCGAGAAATAGTATAAACAGTTTTATAAAACAAAGGGTCATAACTCATTTAAAATCCAACTGATGAAGATGTGCCAACGATGTGCACAACTTGGCTTGGTAAAATTAAAATTCATTTTTGGCATATTTCGTGACATCCGTCAAGGCTGTCCGCTTTCTGCTCTTCTGTTCATTCTAGTCGCAGAAATGTTGGCAAATAAACTTAGACAAAGTCAAGATTATCAAGGTATAACTATCAAAGTGATGACTGATTCAAAATTAAATCCAATATGTCTCTAATATGCACTTAGATTGTATTCGATTTTATTTTTTATGTTTCCAGGAAACTAAGATTGTTTTTTAAAAGAATTTTCAGATCCACTTTGGATGCATTCCTTCGGCATGATGTTCCAGATGTTTGTACTTCTTGGGATGAAGGAGTTCATTGTCGAATTTAGGTTGTAGTGCCTTTTCTCTCTTATTTTTTATGACCTCTATTCATATCTTTGTGGCTGAATTTAAGTGTTTTCAAATGAATTTCGCCAAAGCCATTCATTGCTTTGAACAACTGAAACATCAGATATCTCTTTTCGAAATATTAAAGTACAAAGTCCTAGCACCCTAAGTCTATCTCCATATGATAAATGACGAATCTCTCTAATCAATCTAATAGCTCTGCGCTGCTCTTGTTCAATGGAAACTATATCTTTCTTTCACCATGGTGGCCATATCATAGTAGCGTACACATGGATTGGTCAAATCTGTGTTTTGTATAAAATCAAAAACATGTCCTTGTCTAATTAAATCAATGATTCTTCTTTTCAAACCAATTCTCTGGTTTGCTCTTTTAACACATGAATATGAAATTTCATGCGTTCATCAAATATAACACCAATGTCTTTTTCTATGAACAGTGACCCGAGTTATATTTATATTTTTCCATCTACCTTCATATGGTATACAAATATAGTATTCTGTCGACTTCTATGCATGGATTTACGTTTACTTTAAGAAGCCATTTGTCTGGCCTGTTTGATAGATTGTAAATATCTATTTGAAGTTTAAAACACTCTTCTTCTTATAAGTACAGTTTGGTATCATTAGCAAATAGTTTGTGGAATCTACAACATCTGGCAAGACATTAATGAATAAAACGAAAAGTACCGGCCATAAAATTGAACCTTGTGTGTTTCCGCCCGGGATCCCTGTTTGTGAAGAAATGGTATTGCCCATTCTTACCTTCTGGGCTCTGTGAATAAGAAAACCTTCGATCGATGTCTCTTATCCGTATAAAAGCATTCGCCATGATAGGGGACTGTGTGAAAAGCTTTTTGAAAATCAAAATAGTGACATTTATATCTATCAAGGATTTCATACCAATCGTCTATTTAATAATCTAATAGTTGGGTAACACACTCTCTTAATTCTTTCTCTGAATCCATGTTGGTGTTCAAAATAGAGATTTATTCTTTTGTTATTTATTTTATATACTTATTCATTTATTTATTTTATCCACTGTCACTTGAATGATGTTTTGTTTTGCTTTTTGTATAAAGTATTACAGCTTTGTAACCCATCCAAATTAAAATATGATTAAGTATAGATTAATAGAGAATAAGGAATTTGCATTTGTGAATGCATGTATCAAAACAATCAATCTTTATTTATATATCTAACGTATGACGCAATCTCATTAAAATCATATTCAGTATGCTAACTGTATCTGAACACATCGTACAGAGGGTCGCCTCAGATTGACCTTTGTAAAAGCCCATCATATCGGTAGCTACAGAATCGTTCGGTATATCAGGGGGAAGTAACCGCGTTAATCTCACATAGGGTAGAAAGATGTATGAGCGGCCGGGTAGCTCATTCGGTAGAGCGGTAACCTCATTCGGTAGCATTCGGTAGAGCGGTAGCTCATTCGGTAGAGCATTCGCCCTGTAAGAAAAAGGTCCCGCGTTCGAGTCCTAGTCAAGCTGTCACCCTGTTAAAACTGTTTTACCGAAGTCAGTTATACGCGCTATTTAAATGGTTTAAAATCGAGTACTTGTTTATGCATATGAATTACTTAAAGGTCAATCTAACGTGATCCCTAATGCGATGTTGTCAGATCCTAATCTCGGATAGTAGAGGAGTGCAAATTAGGATATGATTTTAATGAGATTGTGTATGACGATGAGCTCATTTATGCTCCAGTCAAAATAAAATTCCTTTTCTGTTCTGTTAAAAAGATATTCATATAGTTCAAGACAGCGTCTCTGACTTAAGACTTGTGAGGCTTACTGATCGACATTTTTCGTTTTCTTCTTACTACATGTACCTTTATTGAGTAGAGGAACAACTATTGCTGATTTAATTGTTTTAAAAGCATGTACGTATTGTGACTGGAGGCAGGACTATGCATGCCTATATTTATAGACACCAACAAACGACATGAAATTGTTAGTTTACAACTGCTTTTTTTTTTTTTAAATTTTACTATAATTATGATGAAATAAATAACTTGACTTTGTTGCCCAAATAGATTGTGTTATGTAATCTTTTAACCATCTGAAACTTTTTTTTCTTTTTCGCCTAGCAATCTAAGCAAGTTGCTGTATATTTATAATGATCCTTAGAATTAATGAGTGTGTTCTTATCTAGTTAGAACATACATATGGCAGCTAAATGGACCAAGTACTCCTGAATAAGGCGATCATGCTTCGCCCGCTCTGAGGCTGTGCCTTAGTTCATATTATTTTATTGACTTAGCCATCGGCCAGGCAAAGACTGTTTGGTACTTTGCACTGAATGCATCTTATAAGGATGCAGTTGTCGTATATTTCATCTTACTTTTTTATAATTTGTTCAAATGCTATATTTTATACATGACGACTAAAAAGAATGAAATCGCCAAGAAATAATATAGACCGTATGAAATGCAGGCGGGACCTCTACACTACAGACTAGGGGTGTTCCTAAACTAATGCGACTGCCTGTATAACATTTAATTCCGGGAGTCTTTTACAGTGATCCTGACACTGGCCAAACTCCCTTTACGTGCCGGACCGGGAATCGAACCGACGACATTGCGATCTAGCCACTCGGTGTTTGGTGCTCTGAGGCAGCACTAAATATCTGTATCGTGACGAGTGTAGACATAATTCCCGGATGACTGATATACTGTTGGTGGGACGTTTAACCCTATCAAACCAACGCACTTTTTGAATTGGATCAACTCAAGTTCAAGTGCAAAGCAAAGACCATCTAATACCCTAGAATTTTTGTCTATATATGATCTTTAAAGACAGGTAACCTGGTGACTGGAATTTGCATGCGTGCAATTTTTTTCCTTTTCTCTTTTGGATTAAGTTCAAAATATCACTTTTGAAAGTTTTATTCTGAAAACTATACTAATAAATGAGGTATGGCACTATTCCGGATACTTTTCGAACACCCCTCGTAGTTGCTGGACTTACGCCCCCACCACCCCCTAATCCCAAATCCTGGATCCGCGCCTGGTTCCGGGCTGATTGACCCAGTGTCAGAAAGAAAGAGACTGGCCACTTGTTCACTTGCTTAAATATGACAATAAAGCAACACTATGTTTCATATCAACAAAATCCCCAGATGACTGACATGTTGTTGGTGGGACGTTTAACATATACAAGCAAGAAAACAAGAACTTCCATTGAAGATGATGCATACTTCCAGATACCACTTTCTCACAGTAACTGTTATCAAGTCAAACTGTCTTGATAAAGCAGGATGATAAAGATAAAAAACATATCAACACCAGGAAGAGCTGACAAATATATGCAAAAAAATGTAAAAAAAATAAAAATAATAATACCAGGGATATGTGCAAATAGTGTGATACGTACAAGTGCTTTGAAGTTATATCAAAATCTGACTAATAGTAGCCGAGAAATAGTATAAACAGTTTTATAAAACAAAGGGTCATAACTCATTTAAAATCCAACTGATGAAGATGTGCCAACGATGTGCACAACTTGGCTTGGTAAAATTAAAATTCATTTTTGGCATATTTCGTGACATCCGTCAAGGCTGTCCGCTTTCTGCTCTTCTGTTCATTCTAGTCGCAGAAATGTTGGCAAATAAACTTAGACAAAGTCAAGATTATCAAGGTATAACTATCAAAGTGATGACTGATGCAAAATGAAATCCAATATGTCTCTAATATGCACTTTGAAATTGTATTCGATTTTATTTTTTATGTTTCCAGGAAACACTAAGATTGTTTTTTAAAAAGAATTTTCAGATCCACTTTGGATGCATTCCTTCGGCATGATGTTCCAGATGTTTGTACGTCTTGGGATGAAGGAGTTCATTGTCGAATTTAGGTTGTAGTGCCTTTTCTCTCTTATTTTTTATGACCTCTATTCATATCTTTGTGGCTGAATTTAAGTGTTTTCAAATGAATTTCGCCACAAAGCCATTCATTGCTTTGAACAACTGAAACGTCAGATATCTCTTTTCAAAATATTAAAGTAGAAAGTCCTAGCACCTAAGTCTATCTCCATATGATAAATGACGAATCTCTCTAGTCAATCTAATAGCTCTGCGCTGCTCTTGTTCAATGGAATCTATATCTTTCTTTCACCATGATGGCCATATCATAGTAGCGTACACAAGGATGGTCAAATCTGTGTTTTGTATGAAATCAAAAACATGTCCTTGTCTAATTAAATCAATAATTCTTCTTTTCAAACCAATTCTCTGGTTTGCTCTTTTAAAACATGAATATGAAATTTCATGCGTTCATCAAATATAACACCAATGTCTTTTTCTATGAACAGTGACCCGAGTTATATTTATATTTTCCATCTACCTTCATATGGTATACAAATATAGTATTCTGTTGACTTCTATGCATGGATTTACGTTTACTTTAAGAAGCCATTTGTCTGGCCTGTTTGATAGATTGTAAATATCTATTTGAAGTTTAAAACACTCTTCTTCTTATAAGTACAGTTTGGTATCATTAGCAAATAGTTTGTGGAATCTACAACATCTGGCAAGACATTAATGAATAAAACGAAAAGTACCGGCCATAAAATTGAACCTTGTGTGTTTCCGCCCGGGATCCCTGTTTGTGAAGAAATGGTATTGCCCATTCTTACCTTCTGGGCTCTGTGAATAAGAAAACCTTCGATCGATGTCTCTTATCCGTATAAAAGCATTCGCCATGATAGGGGACTGTGTGAAAAGCTTTTTGAAAATCAAAATAGTGACATTTATATCTATCAAGGATTTCATACCAATCGTCTATTTAATAATCTAATAGTTGGGTAACACACTCTCTTAATTCTTTCTCTGAATCCATGTTGGTGTTCAAAATAGAGATTTATTCTTTTGTTATTTATTTTATATACTTATTCATTTATTTATTTTATCCACTGTCACTTGAATGATGTTTTGTTTTGCTTTTTGTATAAAGTATTACAGCTTTGTAACCCATCCAAATTAAAATATGATTAAGTATAGATTAATAGAGAATAAGGAATTTGCATTTGTGAATGCATGTATCAAAACAATCAATCTTTATTTATATATCTAACGTATGACGCAATCTCATTAAAATCATATTCAGTATGCTAACTGTATCTGAACACATCGTACAGAGGGTCGCCTCAGATTGACCTTTGTAAAAGCCCATCATATCGGTAGCTACAGAATCGTTCGGTATATCAGGGGGAAGTAACCGCGTTAATCTCACATAGGGTAGAAAGATGTATGAGCGGCCGGGTAGCTCATTCGGTAGAGCGGTAACCTCATTCGGTAGCATTCGGTAGAGCGGTAGCTCATTCGGTAGAGCATTCGCCCTGTAAGAAAAAGGTCCCGCGTTCGAGTCCTAGTCAAGCTGTCACCCTGTTAAAACTGTTTTACCGAAGTCAGTTATACGCGCTATTTAAATGGTTTAAAATCGAGTACTTGTTTATGCATATGAATTACTTAAAGGTCAATCTAACGTGATCCCTAATGCGATGTTGTCAGATCCTAATCTCGGATAGTAGAGGAGTGCAAATTAGGATATGATTTTAATGAGATTGTGTATGACGATGAGCTCATTTATGCTCCAGTCAAAATAAAATTCCTTTTCTGTTCTGTTAAAAAGATATTCATATAGTTCAAGACAGCGTCTCTGACTTAAGACTTGTGAGGCTTACTGATCGACATTTTTCGTTTTCTTCTTACTACATGTACCTTTATTGAGTAGAGGAACAACTATTGCTGATTTCCGGGCGTTAGGCAGGTGACTACTTTCTACTGATTTGGTGAACAAAAAGACCAGTATAGTTGCTAAGTATTTTAGCATTTACCTTCGCAGTCGATGGTGAATTTGGTCCTCTCCAGGAGCCTTAGAAGGATTCAACTTGACATTCTGTTCTCAATCATATCTGGGGTCATTGCAATGTCCGTAAGCTCTTGTTGGAATTCTCTATCCTCCAGGAAAGGAACCCTTTAGGACTCTTCACGGGTGAAAACACTACTGAAGATGTTAAAAAGCTCAACTTTCTCTTTAATGTCACTTGTCAGAGTCCTATTACGGCATTCCATATCCCAAATAGTGGATCATCATGTGCATTAGGCTTTTAATGTACTTTGGGTACTTGCTATTGTGAAATATACAAACGTACATTAATGAAATGTCTGTTTATCTTTGTCAGTTAGTATCAAACTATCTGTTGCTCAGGTGCTTTAATTATTGAGTGCTTTTCATATGCTTTATGCCTTTAATGTTGTTTAGACGTTTTATGTGCTCTAGCGCATAGCTTATTCAAGTCATTTTTAATATTGCAGATAATTTGCATGAAATAAACAAACAAACGTTCATGAAATGTCAAACTGTATGTTGAAGGTGCTATGTTGTGTGTTTTTCATGTGATTTATGCTTTTGAAATTACAATTCATGTCATATAGTTCTTGCATGTCACCTACTATATGTCTTAAATTGTGTTGGTTAACAGATATTCATACTAGCTAGTATTATTTGTTAGATATCATACTAGCTAGTGTTATTTGTTAGATACCACCGACTTTCAATACATTTTTGTATCTTGTAGACATGTCAATGCTGATAATTTGGCCGAACAGACGAAATAATAATCTATCTATCTATATATACTGCACAAACTCCCCTTTCGGGTATTACTGGCAGGTGCGCGTCTGTGCAAGGATAAAACTGTTAAAATAAAAATTTTGTTAGGGTGAGAAAATTTTCTGAAAAAAAGGTGAATATGTTAGGTTTAAGATCTGGTAAAAACATCTTTTTGTTGATTCAGGGACGGTCTACTATCTGAAACGAGAGGAGCTTTTGTTTAAATGCTAAAAGATCATTTTGTGAGACTATATTTTCTGGTAAGCTGTTCCAAAGTATCACTGTATAAGGAAAAAAGGAATATTTAAAGTAGCTAGCTGGAGTATGAATTTGCCTGTAAGATAAAGAGTGTAAGTGGCGGGATATCCTCGCTGGTCTTTCAAGATATGCAGGTAATGGGACAGCAACAAGGTTATTTACTATTTTGTAAAACATAAGAAGTCTGGTGACATCACGTCTGTACTGAAGGGTTTGCCAGTCAAGTTCCTTCTGCATGCTGGTGACACTGTCGTAATAAGAATAGTTATTATTAACCCATCGGACTGCTCTGCGTTGTACTTTTTCTATTTTATCTATATATGTCTGTGTATGAGGACTCCAGACTGTAGAGGCATATTCTACTTGAGGTCTAACCAATGTTTTGTAAGCTGCTTCTCTAACTTCCTTATTCTTTGTCTGGATGTTTCTGTGGAGGAAACCAAGAGTTTTATTAGCAGAAGAAGTAATGTTGTCAATATGTTTATTCCAAGAGAGATCTTTTGATATTGTAACTCCTAAGTATTTGGCATTATCCACTGTTTCTAAAGCTTGTCCATGTAATCTGTAATCAAAGGAAAGTGCTTTCTTCTTTTTAGTAATATTTAAAACAATGCATTTACTGGGATTAAATTCCATTTCCCATTTCTTTTCCCACTGCACCAGCTTGTCGAGGTCTTTCTGAAGTGTAATACAGTCCTGCTTGTTATTCATAGCGGGTGATGGACATTTCGTCCAAATGACATTTCGTCCAAAAGGCAATATAGTGCAAAAAGGGTAGTCATTTCGCCCAAATGTATTTCATATAGGGAAATTAGTTTAAGTGTCATATATTTCTATTTTGTATGTTGGAAAAATAGTTTCTTGATTTACATGGTATCATGCTGTGAACGCCTGATATAATCAAGGGCAATCAACACACTTTTTTACTTCAATCAACTACCGTGAATATCATAACATAAGGCTTAAGATATTTTTTATAAATAAGCAGATATGTGAACATTATGATGAAAGTTTCTTGTCATGGTAAATTATTTGATGTGTTGCATCTTGTATTGCTAGAGATATTGTAAATATTTAATGCCAATAAACTATATGTTAAAAAAAAACTTACCTGTTTCACAGAGTCGATGCTGCCACCGATCACATGCATCACATTGCAGCGCGTGTTGCCTTCCAGTTACAGGCCTATCACACGACCTACACAACTCCATTTTAACACTATATATAATCCAATTTTTTACATTTATTTTAACTTTAATCCTAAAAGAGTCCAATAAGGAATTTCACTTTATTCCACTAACTCTACATTCCCTGTTTAACAAGGCTTTTATTTTATACAGGTAAACGGAATAGAACATATCCAATCAAATAAGTGTTATCTTATTAAATTTCTGATTGGACATGAGTGTATCCAATGGCAAAAATTCACACAAATTAGTAGATATGCAAAGATTTTCTTTGTCGGTCAACCATTCAAAGGTCGTTTGTCATACCAATACACCAAATTGTGTGACACGATAATCCAATTAACAGTAACTGCCTTACCTTAAAGGTGGCAAGCCATTGATTGGATTAAATGAAGTTAATTAAGTTTTGTCACCTAGTAAACCGCTCTAAGAAATTGTTATAATTGGATGATTAAATCCAATTATTATTTTTTTTTAAATTTTAAACAAATTGCACCAGGTAACGTTATTTCAGTACGACAATTATGTTCTTGTTGTTATTTCAGTAGAACTGGGAAACTTATGTAATTGACACCATTAATTACTAACTTCTTTACAATAATTCTTCTGGTAGTTCTTTTACAAGTTTCTATACACAATAAAAACAAGTCAATTTTAAATGATCAGATTTTTTATTTAATCAAATTTCACACAAAATAAAAAACGCAAGCCAAATTCTTCGACGCCGTCTGCGATTCTTTCATATACCGGATGGATACTTAAACATATCCACCACCATTCGTAAATCTGAAAAACAACAACAAAAAAAAACAACAAATTAAACTGATCATTTTTTTTTCATACGTTTATACACTATTAATACTATCTTTTATTATTTGGACGAAATGACAGTAATTTCTTTTGGACGAAATGTCATTTGGACGAAATGTCTGTAATTCGTTTATAGCTAGGTAAACGGCAGTGTCATCTGCAAATAAACGAACTTGAGAAGTTATGGTATCTGGAAGATCATTTATATATAACAGAAAGAGAATATATTATTATTAATAATAATGAATTAGATAGTTAATTGTTTGAAACGAGATAAAAATGACCCATTACGTGGGTCCGCTTGGCCGACAGTCTGAGGACACCGTCTACATTTTGCAGTCAAATGAATTTTGGCCGATATCGTGATTGGCCGATTTTGACCAGGTGCGAAATAGCAGAGAGTATGGTACGGTTTTATGTACGAATATAACTACAGTAGTACCCGCGAAAATGTCCCCTACAGGGCACAGTGAAGGAGCGATTATCAAGATAAAGCTTGAAAACATTTTGTAAGACATGATAAATTGTGATTTTATGCTTTGTATTGTATCACCAAATAATGCTTACTGTTCTCCATATCTCTGTTTTGAGTTGAATCTAGTGGCTTGGAGACAAACGCGAGTCGAAAGCTTGAATTTGAAAGTGAAAGTAGATTTTAGTTATATTTTTTTAACTGGAGGATGTTTGAAATAGTTAATTTGCCAATTAACTATCACAATTCCCATTCATTTTATGTTGATCCCATCCCAGGACCTTGGATAAGGTCACCATGAGAAAAAATACAGAGGAGGGATTCGGAGGAAATGGGTCCAATGCTTTTCTTAATTGACATTAATGACATGGCAGACTATATGCAGCACAGCACCTTAAAATTGTTTGCCGATGACAGCATTATTTATAAAGAAATGTCTTCATTGTCAGATGCAAAACTTTTTCAGTCTGACCTCGAAGCCACTGGCAAATGGGAATGTGACTGGCTAATGAACTTCCATCATGTAATACCCTTACAGTTACTATAACCATATGCCAGAGGCCCTGTAGATTGGCTTGAGAAAGTGCAGAGGCGGGCAGCAAGGTTTGTTACTGGCCGCCATCATAATACTAGCTCTGTTACAGACATGCTATCTACTCTTAACTGGCCAAGTCTCCAAGTTGGAAGAACGGAAGCCCATCTTATAACGTTATATAAAATTGTCCATAGTTATGTAGCCATCTACCCCTAATATTTACTTGTTCCCACCGACCCTAGAACTAGACAGAGCACTGCACATTGCTTTCAACAAATATCAACTTCGAAAGACCTGTATAAATATTCCTTCTACCATGTCAGTACAGTTGATGCCTGTAAAACTGTTGTCACAGTGCCCGTCATTATGTCCATCACTCCCTAAATTTCCAACCTCTGTACATAATTTAACATTTCACTCGGATATCATATTCCGAAATTTAAATATATATGTATTGTTTGTTTATAAACTTAACCAGCACATTCTCATGAACCTCAATAATGAGGGAATGAAGAATCAGTGAAGAAGAAGAAGGAAACAATCAGATATGCTGTTGTTCAGTACTATAGTCTCTAACCTAGCCAATATTTATTTCCTTATTACTTTGCATTTTGTT
Organism: Solen grandis; assembly: GCA_021229015.1. Lineage (NCBI taxonomy): Eukaryota > Metazoa > Mollusca > Bivalvia > Adapedonta > Solenidae > Solen > Solen grandis. The sequence goes on from CM037795.1 coordinate 5,279,908, forward strand.
CTTTTTGGCTTTCACCTAGCAAACATTAATTTCCTTTATTACTTTGAACAATGTGGTCTTTTTGCTTTGGTTAGTAACCACTCTAGTCTTCTATTTGAGTCACACAGTGCATCATGCTATTCTTGTACTGGTTGTCAGACTTCTGTCTGCTATATGTATCAATAATCTTGTCACGTTTTACAGTAGTCCAAAAACTCAGATGTCATTCTTGGGATTTGAAGCTGCTTTTCATACGGTTAAAATTCAAACTATGTCTAAAGGCTCCCCTTATACATTGATTTAGCAAAATAAATAGATGATGTCAATCATTATTCAAGGCACTACATGGTCAATCACCGGAGTATATTCAATTAATGTTAGAAATTTACAGACCCAGTGTTTACTTAGGACTCGTTGCCAGTATTAATGCAGTCCACAGTTTTTTTGATTTTATGACACTGTTGTTACTTATATTTTAAAACACTCTAAGCATGATATTCTTACCTTATTTTAGGTGTACCGGTATTTAGTTTCAGTGGATGGTTTCATTACATCTCCTATTTTCTTTTTTGTGTTTAAACAGATTGTAAAGCACTTTTGAATGTATAACATATGAAAAAAGTGCTATATAAATGTGGTGTAATAATAATTATTCTGCACTATATACACATCTTAAATCATTAAAACTTTTCAATATACCTGTAAATTGTTGTCATTGTCAGTTTCATGTTTTAAGCATCTCAATTCTTTTCGCTTTATTCCTACAGATGTATGAAGCTTTTTAACCTTTCACCTGTGATAAAATTTAAAAGAAGCAAACAAAGAGTGTGCAAACTAAACTGCAGATCAGCATGCCCATTTATCCCTTAGAGAGTTTGTTACACCCAAAATTATAGGGACTTTCTATGAAGATGTACAAATTTAAGGAAAAACAGTAATTGTACAACCCAGTATCAAAAGTCAGTTGGCCCTGCATATATATCAATAAGTAGGGAAAAAAGTAGATTATAATTAATTATAGTTCTTTCTATTTCAGGACATACGATTCAGTTGAATTTGCATGTGGACCATCTCTCAATGTGATTATAGGACCAAATGGGACTGGAAAGTCTACTGTTGTTTGTGCCATTTGTCTCGGGCTGGCTGGAAAGACAAGTTTTCTTGGCAGGGCCACTCAGCCATCCGAGTACATCAAATATGGGCAACAGAAGGGGAGGGTGGAACTAGAGTTGTAAGTAATCAGGAAATGTTGTCAGGTCATTCCTTTTGATATGGAGAGCATGTTTTTTGGGGGTTGAGGGAGGGGGTGGAGGAGTTTGGCCATTGTTATAGCCATTATTGTTGCTTATGTCCTCAGTGCCAAGTTAGTAATTTTTTCCCAATTTCTGAATAAAAATTCCAAGTCTGAGATTCCAAAGCAAAATTCATTTCAAACATATGAAAAAAAAGAGACTTGGCTGTGTTGGCTAACAAGTTATCAGGTTTGGTATGTACAGATTAATAAATGTCTTTCTTAGTTATTTATAAAAATCTTAAGTTTTACCAAAAACAAAGTGAAAATTCCCTATTTCAAAGTTAAAGATTATATTCCCACGATATCAGTGCTGAAAATATTCCTTGGAAAGAAGTCCTGCGATTGTGATGCGAACAACTTCTACATAATACTTCACCCATTTAGCTTAGATTTTGCATATGCATAACGTGTAAATGAGCATGACATAATTATTATGCACAACTTCTAAAGAAAGAATTATGGCCCCTGCTTCAACTTAAACAATCTTTTACAACTTTTGCTCTATGAAAAAGCCACATGGCAGGGGTATTCATACCCTTCTAGTATTTCTGTATGTTATGATATATTCTCACTTAAGGTACAATGCAGATGGTGACAACTGGGTAATATGCAGGGAGATACAGAAGGATAACACGTCCAAATGGAAAGTTAATGGTCGACCTGCCACACAAAAAGTGGTAAGAACTAGAGTAGGACTGATTAATCACTTTGTTGATGAAATGTTGTCGAAGATCTAGCTGATTAATTGTTGACGATGATATTTGATTCAACAATGAATCATTTTTCTAATAATTATAGACAATAGATTAAAATTTTTGTCAATACATTTTGGCCTCAGTAATGTTTTGATTTATAATGAACTGTGAAAATAATCAAATGATAGGAATAATAAAAAGGCATTCACTTTTTATTGGTATGTTTGATATTAGTCATTGTTATACAAGCTTTGAATTCTTAGTACATTCTGAATCTAAAATAATTTTGCAAATATAAGTTTTAAAGTCACGGGTAAATCATTAATCAGAAAGGCTGGCTGATTAATCAACAATTGTTTCTTCGGAATGGTTCCCAAAACTTGTAAGAATGTCTAGTGTGCTGCAAGACTTGTTTTGTATACGGATATTCACAGTTGTCATTCCTTCCAAACGTTAAAGCTCAACTGTTCAGAGTTCACCCAGGAGTTGGTGTGACTGTAATGCTTTGACTGAAGTTTTGTGTGCAAGGCTATACTTTACGGTTTCCTAACCATTATCTACTATCCATAAAAAACAAAAGATTGACAACATTGGTTTGAAACAAAATTTTAATAGGTTTTAAAAACCTAACTTTGGAAGAAAATGCATGATTTTGGGACATTTTTTTTCTTCCACATTTGGAAAAAAGAACAAGAATTTCTGTGATTGGGATATTAGTATAGGCCTCAGGGGCTTGCTTCACTGAAGATGGTACAATTTTTTTATAAATGTAATTTCACAGATGTGAAATAGTATTTTTTCCTGTGATTTATTTTTGTGTTTGTGCAATACAATGAAATTGGTAATCTTTCTTCATGTTTCATTGTGCAAATAAGACCGTATAGAACAACATACCGATGACTTAGACTGACTTTGTTTGTATAAAGTTTAGACAACTGATATCTCTTTAAAAGAATTCATTAACCAGGTTTTCAACGAAAATCCTGCTTATTAGAATAGGGTACATTGTTGGGGGGGGGGGGGGGGGGGGGAAGCAGGGATGGGTTTGTCTTACTTTTTGTTTCCATCAAATATCTCCTGTTAGAATAGAGATACAGTTTTCATACATGGTAGGTAGATACCTTTATTGGAAGAGGAACATTTGGATTGATTTCAGATAGATACTTATGGGAAAGAAGATTGGATTTGGTCAGTAGGGTTAAAGTCAAGGTCACTGTTACTAAAAATAGTTTTGCTTGTCTTGGGCAACACTTGAAAACCTGGTTTTGCGTCATTTGACGTGTTTCTAATTTATTACTTTTGCATGGGTAAGTAAAAGTTTTCAGGAATTTTCCTGAAGTTCAGGTTTTTCTGATTGCCAATTGACCTCTTATTCTATCGGTATAAAACTACATAAAAAAATTTCTAAAAGAAGGATTTTCAGTTCTTTCCAACTTTTACCCATGCTCCATTGTGTGACCTACTTTGTGTGTATGTTGGAAGGTGGAGGACCTGGTGGGGAGACTCAACATTCAGGTCGGCAACCTGACCCAGTTTCTGCCGCAGGAGAAAGTGTCCGACTTTGCCAAAATGAACGCCCAGGAACTTCTTGAAAACACAGAGAAATCGGTTTGTGGTGAATCTTTAGATTTCTCACACTGTAAAATTATAATTTTTCATTGACATTAAAGATGTATTCGCTCAACTTTCAAATGAATATTGGACATGAAAAATTGTAACTTTTTGAAACATTAACAATATAAAACGATATCTGCATAAATATACTTGT
>CM037795.1:5283743-5333743 GCA_021229015.1 Solen grandis
AATTACATCAATGCCTTATACCCATGCAAAGATCAAGATGTGCTCCTGTTTGCTGCCATTTTGTTATACATAAAGTTTGGAGGTAAAGATTCACATGGCATGAAAGCATTTCTGTCGAATAATCTGCAGCAACTTGTTCCGCCTCCCATGTACAGGTCTCGTGGAAATTGGTCAGGTCGGATACAAACACAGTATAAAGAGTTCTGTGGCATGATAGAAAGAAATGATGCAAGACTTAAGTCCCTACAGGCACTTCAAAGCCAGTTTCTGAACAGTTGTCGAAATCTGACTGTATATGGTTCGGCATTTTTTGTAGGCAACCTGCAGACTGGTAAGGATCGAGCATCTGTGAAATGCTACATTGGCGTCAATGATGTTGGCCTGCACATCATCAATTCTCAAAGCAGGGTGATGTTACACAGTTACAAGTACTCTGAAATTACCTGGTTAACACCGCCAGATTATGGTGTACTGGAAGTAAAAGTTGTCAAAAATGATGCTCACCAAGGGGACCGACACAATAGAGGGCTGCCGCTGAAATTGCAGACAAAGCAAGCTGGTATGATATGCACCCTGATGAAGAAATTGTCTCATATTACGTATGGGATATTGTCCTCGAGGTCCATGAATGTCAGTTAATGTGATATCCCGAAATGTTTTTCAAAGGCTTATAAATTTTCGTACTGGTTTTACCGATGTTCAAGAGTGCTGCATTGTTCAATGGTAGCTTTCAGCTATTCATTGTCCTCAGATCTAAAAGTTAAGAATTTGATTCCCGGTGGAGGCATGGTTCTTTCATGAACTTTCCAGGCACAAAGTACTGGTCCAACCCAGAAACTTTCAAGAGGAATATAATTTGTAAAATCTTGTTTCTTAATTGGTATGAAAGAAATAAGTTTGATGTGATAGTATCATCCAAAAAAATATACAGACATGTATATGTTAATTGCATAAGGCTTATAATCTATTATCTGAAAATTATGAAACTTCTCATTACTTCTTGCATTCTTTTATATATTTTGGATAATTATACGCCCGAAGGGCTGTATTATGTTATGCCGCTGGTCGTCCGTCCGTCTGTCCGTCCGTCCGTCTGTCCGTCCGTCCGTCCGTTAGCAATTTCGTGTCCGCTCTGTATCTTTTGAACCACTTAATATAAATGAAAACTATTTGGCAGAAGTATCACCCAGAGTGAGAGGATGTGCAGAACATAGGTTTCAGATGGCTAGGTTCAAGGTCAAGGTCACAATTCAAGGTCAAATATCTTAACTGGTGCAAAATTAGTATTTTTGTGTCCGCTCTGTATCTTTTGACCTGCTGGATGTAAATGGAAACTATTTGGCAGAAGTATCACCCACAGTAAGAGGATGTGCAGAACATAGGTTTCAGATGGCTAGGTTCAAGGTCAAGGTCACAATTCAAGGTCAAATATCTTAACTGGGCAAATAGTATTTTGTGTCCGCTCTGTATCTTTTGACCCGCTGGATGTAAATGGAAACTATTTGGCAGAAGTATCACCCACAGTAAGAGGATGTGCAGAACATAGGTTTCAGATGGCTAGGTTCAAGGTCAAGGTCACAATTCAAGGTCAAATATCTTAACTGGTGCAAAATTAGTATTTTTGTGTCCGCTCTGTATCTTTTGACCTGCTGGATGTAAATGGAAACTATTTGGCAGAAGTATCACCCACAGTAAGAGGATGTGCAGAACATAGGTTTCAGATGGCTAGGTTAAGGTCAAGGTCACAATTAAGGTCAAATATCTTAACTGGAGCAAAGTAAGTATATTTGTGTCCGCTCTGTATCTTTTGACCCGCTGGATGTAAATGGAAACTATTTGGCAGAAGTATCACCCAGAGTGAGAGGATGTGCAGAACATAGCTTTCAGATGGCTAGGTTTAAGGTCAAGGTCACAATTTAAGGTCAAATATCTTAACTGGTGCTAAGTTAGTATTTTTGTTTGTGTCCGCTCTGTATCTTTTGACCTGCTAGATGTAAATGGAAACTATTTGGCAGAAGTATCACCCAAGTAGAGGATGTGCAGAACATAGCTTTCAGATGGCTAGGTTCAAGGTCAAGGTCACACTTCAAGGTCAAATATCTTAACTGGTGCAAAGTAAGTATATTTGTGTCCGCTCTGTATCTTTTGACCCGCTGGATGTAAATGGAAACTATTTGGCAGAAGTATCACCCAGAGTGAGAGGATGTGCAGAACATAGCTTTCAGATGGCTAGGTTTAAGGTCAAGGTCACAATTCAAGGTCAAATATCTTAACTGGTGCTAAGTTAGTATATTTTGTGTCCGCTCTGTATCTTTTGAACCGCTTGATCTAAATGGAAACTTTTTGGCAGAAGTATCACCCAATCCTTCTTGTTGAAATAATACTTTATATATACATGTTTGTGCTTATCCTTTTTGTCTTAGGATATTCCCTGACAATACATACCTTCGGGCGTATATTGCCCCGCTGTCAGCGGAGCTCTTGTTATGTCATAAAACGCATTAGTGGCAAATAGCTAATAATTATTTTCTTGCAGGGTATAAGAAAGCACTTTCTGCCTCAGACTTCATGTAATGTATATATCTGCAGGTGTCCACATATTAAGCAGTTGTGATTCATAATCATATTAACCCATTTTCGCTTGTGTAAATTTGCATTTTAAAACCATATTAAAACCAGATCAGATTGAAAACTGTTCTTGTTTTGAAACAAGTTTTACAGTGTATATTATAAGATCTTAATAAGATGTTGATATGTAGGAATTATTCTAAAACCTTATCAGACCAAGTTACTCTTGGGCTTATCATGTTTAAACTTATGTCCTGGATGCAAAGGTCAATCTATCATAAGTAACCAGGCATCTGTTCAGTATGCCAACAGTATGCAAGTGATTGCTTTCAGCCAGTTAAGAAGTTGTCTTAGGGCTATATACCATGCCTCAGACAGCTTCATAGCCGACTGTAAGCGAATGTTGCTTATGGTTTGCCTTTTCAAATGGTAAAGGGTCATGGTTTAATTTGAACAAGTAAACTAAAGACAAGTAAAAATGCTTTATTTTTCAAATGTAAATATTTCTCAAAGTATTTATTATTAATTTGCACAGTACATTGTATTAAATGCATTAACTTGAATATCTTTAAAAGGTGCTTTCATGTGTAAAAACAGTAAGTATTTTTTTAATATTTTTGTTTTTCACTACAGGTATATAGATATTAATTTGATATTGTTTATAATATAATTAACCCTTTACCCTGTAAATATTCAAGGAATCATTTATGTATTGATGAATTTTAATGAACCGACTTTAAAATGTTATATAAAGCAGTAGATTTTTCTTTTGCGTACAGACTGATTAGAATCTGAGTTACGCTATTGTATGGTTGAAGGAGGTGTCTGATCTGGGTCTGCTCTGTTTGTCAGTGTGTCAAAATGAGTCTATATAACATAAAGGGTTACAAGCTGATAGATGCCTGTATGATAGATTGTATTCTGGTACGTTAAATTACAAATCGTCTGAAAATAAATGGCTGATATTTTCAAGTATTTAACCCTTTCCCTCATAGAGGATACCATAAAAAGACCTATGGGAACAGCATAAAAAAATTAGTCTATATGAGGGAAAGGGTTAAATATGATCAGAGAGTAAATCACATTGAAAGATAGGGAAAAATTGAAAATTGCATATAATGCATTTGCATGTTTCTGCATTTTTGTTTGTAAATATATGACATGTATGAGCTTATGTCAAGTTTAATGAAAGCAATGATTTGATTTTAAAAGTTCATGTCTTATGATTTAAGCGTTTTGCCCATCCTTAAAACTTGTTTGTCACCTTACCTTCTCATTTAAAATGCCCATACTCATTTTTTCACCACTCAAATCAATTCTTTCTTCTTGATATTTTCTAAAAATTCCTTTACTCTGTGAAAAAAACATAAAACAACTCCTTCCTGTTTCAGTCAGAAGCATATAAAATGGACAAAACTTGTATGAAATTCTTTTGCCTTCCACACTTTTTGATGATTTAGCCATGCTGCTCTCATTTGTTAAGAACTCTACCTACCTACCCACTGAAGAAAGACAGGGTTTAGTTACTGCAAACAAACAAATTTTGACTCAACCTCATGTAGATTCATTTTGAGGCCATGGCAAACAGAACAGACCCAGTTTCAAACAGCTCCTTTGAGGAACTGTCTGATCAAGGTCACCTCAGTTTGCTCATACACTTTTAACCCTTTCCCTCATAGAGGAAACCATGAAAAGACCTATGCAAACAACATAAAACCAGATCAGCCTGTGAGTAACTTGCAGGCTGATCAGGTTTTATGCTGTTCGCTGCTCCTCAGTGGTCTAGAAATGAGGACTTTATAATTAAATTTGGTAAGGTTTAACTGTGGTTTTCTGCAGATCAGGCTTTATGTGGTACCTATTGAGTGCGTCAAAATGAGTCTATATGAGGGAAAGGGTTAAGCAGCCTGCATGGCAAAGAAAAATCCAGTGTTTCTTTTACCTTGTAAAGCTTCAGTCTTTTTAATATTCATCAAGTCATAAATTTGTCTTTGAATATTCATAAGGTAAATGTCTTTGAATATTCATAAGGTAAAGGGTTAAAAAAAGATCTTAGTTGATCAGTTTTGTGATTGAATTAGGATGTAGCCTGATTGTAATGCTATATATATCACTTTTTTGTATAATATAAATCATTGCAATATACAAATGAAATGGCCTTTCTTTCGCTTTTTGAAACATTGTCATGCCTTTGATGTTTCTTGCATGAAGTTGTACAAATGGTTCCGGTCCATTGTATATCTGGGTCACAGGAGCTAAAATAGATTTTAAAAGTGAAATCTGAATAAAATCTTCTCCGAAACCACAAGGCCTAGAGCTTAGGTATTTGGTGTGTGGCATTGTCTAGTGGACCTCTACCAAGCTTGTTCAAATCATGGCCCTGGGGTCAAAATGGGCCCAGTCCTACAGGTCACTTGATTTTACATAGACTTAAAGGAAAAACTATAAAAATCTTCTTGTCAGAAACCACAAGGACAAGAGATTAGATATATGGTGTGTAACATGGCCTAGTGGACCTCTACCAAGTTTGTTCAAATCATGGCCCTGGGATCAAAATTAGCACAGTCCTACAGGTCACTTGATTTTACATAGACTTAAAGGAAAAACTAGAAAAATCTTCTTGTCTGAAACCACAAGGACTAGAGTTTAGCTGTTTGGTGTGTAACATGGCCTAGTGTACCTCTACCAAGTTTGTTCAAATCATGGCCCTGGGATCAAAATTGGCACCTCCCTAGGGGTCACTTCTGCATGATTTATGTATTCAATATGACTCTTAATACTATAAAAGGGAATGAAGGCACTGTTTCTCCGGTGAGCCATTCAGGGCCATTTTGGCCTTCTTGTCTTAGAAATCAAGGTATGTAAATCTTGTTCGCCTAGAAGGGGAGGTGATTAAAATCCTTGATTGATTGGAATATGGCATGATACATAAATAATAAACTGCCATATGCAAATACAGAAACAACATTTGATTGACTTGGAAATTTATCATATTAAAATTATATAACTCTTTACTGAAGTGATGGAAAGCTATGAAAATTGCTCATTAATTATTTTATTGAGTTGATTTTGATGTTTTAGACTATAGAATGTTGTATCTTAAGTCTTATATAAAAGATTTATTTATGAATGTGTAAGCATCATTATTATATGAATTTATACTGATTATGAATATTTTTATGTAACAAACAGCATATTAGTAATTCAAGATAAAAGTTTTTAGCTGAGGTGCTGTATAATCATAATTGATCGAGATTGCATACCAAAGCTTGTTGAAGAAATGTGTGCATAATCTGGAATGAGAGGATATTTATTATTGCTCTATGTTGTAAGACCAAACATTATATTGTGTTGGTCTTTAAAATCATAGAAATACAGAGACGTGCCTTGGCTGTAGTTAGTATTCATATATCCTGTACATAGATCATGTAAATATTTGTTACAGTTGAAGTTTTAAAAAAGAAGTGAACTGGTGCTGCCTTGTGATTTAATACAAAATGGGAGAGTTAAGTGCAAAGCTAGTGATTTTCTTCTAATATACTCCAGTGTACTCTTGGAATCCTAGGTCAGTGACAATTCTTGACGGAAAAAATCATGTGGAAAAAAAAAATGGCCAAAATAAGTGAGAACTTGTTCATTACAGTACAGTGAGAGATTTAGTCCTATGTAATGTTCAACTGGGTTATGTTTTACAAGGGAATTTTCTCGTATCTAGTTAATTACAAAAAAATAACCACACACACAAAAAAAGCAATTATCTCAAAATTTCGCCCCTGGATAATACCTGCCATTGATGAAGTCTGAAAGGGAATGCAGCAATAAAAATCCAATGGGTTGAAGGGCTACATAGGATTTGACTAAATAGATAAACACATAAGGGGGTAGGATTTTTACCACTTAGTATTTTGTAAATCCGTAGTATTTTGTAGATTCGTTATAACGCTGAAATAGGGGTCCTAACCTAGGTACTGTGTTGTATTGGACAGAATTGTATTTTTATTGTAACATTAACTTTTATGTCATATATTGGCATTTGTATTGCAATGGAGCAAGTATTAATGGATCTTTAAAGTGTTGGCCTCGGAATAGGGAGGTTGTGGGTTTGATCTGTGCTGCAACATATCAAAGTCGTAAAAATGGTACTGGTATAGCTCCCTTGCTTGGCGCTCAACATATAAGAGAAGTTCCAGGACTGGTTTGCCTGGTGTCAGGACAGTGTGACTAGGCGTGATATAGTGCATCATGTCTGTGATGTGATACTGCAGTGTGGCAGCACTATATCTGTCTCAAGTAGACGTTAGTTGTCCCCAAATGACTGAAATACTGTCGGTGGGACATTCAACCCAATCAAACAAATCAATGGATCTTCACTATATGGAATATGCCAGAAAAAATGATCTCAAACTGCATAAGTTTTACAGTGTTTCCATAGCATCCCAAATACACATCATCTCAGAAGTGCAGATCTCAAATGTACTGGTAAATGTTAAATGGCTTTATGTAGTAAATGGGTCAGAAAGTTAGCAAAGTTTTGGGCAAAAATGTCTGTGTCTCTGAAACTGAATGTCTACATGTTTAAGTACTTCTGCACCTATTTCTTTATTTTGATCAATATTTTGTATGCATTTATACCTGGTAGGTGCAAAAAGGGTTGGACTTGTCCATTTACTATATTAGCTAGCTACTAAGATGCTGTGGGTAAATTATGTCTTGTATATTAGTAAATCTACAATGGTGGACAATTTAATTTTAAATTATGATCAGTATATCTGTTAACTGCAGGCTGATGTTTAACCCTTTCCCTCATATAGACTCATTTTGACGCACTCAATAGGTACCACATAAAGCCTGATCTACAGAAAGCCATACTCAAACCTTACCAAATTTAATTGTAAAATCCTCATTACCAGACCACTGAGGAGCAGCAAACAGCATAAAATCTGATCAGCCTGCGAGTTACTCGCAGGCTGATCTGGTTTTATGCTGTTCGCATAGGTCTTTTCATGGTATCCTCTTTGAGGGAAAGGGTTAATACTGATCACATAGATTGTTCCTGACAGCTCTCATGTGGTCAATAAATAAGATGGGTCCAAGTGGGCAGTTGGTTAGAATGTCTTTCCTGCAACCAGTAGGTTGTGGGTTTGATCCTTTGCTGGCCACTACATTTCAACGTTGTTAAAAATAGAACTGGTATATCTTCTTTTATGCCTGGTGCTTGGCACATGAGAAAATTTCCAGGACTGGTTGGCCTAGTGTCATTACTATGTGACAAGGTTTAAATTAGTTTCATGCCACTTGTCTACGGCGGGATACTGCAGTGTGGCACTGCTATATCTGTTTCATGTAGACAAAAGTTCCAAAATGACAGAAATACTGTTAGTGGGATGTTAAACCCAAGAAAACTAAAAAAAAAAAAAATGAATTGGAGTACCGATATGGTATATACTTTCCCCTTACTACATCTGAGACAGTTACTAGTTTTGCACTGAACTTTACTTTTATATTACTTAATGGTTGCTATGCTATCATATGTGATAATATTCAATATATGTAAAGACTGTGTCTTCACTCTCTATATATTATATTTGTATTATAAGATGACAAAGTTGAGTCGGTAGTCATGTGTATCTCTCATTACTTGGTTATACACTTTACATCCATGTTGAACCACTCACAAGCCAGATCAGACTGAAAGCAGTACTCTGTGACCTGTTAACACCTTGGCAAACAGAGCAGACCCAGATCAGACTGCTCAGGAGCTGTCTAATCAGGGTCTCCTCTGTTTGTCTATACAGTATCTTGGCTCAAATTCTACAGTCTGCCTGGGAAGAAAAATCTATTATTTCATAAACCATTTAACATTCAATGAAATTAATATTCATCAAGTCATATTTGTATATGAATATTCATGGGGTAAAGGCTTTAAGCATTTCTCTTTCATCGTCAGTGTACTTACAGGCTGATCTGGCTTTAAACTGGTCACACACGTCATTTTGTAAGTTTTCCTGCGGTTAAGGGTTAAAGAACTGAAGTAAAAAAATATATACAGTGTATATGGTGGTCTAACAAGTTTTCGGGGTACTAATGAGATCGATCTATATTCGCATATCAAATATCATTAAATTTTTCATTTGATTAGCATAAGAGGGTGCAACAACAAATTTTGTCACTCCCTGTACACATTTGCGATCTTAAAATCATTTCGATCAAAACAGAGCAGCGTTCATTCTAATGTAGGTCAACGGTGATAGCATAAAAAGTTACTAACAAGTTTTCGGGGTATTTACAAATTAAGCTCAACCTACTCTATTAGTTGAATATACATCAGAATTCCATCTCAGGGAAATAATGCTGTTACGATTTTATATTTATAGAGCCTTTATTTCGTCTGAGATGCTGTTCTGATTATTTTTTTTCTGATTGGCATCCACGGTCGGAAAAAAGTTGCAACTTTATCCGGGAAAACTGCTGACCTTACCTTACACCCACCCCGTTCGACGATCATTTTTTTCATTTTAATCTTAATGAAAATTACCATTGATGACACATATGGATAATTGAAACATATTTACACATATTCATCACAAATTATATACTTTACACAACTTAAAAAGCTTATCCCACAAGCTATTTCCAACCCCTTAAAATTCATAGCAAATGTCTGCCATTTTTTAATTCAAATTAAGCCATCATGTGACTTATTATTCGGGTAATTGATAACATTTAGTTAGCTTTCTGCGCAAAATACTAAACCTGTAAGGTGTATTTACTTAAATAAAAACTATAAATGGATTTTTGTTTGAAAATACGTAAATTTGAATAATTCAGACAAGTTTGATCTACAAAATAGCTATTAAAATATGAGTTCAAGATTTTAATGAATTGGACCTGCATCTTAAACATTGTCCCAAATTCACACAAGAAGTCACATGATGCCTTAATTTGAATATTAGAGCATGGCTGACATTTGTTTTGATCATATGAGACAGCGAAAACAACTCGTCATATCACGTTCTCACGCGCAAACGTTATAAAGTTAAAATACCCCGAAAACTTGTTATACCCCGAAAACTGGTTAGTCAACCGTATATAAACTGGTATGGTCACAATAATACACTTTATCAAATTTATTACCGTAAATTGTTTATGTTCTGGTAAATGCAAGTTGTATAGCACCACTGTAAGGATTTTGAAGATTTTTTCTAGAACATTCAGAATTGCCATAGCCCGTGTGGGTAAATATTTACAGTGTGTACAGGTGATTCAAAATCTAGGTACAATCAATCAGTTAGCAGAATTGAATTTTAGAAAAGATATATCCAATTTCAGATACCGGTACATAGATGGGACTTCTAAATTTATCTTGAACTGTTATAGTCGAGAAAAAAAAATTCTAAAATTAAATATCCTTAACTTATCCTTGAATAAAAAATGTTTTTATATTTAAAGATTTTTATTTATTTTATTTTTTGCTAGTAGTAGTAAATACTTGATAGATACTTGAACCCAGAAGCTAAATGGACAATGCTTCATCAATTAGGGATTGGAATGAAATAAAGAATGTATGTTAGTCAGTTTTTTATGCTGGCTCAGAAATGATTAATCTTAATTACTTGTACAAAGATTTTGCTTCACTATCCAGCATCTGTTACCCACAGTATTACATCTGTCAGCCATGGAATACGTGGCTAGCACTTTAACGTTATAAGGATATTCATAAGAGGTATGTCAACCAATCAAAATGCTGCCATGGGGGATGTATGGACTAACAGAATGAGTGCTTGTGGGTTCCTGACGCTGTTTAACCCTTTCCCTCATATAGACTCATTTTGACGCACTCAATAGGTACCACATAAAGCCTGATCTGCAGAAAACCAAACTCAAACCTTACCAAATTTAATTACAAAATCCTCATTTCCAGACCACTGAGGAGCAGCGAACAACATAAAACCTGATCAGCCTGCGAGTTACTCGCAGGCTGATCTGGTTTTATGTTGTTCGCATAGGTCTTTTCATGGTTTCCTCTATGAGGGAAAGGGTTAATATCATGCTGTATTGCTTTTGTGTAATACCATCACCTTAAGACTTACAATTTATAAAAAAGAGTGTTCTTTGGAATACATATGTTCCCGGCTGAAAGAAGCATGACGGAAAAAGTGTGACAGACAATGGAGAAGTGATCCCATTGTGTCACTTCTGCTTACAGCAGGTGACGCAAAAAAGATAATTCAGTGCTTCAAAGGAAAACTTTTTTATGAGAAACCTATTTCTGTATGATATTTTTATCATTAAGCTAGTTTTTTCAAAATAGTGCAATTTTTTTTTCTATTTTAATTTATGTCTGTTTCTTGTTTGTTTTTTACGTAACTGCTTACAATTTGAATTATATACTGAAAAAAAAATTAGTTATACTTTATATTTCAATATAAAAACAAAAAAACAACATGTTTTATTAACGCCTTAGATATACATGTATATATAATGAATGATTTGATGTAGAAACTGATAAAACTTTCTGCAAAAATGATGCATATGCAAAAAGTTACCCAAGTTTTGTACATGTATGTATATCTTTGGCATTTATAAAAGATGCATTTTATTATTATAATAAAAATGAATCTTTTATTATTTCCATTTATAGAAATAAAAAGCATGACTTAATTTTATTTTTTCAGTATACCAATAGTACATGTGTTAAGATATAATGACTGCTAATGTGCTGATGTGAGGAAGGCTTGCTTAAGGATAATATGCTTATTCCTGGCCTAACTTTGCTTTCAAACAATACCCATCTACAAGTAAATATTTATTTAATCTCAGTTTTCTTTTGTGATAGGCCTCTTATGACTGATTTCATTGGACAATACATATTTCAGTTTTGTTAATTCAAGAAGATTTTTTTTCAATGTCATTGACCTACTAACCTAAAAGAATTGAATTCAATTAAGAAGTTGCTTGCCTTTGCTTTGAAAAATAATTGTACATCATTTAAAACTAGAAATGTGTCCACAGGACACAGATGCCCCCACCTTTCACTTTGTTAGTTACAAGGGTAAAAATTTTTTGCAAATACTTGCCATTAGCCACTAACAAATTTATGTACAGAATAATGTTACAAACTTAAAATTCCATATTTTCACAAATTCAAGGCCTTTAACTCTGTCAACAGCAATGGTGGTTCGATGAAAAATCCCAGATGCACAAGATCATGTCCTGAATAACATATCCATGAAGTTTTAAGTTTGTAATACAAATACTTTCGAAGTTATGCGCATCACAAACATAAAATTCCTTATTTTCACAAATTCAAGCCCCTATCTTTGTAAACGGCAATTATGATTTGATGAAATTACCCAGGTGCTTAAATTCATGTCCTAAATAATATATCCCTAAAGTTTCAAGTCTCTTAATACCAATACATTCAGAGTTATGCATGTCACAAACACAAAATTCCATATTTCACATATTCAAGGCCCGTAACTCTGTCAGTGATTTGATGAAATTACCCAGGTGCACAAGTTCTTATCCTTTATTATATATCCATGTTTCAAGTCTATAGTACCAATACTTTCAGAGTTTTGCGTGACACAAACTTTCAGGACAGACAGACAAAGGCAAATCTATATGCCCCCCATCCACCCCCCAACCCCATTTTTTTATGGTTGGGCATAAAAATGCTGAGGTATAGTTTGTTAAGTCTTAAGTTATTTGAGACAATTACCTGATGTTATTTTTACACTTAGCAATGGTATCTATGAAAGTGTGTGCCTAAAAGAATTTTCTTAGATTTTTTACAAATGCTGGTGATACCTTGGAGTTTTTCTCTTTAAAATACTAGACACCTGATGTTTTTTTTTTCTTTCTCCATTCATACAAAATATTAATAGAAATCAGGCATTTTTAATATCAAGTAATTGCTATGCTTCAATAATTTGACTTGTGTGATAAATAATTATATCAGAAGAAATTTAATTTATATGAAAACAGTAAGTTAGACTACTGTAAAGATATGATGTTTTGATGAATCCAGACTGGAAAATAAAGTTTTATGTAGAAACAGTTGATAAGTTTGAATATAGGCAAATCCTTGAAGAGAAAAAGAAAGTTTTCATGGATGAATTTATATGCATTTTAATATGAACTAGAACCGCAAGCGGTATCTCGGTTTTCGCTTTTAACCTAATCAACTTGAACACTTTATTTCAACTCAGCCACAATTTTCATTATGAAACAGAACGAAAAGGTTTTTTGAAGACCTACTCTCATTAGCACATTTTTTCTTCTTTTTTTTTTTTGCAATGTTAGAACATTCAAACTCTTCTAGCGCAAATATTTTCCCATAACCTATCCTTTGAAATCCATCACATTTTTGGTACTGTCAACAAGGAACAAAATGCTGAAAACCGCATTTCACATTTCAATCAGACTTTAACGTTTTGAGTTATAAGCAAAAGAGTGATTTTAAGCAAAACGCCCTCTAGCGGCAAAATGAGAAACAAAATTGCAAAAACAGCAAAAAGTTCAAACAAGTATATAAGTCGCACTAGTCGAACATTCTTTTTCTTATATATCACAATTTGAAGCATAAAAACTGATTAACAATTATTCCAAAAAAGGATCAAACTTTGGACTGCCGTAAAATGAACAGATCAAGTCTGATCTTCAAAAACTAAACATTATACGAAAGAACTATTTAGAACTAAAACTTTTGTTCAATACTCTCAGTGAAATATTTTTTAGATTTGGAGCACTTTGGGGCCGAATAAAAACACACTTATCGTAATATGACCTTGACCTTTTCAATGTTTTGTTAACTTTTTAATTGTGAGGCCCTTTCAAACTTAACAAACCATAACGTGTAAAAATTTCATGACGAATAAACAAAACATAAAGTCAGGAGCGACAAAAAAAACATGTTTTTGGAATTATAATTTTTCCTAAATTTAAGTGAAGTTTGACCGTTTCTAAAGGACAAACCATCGTTTCTTAAATTCGCCACCCCATATATTTTGTGTGTATACGTCTTTCAAATGGTATGCAGGAGACGGAATTCTTCAATCTGATTTCTAAAAAAAAACGGATAGGTTTTTCGTAGACCTACCCTCATTTGCACAGGTTTTTTTATTGTTTTTTTTTTTTGCGAGTTTCGAACATTCAACCTTCCGTAGCTCAAAAGCTTTCAGCCACACGGACTCTCGATTCCTATCATATGTTATTAGGCTATCAACAGGGAACAGAATGCAAAAAACCGCATTCGAACCGAACTTCAACTTTTTGAGTTATAAGCAAAAGAATGATTTCAAGAAAAGCGCCCCCCAGCGGCAAAATGAGAAAGAAAATAGATTAAAATTTTACCATTAGGTACCTAGGAAAGCAGTAAATAGTTCAATCAAGTATACTAGTCGCACAAATCAAACTTTTTATTCTTATGTATCAGAATTTGAAACATAAAACCTGATTTACAATTATTCGAAAAAAAGGATCAAACTTTGGACTGCCGTAAAATGACCAAATCAAGTCCGATCTTCAAAATCTAAACATCATTAGAAAGAACTTTTCTAAAACTAAATCTTTTGTTCATATATTGTTTATGAATTGTTTTTTGATTTTGAGCTATTTCAAGCCGAATTGATATACAATTATCCTAATATGACCTTGACCTTTACAATACATTTTTACTTTTTATATTATGTGACACTTAAGAACATAGTTTTACATTAAATGTGAAAATTTCATAGAAATTGAACTAAAAATAAAGTCAGGAGCTGCAAAAAATCTTAACAGTCATGCTTTGAAAATGTTGATTTTTCGAAAATTTGGTTAAGTTTGACCGCGTACTGTGGACAAACCATGCATTTCCCGAATTCGCCACCCCATATATTTTGTGCGTATATATCTTGCAAATCATATGCAACAAACAAAATTCTTTTATCTCAATTCCAATAAAAATGGGCACTTTTTTCGTAGACCTACCCTCATTTTCACTGTTTTTTGCGAGGTTCGAACATTCAACCTTCCGTAGTCAAAAAGTTTTATATACGCAGATTTTTGAAACCTATCATATTTGATTAGGATTTTGACAAGGAACACAATGCAAAAAACCACATCTGAATCGGACCTCAAATAACAGAGTTATTAGCATTTGTTGATTTTTTTTAAAGCGCCCCCTAGCGGCAAAAATAAGACAAAAATGAAAATTTTCTCAACGTTAGGATCAAGGTCAGATAAATATAAGGAACTGGTAAAAATTTCATAATTGTGGCTTTTTTTCTATCATGGTGATATGCCGTTCACAAAAAAGGGTTAGAAAAATAATAATAATAAAAATAAAACAGAAGAAGAACAATAGGTTTTCGCAAGCGATGCGAAAACCTAATGAAAGAAAAAAAATCCTTGTGAAAATTCCTTATTTCATAGTTAAAACAAAAAAAAAGTCTTGCATCTGCAGTAAATCAAATGATAGATTGGAAAGATTTTTCTTTTTAACCTTGCTCATGTAAAATCTGCCCATAACCTTTCCAGTTACAACATGCAGGCATTACATGAACTAATGTAAGGTCAATCATGTGCAAAAAAAACTGGAAATGTATAATGAGCATGTATTGTTACTCCTGCAAGTCTATGGAATACTGAATGATTTCAGCTGTTAACATATTTTGTATTGATTAAACTGCTGGTGGTATATAGCGTTGATTTTGAAATAAAATTTATTGAATATATAAATAAACTGCGTTTTATTTAACTGTTGTCACAGTATATTTTTTTCCTTATATACCTCAAAAATATTTCAATGAATCAAATTCAGCTTTTGGAAATATGGATAAAATTATTTTTGAACACGCTATTAAAGCCTTATTATCACACATTCTCGAAGATAGTGACTACAGTTTCTGTCACCTTATATGGTAGCATAAGTACGCATGCACGTGCAAGAACTATTGTGTGCAACATTATAGCTACTGCTTGTGAACGCGGTAACTGTCACGTGCGCCCGTGATATATAAACATCTTTCATGCCCCCTTTATGCCACCGTACCGTCACCATCGAGGGTGATTTGTATGAGATTCGAGAACTAATTCCGCTAATGAAAATGAATGTGATTGGAGTTGGAAAGAATCAACTTGTATGTTGGTATGTTGACAATATGCGACTCGGGCACGGATACAGGATTTTGAGCTACATAGGACGTGGTTTTTTTTTTAAAATTTCCAGAATTGTGTGTGTTTATGGACGGGGAAAGATGTACGCCCCCCCCCCCCCCCCTTAAATCCGCATGACATGCTACTTCTTATATAACTTAATTTGAATTAAGATATCAAGACAAGTCAAATATAATGCTCGTCAGTTTATTTTCAACAAACATATAGTTAAGAGTATATATGACTATTCACAAGGCTATATATGCATGTTAAACAAATTAATATTTATCATGGTATACAAGTCCTTTCATTCAATATAAGATTCCATATAAGATTATTTTGTAAATTTGTCGAGTGATTCGACCTTTTGTTTGTCGAGACAAATAGTCATGTCGGCTATTACCGTACACTTCCGCAGTGATTATGTTAATGTTATCAGAACTGTCATCTACAGTGATTCGAAATGCGGACCAGCACTGCATAGCCTCGACAAACTGGAAAGTCGTGCACAAATCGGATAATATCGTGCATTTTACGTAACATAATTCGTATTTAAGAAAAAATAACTTGCAAAGAGTTGTCTACCTCTTTAGTAAGATGGGGGCTCTTGACTTCATGTAACCCTTAAAAGTTTATGTAACTGAAAATCACTCGCTGGGAAAAACACTGGGGGGAAAGTTAACAAATAGAGCCGCATCTTCATGGTCACGTGATTTCATGAGGTTCGGATATCTAAACATATTTAAAATTGATGGTTAGTTTTGATACACCAATTCATATGTACGACCTTTGCCTTTTTCAGTCTACATGCTTGGGATTACCAACTATAGCAACTGTAGACAAGTGAACTGAAGTGTTAAAGGCTCATTATTTCTCAGAGATTATGATAATTTCAAACTTTTCGACGATAGCCCGTAAGACTTCGAAGGAACATCTCCCGTTCTCAATTACAAATACTTCAAAAGATGTTTTCATTAATTATATATTAATACAAATCCAAATTAGCTCTCACTCTAGGTATTTAGTTTCCTCTAAATTTTCCGTGCAAGCATGCTTTTCACATTGCAATCATGTCTCAGCTCTGAAAAATAAGAGGCCTTTAAGAAACTATTGTACATATACTTTAAAGCAAGTTACATGTAATGCATAATTTGAATTTCTTTCGCAACTGCCTATTGCGATATCCAAACACAAGCCAGTTTAAGGAAGAGTTCAGTAAACCTGGTATCAGGCTCCAGCCACTGGCGTTGTATAGTGCCTGACTGTCCGTCGAACTGGCCAGAATTGTTAACGCCACAAACGGTAACCAGCAGACAACAAATAATCCCTGAATTATAGCCAAGGTCACCACTCGGTACGGCTCTTTCCTGTTGTGTGCTTCTGTGTGGACTACGGTTGCCAAATGTTTTAATGAACCCTTGAAGGCGACAACTGCAACGCTGATATAAAGGACACAATTGACGCCAAACATGACTCCTAAAATTGCAGCAATCATTCCCTTGTAAATCGGGTCAAACACAGTGTTCGACAAACACCCCTTCTTGTTGTCCGAATGATACTGGTTCCACCCGAATATGGGCAAAGTTGCAACAACGAATGCGCATGTCCAACCGGAAATCAATGCATAATTAAGTCTAGAATTAGTCATGCGATTCTGGTGCTGAAACGGAAAACATACAGCCGAAAACCTGTCGATCGACATCATCATCATTCCAAAACAGGTGCCATTGATTGCTAACACTAAAATTGCTGCTTTAGTCAAACAAATGTATTTATTTGAGTTTAATCCAAAGATGTCAACAATAATGCCATATGGCATCAAAATGGAACCAACAATAAGATCCGAGAAGGCAAGATTGCCGATAAGAATATAAATGTTCTTCGTTCTACCTGAAGATTTGAATATACAAACAATAATGATCGTATTACCGACGATTGCAGGAATACTTCCAATTCCATAGAGAATGTCACAAACAATTAGATAATAACTTGGAATTACTACATCTTCGAAAGCTTCCGTGTCATTCACATATGCTAACATTTTGTCACATATATTAACATTTTATCAGTAGCATAGTATAGTTAAATATGTAATATGTAAGAGAGTCATTAACTTAACCGCTGATGTTTATGGTGTATCACATTGTTTATACCATTCCTGCTCTACGATAAAAAGATCACCTAATATATAACTGGAACACCCAATATCACGGTCATCTGGAAACACGAGAATCTGTCGAATATTGAAGGGTATTCAAACAACTTAATTTCCGGACAGATTGGACCGGCTTATAACCATGTTTTAATATTGCTGTACCTCATCTAACCAGTAATTTAATTCCGATAAAAGGGCGTTAAATATATGAAAAATACAATCACCTTATTTATTTGCCTTTCTGCATTCAAACAGAACCATCTGCCTGATTATACCGAGTACTTGTCCCAAGGTCTCGGAGAAATTGAAAATCGTACTTCTACTCAAACTCAATCTCAGGCTTGGTGTGTGATTGGCATGATCAATGAGCCGTTTTTAGTACATTCTCAGCTAAGTCAAAGTTCGTTCTCAAATATATTTAAGTCAGTGTTAGAGGACACTCCAATTATCTCAAGCTTTAGCGTGAATTTTGAGTGAGTTTTTTTTGTTTTGCTCTAAAAGACCGCTCAAAACTCTCGACCTAGGTATTCAGATTCCATTCGCATTAGATCGGGCTTTGATTGGGTATTAGCGATGACCTTGCTGTTTCTTCTTTTTAAAAAGCAGAGAGAGAGAGAGGTTTTATTTGTTTTTGCTTCTGGTCTGTTTTGGGTACACGACTTTGCTTTTCTTTTTGATAACAGCACTTCATCTTAGAGTCGGATACACACGTCTGCCTATTCTTTCAGTAATATGTGGAGTGTTACGAAATTGGTCGATCATGGGTTTCCCAAGATACTGTTATTTTAGAAGTAAATGGATACATATCGAATGGGGTCCCAAAGGATCCAAAACAGGCTACCAATCGCAATACCCTGTCTTAACAATCCTGTAAAAATGAACATGGATACAGAAATAACAAAACTGTTTCATTACTGCAAGGAGAATACCTTGACTGTATCACTTGACTCGCACGTGACCATAATTGTGCCATTGCTCTCGTTGAAGGTCACAGACCACGGATCCCACACTTGGTCATTTTCTATTAGACACCGGAAATCAATTCCGTGCATTGTTATTTGATGCACATTGTTGGACATATATCCACAAACGTAAAGATTTCCCTCGCTGTCAAGATCGATTCCTCGTGCATTTTTCAGAGATTGTTCTTTGTAGACGGAGGTGACGTTTCCATGCCGATCCATGCAGACGATCTGGTCTTTGTCCGACACATAAATTAGCTTTCCCGTCGGTGTCACTGTCAGATAGTAGGGATCCGACAGAATACGCCTGCCATCTCTGTCTGTGTCTATTGTCTGCTTCACGCGCCCGGTAAGACTCAATACTTGGACCGCTGGGCCGATCAGGTAATCATTGCAGACGACAAGAAGCTCTTGATTTCTGCAGACGAGACCATAGCAGTCCATGTCCATTTTGATTGATCTCGTTGCCTTAAGTTGTTCAGTCACAGATATAAACTGTATTTTGCTCTCAAACGGTAGAGTTACCGCGAGCTCTTTTGGTCCTGTAACTGCAATATCCCATGGACCAGACGACAATTTCAGCTGCGCGCCCCTGTACATCTTTGAGTCGAATATTTTCACGTTGTGATTATCATAATCTGCCATCGCAATTCTACCATCCTGCATTATTACGGCACCCTTAAGACTGCATGGTGATCTGTCTTCCTGCAGACGTACGTTGAACTGGCCCGCCAAAACGGCTTTTCTTTCCCGATACGGAGTTGATCCACTAAGCTCCCCACGTCGTTTTATAGGAGATGCTTCTGCAAGGATGTCCGATCTGGATGTTTTCGTTGACACTTGGCGTCCGGGTATAGAAATAGTTTCTGGCTGCGATTGCTTTGCGGAAAACATGCTTGCTTCTGACTGCGATTGCTTCCCGGAAAACATGCTAGTAACAGAACCTCGCCTTTGAGGCAAAGGTCTACTGACCGCAAGAATATCTGCTTGTGATACCGAAAGCCCCTGATTCAGACCCTGGTTTACAAGGGAATTGTTTCCCACGGTTCTTGGTGACATCGGCGCAAAGTCTCTCTGGAAGGGTTGCTGTCGGTTTACTGGAAAACCTGGCTCAGACTGCGCAACTCTATTGTGTATCATGGGCAAAGTATTGTCTTCGCGCATATTTGGCATAAACGAAGTGGTTGCCCCTGGTCGTATAAACGAAGAGCGACCAATATCCATACGTTTCGGGGTCGGAGGCATGCTTCGCGGTTGATGGAAAGTGTCCGTGTTGTTATGGTGGTTTGGAGTTTGTGGCATGCTCATTCGGCCGTTGTTGCCTTGAAAATCTGAGCTAGGACGTCTTAATCCAACACTTCGGAAATCAGGGACTGACCCTGTCATTCGAGAATTGGCTGCTATTGTTGGAAGCCCGTCAGACCTTGGACTTTGGAATCTAGAAAATCTTCCAGAATATCCTGAATCTGGTCTTTCGAGGTCAATTCTTGATCCAAACTGAGATGTCTGGGCCATTTCGTTTACATTGACGAAACCGTTTCTTGGCTGGAAAGCCATCTTTTGTTTCTGGTTGTGTCGAGTTCTATTTGATGTAATACATCGCCCTTCAAACAGTTCCAGGCTTTTAATCAGTCTCTCCAAAGTAGGATCAGGCTTAAAGTCAAGTTTAACATTCTGAATACTTCCCATTGTGTTGTTCAATAAATTCATATGTTTGTCTCTGTCTGCTATGCTCCGTCTTCCAGCAACAAACATCTGTTGATCTGTTGCATGGCCTGCGGCGGCGTCAAGAACCTGAATAGAGTTATCAATCTGGTCTAGAATTTCTTTTGAGCTCTCCGAGTCTTCTCCCATATCTTTGGAAACCTTTTGTATTATTTGCTCCATTTCTAATTCACTGGATGAGTCCATACTATCTAGGAGGGCCATAATTTTGTTTCTGTATACATCCCTGCGTTCCCGGATTTCATTCCTTTGTTTTTCAAGGCTGTCGAGAATTTCTCCAGTATCTCTATGTATATCTTCAAAATTTTTCCTGATATCTCTTAATTCTACCGCGGCATCTGCAACAACTTTTCTATCTGCAGCCTCATCTGTAATGTCTTTGATGAACATAACGCGCTCACAACGACGGTGATCGATGTTTACGCAGGCGCTGCAGCCCATGACGTCATGATCTGCGCAATAATACTCTAAATCTTTCTCTGTATGAATCATGCACATCATAAGCAACGGTAGCCTCGCGATAGCTCCTGTGTCCTGAATGAAACAGAAAAAATTAATAAAGAAATCTGTAGATAAAAGCTCAACGAAATTAACTATTCGTATCATTATATTTGAAAAGAATTATATTATTAAAAGAAATGAAACGCAGAGAGTTTTATTAATAAAACTGAACTTAAATCTAAAAGGCGACGAAACTGTTGTTGATGACGTGGATATATTAAAAAAAAAAAAAAAAAAAAAAAAAAAAAAAAAAAAAAAAAAAAACATTATAAATGAATTGACTGATTGTGCAAGGTTTGAAAAAGGCAGAGAACTTCTATGAACCTTGGGTATTTTGTCTCCTCTAAGGATGTTGTGTGCTCGGATGGTCTTGAACTTGTTGTGCTCGGTACAGCACGTCTCGCATAAGAGTTCCCCGCACTCCACACAGTAACCGCTGGCGGGGGACGCCTTCTCCTCGAACTTGCCTATCATAAGAAACAGAATTAGAGGTACAATAAATGTGGTATAAGGTGACATACGTTTTATAATGGCAGACCAGTTTAGGAATAATTTCAATATTTATGAAAGTTTTCAGTACTGTTGTGTTCATAATAAAACTATCCCCGTGGTGCTTAAATACGCGCGCGTTACAGTCCTCACTACTAGTTTGAAGATTTTCTGACTTTTTTATTCTAGGAAAAACCTGGATGATAGTCATGAAGCCGAACATTTTGCCTTATTACATCTATATACCCACGGAACGGAAAATAAATGGCAAATACTCGAAAAATATACAGGAAATTAAACAGCAGTGTGTAATTTACCGGTATCTTAAAAACGAATACGTTTTTTATTATGTTTATTTTTTGGCGAAACTTTGCGATTATTAAGAATTGATAATTTGAAACAGTTGATTTTTTTACCCCTTAATAATAATTTAATGAAATGACGATACTTGTTGCAAAATATGTTTAAAAAGAAATGTAATTTTGCTTCCGATGTTAAAAAGCAACAACAAAAAACGCATCAAGATTTTAACAATATATATTAATATTTTACTTACATGGGGCACATTCGCCATGTTCAAAGTCCTCTGGTGATGGTTCCGGTGGAGCAGGTGGGTTGCAGGTGGAGCAGACGTACTCTTCTTTTGGCGCGGATTTTTTCCCGCCCTTTTGCGACATTTTGGTAGATCGTCCATCTTCTTCAGCTGGGGGTTTTATTATTGTCTTCAAGCACGTAGGACAAAACGCGTGACCACACGGCAGAAGCCTTAATGATTTGTGCGGCTTTGAGCACACCTCACATGTTTCCGGTTTCTTTCCTCCCGGAGATTTTCCGGAAGTTGACGTCGAACTTTTTCGGCCGACGGATTTTACCGATCTCTTCGACATTTTCCGTTATTTGATATGTACGTTAGGTCACAGGTTTGGTTTCATGGCTGCATATAAAGTTAATAGTATATCTAAATGATTCGTTGCACTTCTATTCATATCCGAATCACTTTATCAACTATTACACGGTTTAGAATAATTTCTTAAATGAATATCATCCTTTTCTTTCACTGTTATTCACTGTTGGTATTTTTTTTTATAGAAAATTTCATCAACACAACTTTTTTATATATAAATATTTCTTATTATGATGATCTGTATGCACTATATTGTGAAAATATGAATCTGATATTTAATCCGTCAATTTTGTTAAATCATTACAAGAAGCACTGCCATGTCAATAACTTAAACACTATCTGCAGTTAAATTCCGTACTGTCTAATACTTTAAAAGGCAGTTATTAATTGATTTGTTTCAACAACATCAGAGAAATATGTTATCACTTGAAAGGCACCTTAAAAAATAAACTAATTTGTTCACACAAAAATTAAAGTGCCAGAAATTAAAATCGCCGAAGCTTAAAGAAAATATCTATTTAAGTAGACCAAATAGGTTTCCTTAAATTCCAAACAAAATAAAAGGATCATTAGCCGAATTATTGATTCTATTGTTTTTAATGTACCCGACACGTTCTTTTCTACTGTGTTTTCGTTACGTACAATACAGACCTTTAAATAAACGCATTTAACCTTTGTTCTTTCATGTCAAACGTCACGGGTGACTCAAGTTACAAAAGATATATATGACAATTGTGATATCAAGTCTTATTTCTTTATAATTTGTTTAAATCGCAAACTTTAATAATTGATTTTATGTCTTTTATTTCCATTTTATTTTAAAACTTATCCTATTTTCTACTGCCTTTAACCCTTTCCCCCATAGAGGATACCATGAAAAGACCTATGCGAACAGCATAAAACCAGATCAGCCTGCGAGTAAAATTTTCAAGCAACTGACAAAAAGAAACCGCTTTAACTTTGTGTTAACAAGGTCATTACAAGAAATTAAAGATGAACGCACCATTTGTTTCAACGGATTGTTAACAATTAGCATATCGCCACTGTTACTCTCCCTATTTCTATAGCATACAGTTTATAAGATTTATATCAAATATACATATCTAAATCGAAAGGAAACAAATCTAAAACTACAATGGTTCATTATTTAAATATAAGTTTGGTATCTGGCAAAAACTTAGTTACCCTGCATATCCGGAGCTCGTCAAACTCTCTTCCATTTGAGACTCACACAACTTCAGTGCCTTCAGCGCTTTGATTAACATTCAATAAGTTTAAGCACAGTTGGGTTTGTATGATAGGACAGACCATTATAAAATGAAATCCAGTCTCTACTTCTTCCAGTAAACAACACCAACACCGACAAAGTCTCTCTCTTCTCAATATGGCTCCTATAGTGAACATCTGTCCTTGTAAAATGTATTTGAATGAGCCATATACAGCCGAAATGTCAAAATTTAAGGAAAATAATGCCTAACCCAACTTTTGGCTTACTAAACTCAGTTATGGTTAGCAGAATTTATAAACAGTACAACAGTAGTCAGATTCGTTTATAAGATGGCATTTTACATTGGCGGATTCAAGGGGGGGGGGGGGGGGGGGGGGGGCGCCCTCTTAAATTCCCTGACCGTACATAAATGTAGACACACAACCCAAGAAAAACTTACAGCATTAAATTAAAAATCCCACGGACTCCCAGTCCAATTAGAATTACATCACACAGCGGCATGCCACTTGCATTGTCACTGCCTACATATTTTAATATAGCGCCCCCCCACCAAACCTGAACTCCTGGATCCGGCACTGTTTTATTTACAAAAAGATGCAAATTTATTATTCATGTTCATGTTTTTCTTTTCTTTTTAACACAGTTGTATGTTTTACAATTTTTTAATGTTGTAATTATGAATAAATCACGTTCATTCATCAATGGGAAACAAATCAACGAAATCAATAGTTACTGAAATGTCATAGCTTGTAACAGCGACATGTGCTGTTCGATTACTATGGCGCCGTGGTCAATGGTAACGTTCACGACTTTGAGTTCGAAGATTGTAGGTTTGAGCCCCGTCGTGGGGTAGTATATTTTATGATTTTTTTAATCGTAACTTACTGGTCCAACCTCTGAACCATCTTAAGTATAAGTTGTTAGAAATTGTTTCCCAGATGAAGTTAAAAATTAATTAATTAATTTAATTTAATTAAAATAATCTAATTATCGCATATGTTAAACGTAAGGTTAAAACATGATACAGAATAGTGCCTGCCAGTGAGATGTAAGGTAACTACAGTGGATGTTTGTCGAGTTTTTGTTGAAATAACTTGATCATTACAATTTGACCATGCTTAGTATATTTACAAGAATGCTTAAAAAATGCTTATTACAATCTTAAAAATTGTTCTTTCTCTTCGTGACACCGGTTCTATAGAACCTCAGCCCAGTTGCTTAAAAAAATCTCTGACAGATTCTGTAGCAGAACTTTTCGATTTAAACGAATGTTTTCTGATCTTAAATGTAAATCAAAAGTTCAAAATAAGCAAGTGAAATCTATTATAGAATCAACATGTAAAAGAATGTGATATATTCGAACTAAAAATTTAAGCGTTATATTGGAAACAGATACTCGATCGATAAAAGTGTAATTGTCAAGTTTGTAATAAGAATTTTGAAAATGTAATACAAATTTTGTAAATTTGATAAGCATGGCAAAATTATAATAATCATTGTGGGACCTCAGTTAGAAAAAGAAATGAACCGGCGGACATCCCTCCCATATTAATGTCTTTTTCTTGTTTGAAGGCGGGATCCACACCCCAGATCGCTGAAAACACTGGAGTTTTAACTGGATACTGTAAAACAATTTGTTTAAGGGGCAATCCATCTGTAATTAAATGATGATCATGGTCCATCAATTAAGGGATCGTGAGCATTTTATAGTAAATACATGCCCTTATAGACGTAAAACAAAATAGCCTTTAACTCAATATCAACTGCACTGAAGTCTCTTTCAAGCATTTAAAACATAATGATTACAATCTGGTGATGGTAGATGTATTCCATATTTTCAGAAGTTAGCTCTGCTACAATGATATCTGTCCCTACCAGAATCTCTCTCTCCCTCTCTCATTCTCTATCTCTCCCTGAGATACACAAGATATTATAAGGACTATCTACTCTATTTATGTCTGAAATTGTCGTCTGCAACAGGTACCATTCACATATTTCACAAAGGCGTGCTTTGTCCCCAGCCAGATATCCATACATACCTCAATACAAATATTTCACTTCACTACTTCACAGACTTGACAAACTTAACCTCAATAATCCAGGACATATTTAGTGTTTTGTGTATTGAAATCATCTGGCGATCAAACACTGGCTTTAACATGTGTTATTGTAGATATCGGACATACGCTCGCATGGGTTTTAAATGGAGATCGCCCATGTTAATATGGAGATAAACAGTTGCTAAATAAACTTGGTTACGGTGGAATTATTGTCTCTTCTAGCCTTGTTTCTGCAAAACAATCTACAGTTACCAATATTGTCTTAATTGTTAAATCGTTATGTGTGGATGATCAGAAAACGAGATATTCTGACTGCAGGTAAGGTTATTTTTTGGTATTCGTTTCATTTAATTTCTTTCATTTATGCGATTTTTTTCTTATTACTATCGAACTATTTCCTTTATCTTTCATAATCGTCATAGGGATTAGTCGTATTATAATGTGCGACCTTCAAAACTCGAAGTTCAGCCATTGTGTTCAATAAACGTTCTATTTAATGAGTAAATTTTAACTCTGTAAATTGTATTGTGTATTGATAGGGCTTTGTATAGATATATACATGCTGAAAATAGGCATTAGGCTAGTAAAGCATACATCGGATTTGACCATCTGGAAACAATTGATTTCACGTGTAACAGTTATTCAGATCCGATTAAAGTATTGTGAAGCTGGAAAAAAAAAATGTGACCTTTTCTCTGTACTTAACCCCGCAGTAAATATGGTCCTTGTTCCAGTACTCACGTACCCGCATGCGAATCTGAAAGTTGTTGGTTCGCACCTCGTTGAGTGTAAGGATATTTCCTTCCCAGGCGCAAAGTACTGGTCCATCCCAGGATCCCTCGAGAGGGATTAGTTTAAGCTTGTAAGAAAGCTTGATTTTGTTGCTCTAGGCTACATCACTTTTTAGCTCCTCTAGATATGTTGGTAATAAATGCAGTTTCCTGGACTAAACATCCATGGTAACTAGTCTTAATGATAAGGGTGTCATGCGCCAGCGGTAACATACCCGGCAAGATCCGCAGGTTGTGGGTTTAAATCCCGTTGTGGGGCAAGAAATGTCCATGACATTTCCAGTCGCGAAGTACTGGTTTAACCTCAAATCCGTTCAGAGGTATAAGTTGTAAAAAACTTGTTTCACAATAAAATAACTAAGTTTAAAATCAAATAAATAAATAGATGGATCAATACTTGTGTCTGTTAAGACTCTTTTAAACGTGATACATTTTGTATGTATTGAGACAAAGCTTAGAGTTTAGACTAATTCAACTGTCTAACGTGATCAAGCGTGTCTAGTGTTCTTAACTCTGTTGAAATATTCATTTCTTTTTATATAAACTTTAAGCTGTGTACATGTCAGCTTCGGTTACTTCGTACAAAGCAGAATTATCAAATCAGTATCCAGAAAATTTTAAATAATACATTGATCTCTAAGCATGCTCGAATTCCACCAACAATACTTAGAGCTAAGTAATACTTAAATTCTTAAACTAGGTAGATGCACATTCCACTATTACTATTTTATGAATCATTCAAGGAACTGAATTATTACCTTAATAACCAACGATAATTGATAAGAAATGAAACATTTTGGTATTTTATTTAGAGTAACAAGACTAATGAAATTCGCCCCTAAGTATTTTAGTTTTACTTAGCGCTAAGAATTGTTGGAGGAATTCGAGCCAGATTTTATAAGTTAATTCCTTTACATAGGACTAGAAAATCTAGCTTAAAGCCTTGAAAAGATGTTTATACTACTACTACTACTACTACTAAAGCTAAACATGTGATAATAATCATAATAATGATAAAACTAAAAATGATAATACTAATAATTATAATAGATCTAATAATAATCAAACTAATAATAATACATGCAATTATAATAATGATAATAATATTGAGTTTAAACATATTTTAATGTTCACGTTAAAACCAACAAATAAATAACATTTAAACAATGCCATATTATCATGATTGTTGTTGGACGGTCTATATCTCTCATGCATGATATCAAGGTCTTCAGTTGTTTACATTGTACAGTGCAGTTTATGGCCTGATCTTCACATGTGATAATTTATGCAAACATAAATCCTGTTCAAAGCAGTTCTAGAGGGGATATCTCGAGACAATACGTACCAAATTACCATTGCAGAATAAAAGAGATGAATAAAGGATAAATATATAATGCAAGGTCAAAATGACCTTGGTTGATTCTTAATATAAAACATTTTAGAGCTTAATTATCACCATGTGATTCTTAATAAAAGGGTTCAGCGGCGAAAAGTTTATTATTATATTAAATTATACAAGATTGAAAGAATACATGCAGAATTAAACAACAACAATAACAACAACAACAACAACAATTATAATAACATTAACAAGAACAATCCTCCAACTTTATCAGTTTTCTTCATGTATATCTGAAGTAGAGTTCTACAATTTAATTAAATGTTTATTCATAATTGTTTAGATCCTTTCTGTTTTGAATCATTTGAAAAACAAATATAAAGAGTAAAATCGATAAAATAAGATATATATATATATATATATATATATATATATATATATATATATATATGATTGAGTTTTCTTTATTTTTCATGATCAATATATCCAGACTTCTTGTAAATATACAAGGGGACAAGCTTACTTTTTGTTGATCTAATAGTTTATATTCAAAGCCTATTCACTAGGACACAGCCATTGAATACGAGAACACTTATTTAAAGTCGGCAAACACATACAGAACGTACTGCTATCATATCTTTAATACTCGAATACCATCAACAAAACTTAGCGTTAACACTCCTGGGTCGAATTTCATCATTCAAGTTTCTCTTAAAAAACTACCCTTTAAAATAGTTTAGTTAATATTAAGTAATGGCTTATGTCAATTACCCACATAGTTGAATATTTCGTAAATCCCGAGTGGTGGAATGCGTTTCTACCCAGTCTAAGTGTTTAAGTATTACTTAGCGCTAAGTATTTGTGGCGGAAATCGGGTTACACTATAATCATTAAGTTTATATGTTTCCACATGGCCTAACTTTGAATTACTCCCATGCACTTGGGGAGTTATTTTTTTAAAGCGAAATTCTTTATTTTAAATGTAAAAAGTTTTGATTAATTCAGACGGGAATACAATACTTGTGTATTAACATCTCTTACTCAAAGCTGAATTTTGGAATTTATCTTTATTCAAAAGATAACAGTATGTCTCAATCAGTCAATCAAATCAATCGAATCAAATCAATGGATGGAGAAATTATGCAAAAACTGTAATTTGGAGTTTCGCATAAACATAATTTGGATATAAATATTATCAGGATCTGCATTTGTAAAGAGACTAGTTAGTACAATTATTTGGTCAACTTTGAATGAAATTTAATGCATGACTTCTTTTCATCAGATTCAAATGACTTGTAATAGGCTTCATGTTAAAAATAAATAGAGGTGTTTTTTTCTCGAAACAACAACAACAAAATAATTACAACAATATTTTAATAAGTTCTATTTTCTTTCACAGAAAAAAAACAAACAACATTTAACATGTCGGGATCAACATTGCCATCCAAACCGGAACCACTTCAACTTCCGGGACCAGACTCTGATTGGGTAAAACCTTTCTCGTGTAATCACGTGGTTGTCAACTATGATGATAAAACATCTGGTAAAAAATCAAAAGGGCGCAAGAAGGGAACGAGCGCATATTGCGTCATGTGCGGAGAAATTGTGACCGAAAAGGGAAAGAAAAAGCGAGTAAAGAGCATCGATGATATTCTTACAGAAAGACAGAGTCCGGTTCCAAAAGAATCGTCAGGCCCGCAAAAAGGAACCATTGAACGCCATGATAGTAGGCAAAAACTGTTTGCAGTTCAAAGAAGGTCGACTCTGTCATTGAAAGATGATTTTTCAGAAAATATAGATTCTTGTGCGATTCATAGCCACAAGAAGATAAAATATTTCTGTGAGGATCACCAGGAGATCGGATGTAGCGTGTGCGTAAATGTTCTGCACCGGAAATGCGAAAGGGTTATGTTCATCAGAGATGAAATACACGCAGCAAGCTGGGACAAGACCACGAGCAGTGACGTCATGAAGACACTGAAGATGATCCATGAAAGTTTCAGCGAAGTCATCGAGAAGAACAAAATGGTAAGACAATCAGTTGAAGAGCAAATTGAGGAAGCAAAGCGAAAGCGTGCGAAACTTCGACAGCGATTGATAAAACTTCTAGATGACTTTGATAAGACAACTGATAAAATGATGGAAAAATTTGCAGATATTGCTGAAAGGGAAGTTAACTCTACACTCGAAGTCTGTAATGAAGCAGTCAAAGAGATAGAGCTTTCTTGTAAGGCGTTAGAGTCAGTGATTTCATCAGATTCGCCAATTTGCTTATTTATCGCAACTCGAAAAGCTATTGGACACAAAGAAAAATACGCCATATCACTTTCACGCGCAGTTACAAACACAAAAGAACTGTATGTTGACTTAGCGACAGAAGTTGATATTCCTTGTTTGGAGGATCTTAATAAAATTGGAACCGTGCATTTTTCTGCTGAAGAAGTGAGGTTCAATGATGCCGTTATATCTTCAGTTTCAAAACTACCTCACAATGAGATAAGGACACCAAGATCGGTTGTTGATGTATTTTCCCAGAGTGCGGTACCTTCTTCTACAAGTTCACCGTCTTTGTACGGAAAGTACAGTACCAAAATGACAGACGACAAATATGGCTGTGAAAATGTTAGTGCTTCGTTTTTACCAGATGGTCGGGTAGCCATTGTCGATAATAAAAACAACAAACTGAAAGTTTTTGATCTGAAGTTTACACAAGGTTCATGTATAGGGCTTACTTCCGGTCCACGAGGGTTAGCAGTGATTAGTCCACAGGAAGTTGCAGTTTCACTTCCAGATGAAAGTAAAATTCAGTTTGTTTCAATAGGGAAGAAACTAAAGGCAACCCGCTCGATATTAACTTGTCTACCGTGCTATGGCATTGTGCACCATAACCAGGAACTTGTGCTACTTTGTGACGACGGGTTCTCTAACATTACCATACAGATTGTCGACTTGACAGGTCATGTTATTAGAACGATTGTTATGAACAAGTCTGGAAGAAATGTGCTTAAAAATCCACAGTATTTAACTTTAAATCCAGATGGGCAGCAAATATTCGTCACCGATAGGGGGCGTTTGGTATGTCTTGACATTGAAGGTTCTGTTTTGTTTAGATATGCAGACGACAATCTTGAAAACGCACGCGGCGTCACTATTGATGACGTAGGTAGGTTATACGTCTGCGGAACTAGTTCCAACAACATTCATCAACTGTCTCCCGATGGGCAGAAAATCCAAGAGGTTGTTCACGAGGATGACGTCACTGCTCCTCTGGCCGTCTGCTACTTCCAAGACAAGAGGCTTTTACTCGTAACGTGCGGCGGCAGTGACAGTATTGTGATCCTCAAACTCGCGAAATCCTGATTACTGAAACTCAGCTGTCTATCACCTTCATAGTTTTGTCTTTTGGCCTGCAAAGG
The DNA here is from genome assembly GCA_021229015.1 of Solen grandis. Taxonomy (NCBI): domain Eukaryota; kingdom Metazoa; phylum Mollusca; class Bivalvia; order Adapedonta; family Solenidae; genus Solen; species Solen grandis. Next base: position 5,315,022 of record CM037795.1, read on the forward strand.
CAGAAATGTGAGGAAATTGCTTAAAACAAATACCTATTCAACAGAGATATGAAACTGTCCGTAGCGACATAAGCGCGAGGAGATGATTTAAAAATGCTCAATTCACAAAGAATATTCAAACTATCTATTTCAAAGTAAAAAGTGCCAAATGTGAATGAGATATTAATTTGTTTGACATGCCAACTATACGAATGTGTCATTAATAAGTAGTGCAACTATACTCAGAGCACATTGTTACTTGCAGAATGGCTTAAAGCAGCTCATTCATAGATGATCCGTAGGCATTCTCTCACTAATGTTAAAGAAGTTTTGTTTCGGCAAGTTTAGATCACAATGCACAGAAAAACGTTATTCTCGCAAACGCAACATCGACGAAATTAGTTGAAATATAGAATACCGTATCCCTGAAGTAGGTGCATATGGTACCACGTAACGCGTTCCACAATATGGCGTCTTTACCAGTTTCGGGTTGCGACTTCGTAAGTTGCGCATGCGCGAAAAGTGAACTAGATCAGCCAAAAGACGACAAATGAAAATAAAAAAAATCTAATTATTGATTTTCTTTTCTTAATTTAGTCTAAATACTGCCTACGGTATTGCCTGTGATGTACAGGGCTACCATACGTTTGTAGATGGTTATTGATAGACGTAATACGCTAAGATAGTTAAAAATCAAATTCTTGGTCTATGACCATCTACACGAGCTGCTTCAAACTTATTTTAGTCACGAAATTTCGGCAATTCATTTTTTTTGTAAGGGGTGCGAACGAAACTAGGCTAAGTGCATATATTCAAATAAGCACTTAGTCTAGTCTCGCTATCACCCCTTCAAATGTATATCAACCATTTGAGGTTTAACACACACACACACACACACACACATAAAATGATGATGATGATGATGATTCAAAACCTCAATCTCAAAGTTAACACTTGAATAATTATCTCCAAATTTACAAAGTTTAAAGTATAATTATTTAAAGTACAATTTCTAGTTCATGAATGTATGCTGTGAAATGCAGCCCGGATGTTATCAGAACACGTTGCACAATCATGTAGTTCAAAATACATGAGTAATCCTCACCGACATAACTAATCTTTGATGTATAAAGAATATGTAAATACAATATTTGACATGTGTCGAATTAAAATTTTAGATGCATTTTGGGATTGGCCGTGATTGCAATAAAGATTCGGACAAGTTGGGGGGGGGGGGGTATGTTTTAAAATTATATGAACGTGTGCATTACGTGCAATGGATGCTTGCTTTTGCTGCTACTGTGAAATCAATGGTTTTCGTTGCACACTAATTTTCGTTGATTTCATGGAGGTTTTAATCCACTAATGTTAAGCCCAACGAAAGCTGTTCTTTATACAGGCCTTAGAACACACACACACACACACACACACACACACACACACACATATATATATATATATATATATATATATATATATACACACACAACGAAATTGACTATTTACAGATTACACAAAATCAACGCAAATAATTTATTTTTTCCGGTTAATTTTAATTTTTTAACAAAGAAGTGTTCCTATTATTCAAGATTTCAAGGAATTCCCTAAAGTACGTAATTCATGACAATTGTAAACAGTGTTGACATCATTATTGTTTATGTAATGGTGATCATCATCTGCAATTAAATGGCAATCTTCTAGCTTATGTTCGAAAACTGTTCACGATATATTGGTATATTCAATAACATATATTAACAATAAGTTGCTGACTTGAGTGTCTATAATCTAGTTATATGATACAATTAATCCATTTAAATCATATGAAAAGGTTTGTGTGGTAGATTAAATCGGATATCCTTAAAAAAAAACAACACTTAACATTCATTTAACCATTGTTCAACTGTTATTTACAGGTCACTGATATCAAGCTATTGTAAATACCATCATCATTGCCTGAGTAATCTTTCTCTCTCTCTCTGGGTTTGTTTGTCTGTCTGTCTGTCTGTCACTCTCTCTCCCCGAGTCTCGCTAAGAGAAATTATTTTGCGTTGGGTCTCAAGATTTTTACGTTTTAAATATTATTCGAATTTCATAATTTCGTATATTCAAAATAATATATCAATATGTATATATGTATTATAAACATGCTTTATCATTTTATTATTCTCAAATGAAATTCAGATACATAATTCTACTATAACAAATATATTGCATTTAAGGTCTTATCTATTTTTTTTTATTGTTTAAACCAATGAAAAACTGATTTTAGAGAATAAGACAGGTCTGTGCTCTTTTGTAGAGAAAGCTAGAATTGGTTAAAATTCAGTCATATTACAGACCATTATATGAAAGAAGCTTAGAATTAATGTACATTTTAAGTATGCAGAAAGACCACGGGTAAGAACTAAAGTCATCTTTTTTGACCGAAATGATGATAACCATATACATGGGTGTACCCAGCAATGCACGACAGGGTGTGTTTAGAGAGTATCTAATCAGATGTGAGGAAACCTCAAGTTCTGAGTTTAAGTCAGGCTGGAAAAGGAATGTCTCTCTGAATTAATGGTTGGGGTATGGACACGCGCCCCTCTCCCCACATCCCTTCACTGGATCCGCGAATTTATTATCTGTGTGTGTGTGTGTGTAAGGGAGGTAACTCGGGCAGCCATGTTTATTGCGCCATCATCACGAGTTGTCGGTTGTAACACAAAAATGCGTGAGAGGCGAAAAAAGCGTCGTGCGCAACTGCCATAAAGTATCGACCCCATTCAACAACATGCTTCTCGAACGTTGGAAGCTGTTGAGTGGCTAGCGACGGACGATTTACATCCGGGGCTTTACAAAATCGATATATATCGATTCCTAATTTTCTCAATGACATATCGCGCTCAAAGTACAATCACAGCAAACCAACAAAATTAAAGAGCGGAGACATTCATAAAACGTCTATTTTTCTATGTCATTATTTCTTTTATTTGAATCGTATATTTAAAGCCCATATGTTAAGTAAATATATATAAACATAAATTATATATATATATCTTTTTTGTTGAAAATATATAAGAACTAATATAATTTTTCAACATAATAAATGAGGACAAGAAGTATGCATTTTTAATTTATCTATCCCATGCTCTGTGTTAGAAAATATTATAAAAACATATTGTGTGATGCACGTGCATTTTTTATATATATAATTTAAATTTTACTTTCAAAAGTTCGGCACAACAGGTCAAACATATATATTGAGCGATATATTCATCATGTATAAATTATCATTTAATCTTCGTGAAAAATAAAACAAACACAAAACAACAACATAAAAAAACCCTTAATGTACAAAATCCATATTTGAAATAATTAAAAACACCAAATATAGAATATTTTTCAGTATACATTTTTTTTTAAATTACTCTTTCAGAAAATGTGAATAAGAAGAGTTCTAAACCGTTGCCAATGACAACGTATTCATCCGTTTTTTCCCCTAGAAAGTATTGACTTATGGGAATCGAAACCGTCCTCTCCTCCACACACAGTAAAGCTAAGCTGCTATTGATGATCCGGTCTATTCGTAGCGTTGCGTCTCTCTCTCTTGCCACGAGTGGTGATTTTCATAATTTTTGAAGAACGTCTGCTAATATTAATGATATTGAGCCCGTGCAAGCGATGACGTCAGGGCCGACCCGCAAGCTTCTTTACATTAGAGCCTAGACTAATATTCTGTACAGGTTCTTAGGCTTTAGCATATTTTATCGTCATTTCCACACCACCTCTACATATCGACCTTTCAGAGCAGATCTAGCTACGCCCGGAATTTAGAAATATTCGCCAGCTCGGGGTATCAACTTTGGAAATAACTCATGCGGATTATTAAACAGTAGTAATGATTGCGCTCCGAGTTTTACAAAAAGGCGGGGCACCCGTGTAATATCATATCAGTCAGGCAATCGAATGTAGTTTCTATCGGAGGCGCTTGTTCGGAACCAAACCTTGCCTTGTGAAAGGGGCTATTTAGGTCGAGGTTCGGTGTTCTTGCGATTCGGAGTCGGAATAAATTTAACTCATTTATGGATATAATCTTGTTGTCGCGGGATACTCAATCTATTTAGAAACCCCTGCATTGTCGGGCCAGGGGTGTTTGTGAGGTTAAGGCTGTAAAGGGTAGAGTTCTATTGATATCGGGGTGTCAAAGTCTATTTCAAAACAGAATCATGGGATGCACGCTAAGTGCCGAGGAACGGTCTGCGATGGAAAGAAGTAAGGCCATAGAAAAGGGCCTGAAAGAAGATGGCATCCAGGCGGCCAAGGACATCAAACTGTTGCTATTAGGTGAGTCTATAAGTCATTTCCTTACACATTTAATATCGAACTGAAGTTGAGCTGTCGGCAACCATTTCGCGGCCATCTTGAATAAGTGATGAATAGCACTATGCATTGGATTTGTATGCTGTTTATTACTGCTATAAATAGATTCAAAGAAAACGAGAGAGATGGGGAAAACGGGGAATTATTCCTGCAAATATTCTCCATAGAAGACCCGTCGGAGATTTTCTGCATAATTACATTATGTACCCCTTACGTTTAATCGTAAATACATCGATAATTCCTGAAAGCGATATGGTGTACGATTGTTAGATGTATCAAGGTGTTTCCATATCGATGTTTTCCTTATCTTTTCAGGCGCCGGAGAATCCGGGAAGAGCACTATCGTGAAACAGATGAAGTAAGAACATGTGTAGTCAATATGTAGTGATTTGTATTTGTTTGTGTTTCTCTGGTGTGGTTCTATGCTTGTCTAAGATTACACACGCTGTGTTTTCTGTCGGCTTATAAACATATGCCAGTGTTGTAGCGTTCCAGTAACTGAGCGCTATATTAATACGGTACAAGCGCCAGTATCTCGTCCATGGGTATCGACTATTCGCCTTGTATTCGCTCGAACCGAAATGCTTAATTCTGAAAACCGATGCTAAGATAAAAATCGATTATCACAGTTTAAATATAGGGGAATTCTCTAGGAGAACAACACAGTCACTATCGATTTTTGACACATGAATTATGTGCAGCTGTAATAAACAAAGCTTTCCAATAACGATTTTTTTCGTCTGTCAGACTGACCGGGTGTCTGTCCATTGTTAACATATGTGTTTCATGGGCGTATTTTTCTACAGTTGTGCCAATGGCGAGCATATCGATTAATGGTTTTCTTTTCATTGCTATTTATACAGTGAAAAAATGGATCCGAAAAAAATGTCGTCTGCTTCATTTATTTCCTCCTTTCATGAAGACAGACTGTACGTTCATCAGAATGCATGATCATCACGTGCACACGAGTATCACCAACTAACAATATAGGGATCTACATCTGTAACAATAACTGCAGGATGCAATTGTTCATGAGCTGTAAAATTTACATAATGGCGGTCTTGTACAGTTTAAAAACTACATATGTATGTCCGCTGTGTAGTTATTTAAACCTTAAGATGAAAACTCAAATGAATTGAGGAGGAAATAAAAATTAATCACAAATCGACAATATGCTTTATCATGTTCATTATTTAAGTAAGAAACAATTTGCTAAACCTATTTATATGAGCACGTTCATTTTCTACACATAACATTCCTGGCTAAAATATAAGTATATGCGAGTCCTACGACTAGTAACACATCTAACAGTTTACCTTATCGAAATAAATTTGAAGTAGATTCGATATTTTAATTCGCCTAACTTAATAATAAATATAATAATAAAGTATTAGACGTGGGTCGGTGAAAATGCATTATTTTAGGGCACATGCAGGACAGGAACACGTTCTGAAAATCAAGACCCCCCCCTTTTTTTCCGACCTATATTGATAATGATATGAGTTTTTGTTTGTTTTGTTTTTTGTATTTTTTAGTTTTATTTTATTTTTCAATGAATAATCTAAGTCTAGTGGATTGTACTATATGTACAAAAGTGCAGGTAATGATTCATATGAATAGCCTACCCCCTACAGTTTATTCGTGCCGCTAAAGTACACCCTTATGTCAAGGGATGCCATATGACTAACTCGAGTATTAGTCAAAATATTCAGTATACTAGAATTGGGTAACAGAACAACGATACAAATAGAACGTCCCTTATTTTCGTTTAAATGAAAATTCGGTTTACTAATTCTACTCGTACATAAGAATTGATAACATCTCTCAAATATGGGTTTCCATCTCTGTTTCATAGAATTCAGAAATTGACTTTAGTCATTTCTTGTCTCCGATTTAGAAATAATTCCACGACCCTGACCATAACTCGAACTGAGTTCATTGCCGATACGGGAATCCTATGTCAGGGATAAAGTTTGATTCGCTTTTGCGATACACTGAACTTGAACCTTCAAAGGTGTTGTCAATTCATTTCAAAATTTTATCGTTAAGTCTTAAACTACATAAGATATTGTATCGGTACAGAACCAATAACTCAACCGACATGATAAAACCGTTTGCATGATTAACGTTTTAACACATTTTAAACCAATTAAACTCTAATCAACTCGATGATAATATTTTATCAAACTTTATATAAGAGGTTATTACTGAGTCGGTTACAAAGCCTGATCAGCGAGTAAGAATCCCGCGAAGAAACATGGAATTGCATGTACATTTATAATTATTGCGTAAACCCAGCGTGTTTTAAAGTTGCTATGCATAAAGATCGGGGTTTGAACGGTAAGAAGTCCGTCTCTCGCGCATGTACGTGTCTTCTATCGGAGTGTAGGTAGCCACGTTGATCCGTGATACCGCCGGTTATCACGCTACAATGAAGAGCAGCCTTCTCCAACAGCGCCGATCAATACCCTACTATCGTGTAGTTACTTATCTCACTCACCACTATAGTCCAGCTTCCCGCTGTATTTAACCTTCTTCAACTTGACTATAGCCCAGTCTCCCGCTGTATTTAACCCTCTTCAACTTGACTATAGCCCAGTCTCCCGCTGTATTTAACCTTCTTCAACTTGACTATAGCCCAGTCTCCCGCTGTATTTAACCCTCTTCAACTAGACTATAGCCCAGTCTCCCGCTGTATTTAACCCTCTTCAACTAGACTATAGCCCAGTCTCCCGCTGTATTTAACCCTCTTCAACTAGACTATAGCCCAGTCTCCCGCTGTATTTAACCCTCTTCAACTAGACTATAGCCCAGTCTCCCGCTGTATTTAACCTTCTTCAACTAGACTATTGCCCAGTCTCCCACTATATTTAACCTTCTTCAACTTGACTATAGCCCAGTCTCCCGCTGTATTTAACCTTCTTCAACTTGACTATAGCCCAGTCTCCCACTGTATTTAACCTTCTTCAACTTGACTATAGCCCAGTCTCCCGCTGTATTTAACCTTCTTCAACTTGACTATAGCCCAGTCTCCCGCTGTATTTAACCCTCTGCAACTTGACTATAGCCCAGTCTCCCACTGTATTTAACCTTCTTCAACTTGACTATTGCCAAGTCTCCCGCTGTATTTAACCTTCTTCAACTTGACTATAGCCCAGTCTCCCACTGTATTTAACCTTCTTCAACTTGACTATAGCCCAGTCTCCCGCTGTATTTAACCCTCTGCAACTTGACTATAGCCCAGTCTCCCACCGTATTCAACCCTCTGCAACTTGACTACAGTCCAGACTGTCGCTGTATTTAACCCTCTTTAACATGACTTTAGGCCATTCTCCCACTGTATTTAACCCTCTTCAAATTGACTAAAGGCCATTCTATCGCTGTATTTAACCCTCTGGAACTTGACTACAGCCCAGCCATCCAATCTATTTAACCCTTTGCAACTTGTCTGCAGTCCAAACTTTCGCTGTATTTAACCCTCTTCAACTTGACTACAGCTCAGCCTCCCAGTGTATTTAACTCTCTGCAACTTGCATTCAGTCCAGTCTATCGTTGTATATAACCATCTGCAATTTCACTACAGTCCAGTCTATCACTGTAATTAACCCTCTGCAACTTGACTGCAGTCCAGATTCCCGCTGTATTTAACTCTCTGCAATTTGACTACAGTCTAACTTCCCGCTGTATTAAACCCTTTGCAACTTGACTACAGTCCAGTTTATCGCGGTATTTAAGCCTTTGCAACTTGACTAGTCAAGCCTCCCGCTGTATTTAACCCTCAACAACATGATTACAGTCCAGCTTCCCGCTGTATTTAACTCTCTGAAATTTGACTATAGTCTAGCTTCTTGCTGTATTTAACCCTTTGCAACATGACTACAGTCCAGCTTCCCGCTGTATTTAGCTCTTTGCAATTTGACTATAGTCTAGCTTCTTGCTGTATTTAACCCAGTGCAATTTGACTACAGGCCAGTCTTTCGCTGTATTTAACCCTCTGCAACTTGATTACAGTTAAGCTTCCCGCTGCATTTATCCCTATGCAACTTGACTACAGTCCAGTCTGTCGCTGTATTTAAGCCTTTGCAACTTGACTACGGTCCATCCTCCCGCTGTATTTAACCTTCAGCAATTTTACTACAGTCCAGTTTATCGCTGTATTTAACACTCAGCAACTTGATTTCAGTCCAGTCTCCCGTTGTATTTAACCCTCTGTAACTTGACTATAGTCAAGCTTCCCGCTGTATTTTATCCTCATCAGCTTGATTTCAGTCCAGTCTCCCGCTGTATGTAACCCTTTGCAACTTGACTACAGTCCAGTCTATCGCTGTATTTCACTCTCTTTAACTCTACTACAGTCCAGTCTCCCATTGTATTTAACCCTCTGCAACTTGACTACAGCCCAGCTTAACCCTCTGCAACTTGATTTACAGCCCAGCCCCCTCTGTATTTAACCCTATGCAACTTGACTACAGTCCAGTCTCCCGCTGTATCTAACCCTCTTCAACTTGACTACAGCCCAGCTTAACCCTCTGCAACTTGATTTACAGCCCAGCCCCCTCTGTATTTAACCCTATGCAACTTGACTACAGTCCAGCCCCCCACTTTATTTTCATTCATTCATTCATTCATACTGACCCTGGTGGTCGAGTGGTTAAAGTGTCCGCCGTGAGGTTGTGGGTTCGATCACCGGCCGCGACATACCAAAGTCGTAAAAATTAGTACTGGTATAGCTCCCTTGCTTGGCGCTCAACATATAAAGAACCAGGACTGGTTGGCCCTGTATCAGGATCACGTGACAGAGTGTGGCACTATTTTGCCACTTGTCTACTGCGTGATACTGAAGTCTGGCATCACTATATCTGTCTCCAGTAGACATCGTCTCCAAGTGACTGAAATAGTGATGACGGGGCGTTAAACCCAATAAACCATCAACCATATCTCATATACGTTTCAATCTGAGCAAAACCACATACTCCGTATGTTAAGGATTGTAAAAGAAACGCAGCTTAGGCAGTTAATCATAGAGATTAGTGAAACCTGATCCAATTTAAAATAAACGGACCTTATTACAGACAAATATATATTAACTCCGTCAGCATGTAACAGTTTAAGGTTCAAAGCGATTCCGCTCTACAGTAAATACATATATTAGGTGAAATATTATATTGGCTGCATAAGATATTTCCTAAAACATGTCTATGCTTATCCAAAGTAATACTTTCCCTCCTACAACTGCAATAATTCTACTATTGCCACTGATACTGTCACTACTTCTACTATTACTATTCCTGCTGCTAATCTCCTACTGCTACTATTAAAACTCCTCCTGCTGCTGCTGCGGACAATCTCATTCTACTGCTACTACTAAACAACTCTTCTGTCGGTGATAATCTCCGTCCACTTTTAATCCTACAACAACCACTCTGTTGCTAATACTAATACAACTGCTGCTGCTGATGATGATAATACTGCTACTACTACTGCTGTTTCTTCTACTGTTCTTGCTGCTACTGCACAACTACTATAAATACCACTACATTTATTTGCTTCCTCATTTAATACTACTACAATATCCAACTTCAACATCTTCTATCCCAACAAATTAATTATGCTGCTACTACTACTACTTCCACTGCAACATCCCAACTACTTCTACTTTCATTAGGTACATGTACAATAAATGCGGCTCATATAAATAAAATATCAACCTTTTCAAGATCTCCTTCTGTCACTCTCGTAGAATACTTCTTCCATTCAGACTACCTCCCTTTCCCCTTCTGTCTCCACCCACTTTCTGTTTGTTTGATTGAGTTTAACGGCCCGCCTATAGAATTTTAGTTATTTGGGTGACTTTTGCCCGAATGAGACAGATATAGTGTTCCACACTGCAGTATCACGTCGTATGATACCATACCCAGTTACATTCTCCTGACACCGGGCCAACCAGACCTTCGACTTACGTAAAGCAAGGGAGCTATACCAGTACAAAAAATATGACTTTGGTATATCGAGGTCGGTGATCAAACCACTTTCTGTGATGATGTGTTTCTCAAAAGATAATAAACCATTGCATCAGATCAAAACAGTCATTACTAAAACAGTAAACTGTAAAAACAGAAGGACTGAAATTTCGTTTCGAATAATAGAGAATATGACGTACACTAAACCTCGATTAAAGCATGATGTTTGGAAAATTACTATTTTCGAAAAATAGGGAATATGACTTAAACTAGACCTCGATATAAGCATGGTGCTCGAATAATCACTAGTTTCGAATAATAGGGAATTTCTCCGAAGCAGCTTTCCATTTCCCCGTCTGTTTTTCTGTGTAGTCCTATTCATGTTTCGGAATCGACTTCGATATATCCATGGTGTTCGAATAATCGCTTTCTCAAAATCACCGTATTTAACTAGAATATAAAAAAAAATCTCAACAAAATTTGATATGAATTCTTGAAACTCTGCCTACTTTTATATTAGAATATTTATGTGATCTACATACATACTCAAACTGCAAATGTTCGAGGAGCGAATTTTGAACACCATGTTAAATCCAATGTATGTTCCCAGTCCAAGCAGGGGCTACATATAAGCAAATCCCCGATTATACGAACATCGCGATTTTCCGAATATTTAATCCCCCTTCATTTGTCGGAATATCACACTTTCATTGTAAATTTATCATTGAAGAAAACGGTATATCATTTATCTATTAATCAAGTTCAAGATTAATCACATACATAGTTCAATCATATATTACAACGCAAATCACACGTGACTCGGTCTTTAAGAGTGGATATCAGTCTCCCTCGACTGTTTACTACTTTTCCATTTTCATGTTCGCCCATTCCCTCTCACTTTGTGTACATATCTGCCTGTGTCTTTCTCGCCAATCCCTCCCCAAATCTCTCTCTCTCTCTCTCTCTCTCTCTCTCACGCACAACCTGGCAAGGTCCGGCGTGTAGTACAGTCGGTGTGAAGTTCCTAGTGGATTCGCCCCCAAGCCATGGCGAATAACAGGTTTCTGATCTCTTTATTCACAAATATCGCTCATAAATAATGCAGCAATGGCCGCTCCGCCAGCCCGGAGATCGATAGCTCTGCGTTCGGTTATAATAATAAGGCCAGCATCAACGTTGTTATCTACCGGTCCATCCAGTCTAACGGCCATCTACATGTCGCCCGAGCTTTTAATACACGCCATTGTTTGAACTCCTGCCCATCCATCCATCCATCCATCCGTCTGTCTCTCTTTCTCTCTCTCTCTCCGTCAAATCATTTATCCATAAATTCCATTTCAATCCAATCCAATCCAATCCAATCCACCCATTTTCACTTTTGCAAGTTTACCAGCTTATCAAATTCATCCCGTATTTTACTAATCATTATTTTAACCGATTGAATTTTTAATGTAAACCTATTGTAAGCATACATAAGTCTGTTTAAACGGCACTTTAAGATGCCCAGCTAGTCAGCCGAGTGACATGAAAGTTGAATCAATGTGGTATCATGCCACTTGAATGTACATTTTGTAATATGATGTGGTATCATTTCACCTGCAAGTGAGGTAGTGTTATAGTCCGTACATACAGAATTTATCACTTTCACATTCCTGTTGTTCACCCACTATCCTTTTTAAAAAATAATATAATAAATTGCTCCCCCCCCCCCCCCCCCGCGAAATTATTATTTTGAAAATAAAACAATCTAAGGATTTAAGTATTTGAAAGGATTAAAATTACTTTCAAATGTCTATACATGTATACATATAGAGACAGACGGACAGATGTATAGTTACGCCTTACTTTGGTACACTTCAATATACATACACTCAATTCCAAAAGAAAGTATGCACTTTTTTCTGCGATTTTTCAACGACTTTTTTTTCCGAAAGCCTATACATTTGTATAATTGGTACCAGAATTAAAAAAAATGAAAATCTCTCCATGACACGTGATAGATTTTGAACTGTATCGCTGACAAATACACACGAGATGTAGTGTGCGAAAAATGAAACTGATATGTTTGCTAAATATTGAAATTTGTAAAATCAAAAAGTGCATTTTTTCTTTTGGAACTGAGAGTAGACATGAAATAAAATTTATAAATGCCCAACATCGTTCATTTAAAAGAGATAAGACTAGACCTAACTATATCCATATTCCCTTGAAAATTTGATGTTTATATCTATTTTTATTTTCTTTTGAATTTAAAATTGTGTATGTACGCTCAAACTAATATCCGTGTTACCAAACGACATCTTGCTTGTTGGTATTCAGAAACTTAAATTTATGCGAGAAAAGATTTGATTTTATGCTTTTCACGTCTCAACACGTCTCAAAATGCTTAGTTACTCATAGCAACTTCTTTTAAATGATGAACATGTATACATAATTACTATCTTCAGAAATAAGATAAACGTGAATTGCATTTTGAAAAGTAATGTAGTTTTTCCCTATGTCAAAAATGCTAATTTTGGTGTTTAAATTTTTGGTATCATTTGGAATCAAGTTTCATTAGATATATTTAAAGCCATATAATCAGTACAATGTGAATACGAACAGATTAGTGAAAGAAAAACAACACGATCTTCAGACAGAAACAAAACAAAATTACCTTTTACTAAGATTTTTTTTAGAAATAACTACAGTTTTAAATAAGATTCATGCATAGTAGCAAATAGTTGTAGGTTCTGATCCGTATAGGACAAGATTCTTTCACGAAACTCAGGACTTAACACACACACACACACACACACACACACACACACACACACACACACACACACAACAACAACAACAACAACAACAACGACAACAAAAATGGCATAGGTGTCTTGTTTAAATTTGCAATCTTCAACATTTCAGTTTTCATTTTATATAATTTAATGCAATACTTTTTGCAATAGCAAACAGCAAAAGAGTTTACATATGCTTTTATGCCCTTTTTATCGTTAAACTCAAAAATAAAAAATATCTGGTACATAAGTAGAAAATCGGGACATAAAAATTATCAAAGATCTTTCCTTAGCTTGGTTTGTTTAGATACAACCTGGCTACATTCCATGTAAACAATCTGCAAAATACCGAGCCGGGATCTCTTACTCTTGTCCCACCTGTAGCACGAGCGCGCGTGCGGTTTCGGCCACTTGCCGTGCGTATGTTTACAGGTGCATGTACATATACACAGGTAAAACTACACACACATACACAAAGTGCACTTCTGGCGTATTTTTATCGCTCATAGCGCAAATGCTTAATATGAGATTTCATGCGTCTGTTGATCCAAGATTATAAAATATTTATAAAATTAGCGTACATCTTGGGAACTGCATATGTCTTAACCTTTCACTACAGAATTAATGTCGTCACAACATCATGGTAAAAAACATCGATCATGTTGAGTGAACACCAACTATATGAATGTGAATGCCTAATCATGTATGTTTACACTTGAAAATATAATCCGTAAGAGGTATTTTCTCTCAAAAGAGTGCTTCGTCACAAAACATACATTTAAAAACTGTATGTCATCGATCACAACATATCATATCAAAAACTGTATGTCATAACACGAATTGTCATACCACAAAATTACATATCGCAAACTGTAATATCACTAAATGTGTTTGTCATATCACAAACTATAGGTAACAAAATTTCTAATTACTCCAACGACGTTTTGCTGCGGTTACGCGATTTAACTAAATGACACTTGCTCAAGTGTCCCTTGACTTCGCCAATCGGAATACTGTCTACACATCCCAAAACAAACAATATGGCAAGTCATCATTAGTAATTAATGTATCTCATCATTTCCTGAAAGTTTGCTCAAGAGCATATCACAATCTTTTATATACATATACGTGTGTATGTATTCATCTCTTGGCATATCACAAACTGTATATATACAAATATATGCTTACATCTCAATAGCATATCGAAACATATTAAACATATTTTGTTCATTTCATTTGCATATCACAAACTGTATTTACATATTATTTACCATTTGCAAAAAATATATATATATATATATATAGACATATATATGCTTACATCTCATTTGCATATCACAAACTATATATAAACATATATATGCTTACATCTCATTTGCATATCGAAAACTGTATGTTTACATATGTATGTTTACATCACATTTGCATATCACAAACTGTATATATACATATGTATTCTTACATCTAATTTGCATATCACAAACTGTATGTTACATATCATATTAATCTATTCATTATTGCAATGGCATATCACAAATTTATATATCCATATGTATGCATACTTCATAATAACATATCACATACTTTTTACATGTATATATGTATCTCAGTAGCATTTCACAATTTGTATATATACATGCGTATGCAAACATCTCAGTAGCATTTCACAAACTGTATATATACATATGCGTGCAAACATCTCAAAGGCATATTGCAAACTGTATACATACATATGTATGCTTACATTTCAATAGCACTTCACAAACTGTGCGAGTATATACACATATACTAATGTAAAAAGTCATCTCTATGACATATTAGAAACGTCATGCATTTGAAGCCATATCACAGCCTGTATATATTTAACTTTATAAAATGCACGTAAACTTTGGAGTATTTACTGTCACACTGAAGAGTTGGCATGACAGTTTGACCATCTTTTGAAGAAATCACTGATCTGAGAATATATTATTACCTCTAATTTTGGTATTTTGTAAAAAAGTGTTTGCTTGCATGTTGATAGCCGAAGGGTCACAAGGTTGGAAATTTCAAAACAATACAAGATCTTACTATTCGGAAATTTGAACATATGACTAAACTGTTATGTTTTATACAATGTGCAAATGAACTTATGTATTGCACCTTTTTTATTGTCAACATACTTAATTTAAGAGAATCCATATGACGAAGAAACGTGACTGCAGTCTTGAACTGTGTTCGAAATTCTACAAGAAAAAAAGGGACGTATAATATGTTATATTAGAAGTAAGTGAATCTGTAATACTTTAGTACGTTATGCAAACATGGCAGTGTAGTAGATTAAAATAGCTTGTAAAATGTCCATTAATATGGGGCAGTTCTGGTAGATATTTCATGAACAGATTTCATGCTGTAGCAGATCAGTCATTTGATACATACATCGCACGGGGAAAAAGGAGTGGTTATTTCCAGGATAAAAAATGTGGGTGACCTACTGGAGGAAATCGATTGTCATCTGTTTTCGCGGATCAGTATATGAATGGTTTTCAAGCATCTCCGTTTGTCAGCGGCCGTGGACCGATAGTTGTCCACGGAAGTATTGATCTGCGATACTAGCCCGATACTGTACCAATGGCTAGTGTTAAATCACACGGCTCGCCTCCGTATACTGGCTGTTAATATGGGAGAAGGGATTGGCCTACCCCCCGCACATCCATTCATCAAAATTATTTATAACTAATTATTTCATTGTTTATAGTATACTTTACAATACACTTTTGTATTTAATAGTGCCCGTGGGTATAATCTGAACACCAGAGGCAGCTAAGGGAGGGTCAGCTAGTATTGTAAAGTTGACCTTAATTTTGTAACTTCGTGATGACATTTAAAGACAGGAAGGGCTGCGATGATGTCATTTTCTTAAAAAAAATCAACAGCTCAACATTCTTATTATTGCCTTTGCAAAGCTTCCGTTTGGATTAAATGTTTTTTGAACTCGCCATTCTACTCATCAAACTTCTTTTAATTTATAATTCTATGAATAAAATTGTTTTCGCCAAAAACTATCATGCATTTATCTGTTTGTATTAAATACATTCAAAATGATTCTTCTATACTATACTAGCGATTAAAAAGTACTTTAAAAATGTTTAGAATTAAAATAATGCAATAATGTATTGAGTGTTGCACGTTAAATTGTTCTGTTTACCTATGTAAAAAGTATATCCGTCTTACACTATGGAAGAAAAAGATTGAATCAACGCATGCCTTATAGTGTAGTTACAGGTCTATAAATAGAACATTACGCGAGTTAACGCGAAGTGAGAGAGATTGAACGCACGGTCTAATATTAAAAGGAATCAATACTGAGCTGGGATGGAAGCTGGTAGTGGTTAAGATTTTTGAATGTATAAGCTGAAATACGCAACAATGGAATATACGTATTAATTGATATATTTCACGCACAAAGTCAGTTACAAACTTGTAATACACTCTTATTTCAAAATCTAAGGTCACACAATGTGTATTTTTTAATCAGGTCATTGCAGGCCGTTCAGTTATGAATAAACACATGTAAATAATTTTGTCTATTTTTAGCTCACCTGAGCAAAGCTCAGGGTGACCTTTTGGGATACTTGATTGTCCGTCGGCCGTCGTCCGTCGTCCGTCAACAATTTGATGTTTACACACTAGAGGCCACAATTTTGATCCAATCTTCCTCAAACTTGGTCAGAATGTTTGTCTTGATGATATCTTGAACCCTTTCGAAAATGGGTCAGGTTGGATCAAAAAGTAGGTCAGTAGGTCAAATCTTAGAAAAATCTTGTTTACACACTAGAGGCCACAATTTTAATCCAATCTTCCTCAAACTTGGTCAGAATGTTTGTCTTGATGATATCTTGAACCCTTTCGAAAATGGGTCAGGTTGGATCAAAAAGTAGGTCAGTAGGTCAAATCTTAGAAAAATCTTGTTTACACACTAGAGGCTACAATTTTAATCCAATCTTCCTCAAACTTGGTCAGAATGTTTGTCTTGATGATATCTTGAACCCTTTCGAAAATGGGTCAGGTTGGATCAAAAAGTAGGTCAGTAGGTCAAATCTTAGAAAAATCTTGTTTACACACTGAGGGCAACATTTTTGGTCCAATCATCCTCAAACTTTGGCAGAATGTTTGTCATGATGATATCTTTTGTGGATGGGGTCAGAAAATTCCTGAACATTGTTTCACCTCATCATCTTAATTCTATAGCAATCTGTTTTGTACAGGCAATGAATGATACTTTTCTCAGGTGAGCGATCTAGGGCCATCTTGGCCCTCTTGTTTATGTTAGCGAATATAGATATTTTCTTTTTCATGATGAGTTTCCCATTGTAAAGGTCACACATGTTTTGTTTATGCTTACTCTTAATTGAAGGGCCTTTTATACATTACAGTTCACGCGACACATATATTTCACATTTCTTTACCTTGAGTTCAGTGAAACCCTATGAGAGGGCCTCCGTGGCCGAGAGGGTAAAGTCGCTAACTTTAACACTCACTCAGCCCCTCACCGCGTGGGTTCAAATCCCGGCAGGGTAATTCGGATTTTCATGTGAGGAAGCCTTCCAGCTGATATTACATCTGTAATAAGCTGGACGTCGCTATATGACTGAAATACTGTCGAGGCTACGGTAAACTGAAATAGTCAAGTCAAGTCAAGTCAAACCCTATGAGCCACATGCTACATTTTGACAAAAAACTTAATCGGGACGCCAAGCTCTGAATTTTAACAATGAAAAAGAAAGCAGTGCATGGAATTTAAATATCACAGGAGTATTAATCTTTAGTCTGCCAGTGTTTTTCCTTAAGGTCAGATTAATTCTATTTTGAGAGTTCAGCTGGCATATAAATGAATGTGCAACGAATAAGTTTGGCTTTTAAGTATAGGTGACCATAAACAATTATACATACGTTTTCATTTGATGATATATAAAGCCAGGTCGTTTTACTTATAGAAACTAAATGTCAGATTGCATAAAACCGTGAGTTACTTAGTTGTCTCCAATACTGAGATTTCATTGGTCGCTCCTTGATTTGATGAAGTGATTGAACCAATCAGCATTCGTTTAACAGTCAGCATTTAGTTGACAAACACATCAATCATTATTATACAGCGACCGATAAATGGAGAGTAACGGAGGGGCGATGTCACTTAAAACAACATAAGAAAATAATATACGTTGTTTCAAAAAGTGTTTGTATTTATCCGCTCATTATTTTGATGAAGGTATATTAAGAAGAAAAACAAATGTCCCTTTTCTAATGTTTGTCTGTAGCATTAACTTTGTTAGTGTGTATATACTGATCCTAAAGAAAAGTATCGAGGTCGATTTTACAACTTAAATATCCGGATTCTACCACTGCATCGTATTTTAAATGTAATTGATCGTTAACGTAATTTTGTTTCACCCCCATCAACCAAAGTTCCTTGCATTTTCATCGGTCGAAATGCGGTCACGTGGTGACCCCCAATATTTCTATGAAGGGTCTGGAGAAATTCATGTAGGGTCAGTACAAAAAATGGCACCTCAAAATTATTCTCATTAGCATTTACACCTTTAAAAATCGAGGAAAATTACAAATAAAATGACAAGGAAAACTGGTCATCAAAACAAATCAT
>CM037795.1:5333843-5383843 GCA_021229015.1 Solen grandis
TTCTTAGCACTAAGTATTGTTGGTGGAATTAGAGCAAAGTTAATAGAAAATTCTCTAATATGAGTAGCTAATGTAAAATTTAAGCAGTAGTAGTACTGGGCATATGCTAGGAAGTAGAGGAAGTATCCAGTGTTTCATAAAATTTTCAGCATTTACTGAATCTCCTAGATGTTACCCATCCATCTGAAAATAATTGGGTATCTGTCTATTTTTAGCTCACCTTAGAACAATGTGCTAAGCTGAGCTATTGTGACCAATGAATGTCCATCATCAACATTTAACTTACTATCTCCTCCTAAACTACTGGGTCAATTTTCATAAAACTTTACAGGAATGTTCCTTGGGTGGTGCTCTTCCAAAGTTGTTCTAAAAATTAAATTCCGTGCCAAAATCTAATGGCAACTAAAAAGGGAAAAAACTCGAAAATTTCAAAAATCTTCTCCAAAAGTACTGGTTGGATTTTAAAATATTTTTGCACAGGTCAGATGTTCCTTTGGTCACTCTCTACCAAAATTGTTCAAATTACTTGGATTGGTAAAAAAAAAACATGACTGCCAGGTGGCGGAGCACCCATTTTCCTTATATTTATATAGTAAAAATTTTAAAAATCTTCCAGTTCAAAAGTACATATTGGATTTCAAAGTTTTTTTCAGCACAGATGTTCCATGGGTCACCCTTTACCAAGACTGTTAAAATTAATTGAATCCGTCTAAAAGTGTGGCTGGCAGGGGGCAGAGCCCATTTTCCATAATAACATAAGATATTTGCTGTTTCTTTTCCTCCCACTAATACATGGTTCTCAGGTGAGCAATTCCAAGGGCTTTATGGCCCTCATGTTAATAATTTTATGCAAATGCACAGCCTATCTGTTCCTCTGAATGATATTTTTAAAAATGATTTGAAATCCTACCCAGCATTTTAAAGACACACAAAAGCTGAATGTCTTCCACAAATAATTGATTTATCATTTGAATGATAAGTTAAAGCAGCTCGTTCACAGATGATTGGTTGATTTAAAAAAAAAAGAAAAACTGTTTTCTACTCTCTCTTGCTAATGTTGGTAAACTCTTTGTTTCCTGACAAACTAACTTGGCAAGTATAGGTCATATTTTTTGTAAACAGCCCACTTTGGGGAAATCTGCTTAAATAAAGAATATGTTCTCCCAGAAGCAGGTGCTTGCTGTACCATGTGACACATTCCGGATCATGGCGTCTTCACCAGTTCAGGGTAGCAAATTCGTAAATTCAGTGTGCGAAGTGAGTGCATGTTCGAATAGTGAATTTGATCAGTCATTTGATGGCACAGAAATTCTAAATATGGTTTTTTTAAGTCTAAATAAAGGTTCAGTACTGTTCGTAAAGCTATTGCCTGTGATGGAGAAACCACCAATCAAGGAATGCTGTATTGGGTGACCATGCATCTGTAGCTGGGTATTGATAGTCAGAATAGATTCAGAACCATCCCCAATGGCCGAGTGGTTAAGAGTGTCTGCCTCGGGAGCAGGAGGTTGTGGATTCGATCCCCTTCCGCAACATACAAAGTCGTAAAAAATGGTACAGGTATAGCTTCCTTGCTTGGCACTCAACATATAAGGGTATTTCCAGGACTGGTTGGCCCGGTGTCAGGATAATGTGACTGGGTGTGGTATCATGCTCCATGTCTACGGTGTGATACTGCAGTGTGGCCACACTATATCTGTCTCAAGAAGACATGACGGAAATAATGTCCGATGGACGTAAAACCAAACAAACAAACTATAGACACAGTTAGTTAAAGATCAAACTCTTAGTCAATAACAATCTGTAAATGAGCTGCTTTAAAGGAGCCTGATATTTGTTTATGTTTAGATTAGGATCTTGATTGCTTAAATAAAGAGAAAGTTGTTTTAGAGTTAAGTGTCACTGTGACAGTATTAAAAAAATGTAGCAACATTCAGCTAATTGGAGGTGGAGGAAGCTCCGAGTGTACAATGGCACCAAGGTGGAGTTACAGACCTACCTCAAGTCAGCTGAACATCACCATGAAAACAATCCGAGTTACAAAACAGGGGCTTGCATTTAGAGCCTTTATTGAAACAACTAAAATTTTTGGCCTTCAAGGCCCCCTTGACATAAAGTTTTCCATAATTGAACAGAATTTTCCATTTTGACCCTGATATAATTGTCCAAAGGTTCCCAATTATTTCAACATGTGTCTCTTTATCTATATATAACTGTATCAAGGCAGTCCACTTGACCCCTTATTTGAAAATATGTAAAACGGGGGAAAACCCCTGAAATTTGCAGATGTTAATTTGGAAAAAAAAGGAGTTAATTTGAACATAATTTATGCATAACTCATTTTCTTTTGTTTTTATTTCTGCAGACTGGGAAGTTGATACTGAAGCCCCGCCCAACCACCTGACATCAGGCCTTCTGGTGAATATTCTGCCAGTCCGTCGGACTATCCCCTGCAATCCAGAAATTCACCATGTCAGTGTCACACAAGCACTGATAAAGACTTGATATTGAACTTGACCTTGAACAGTGACCTTGACCTTGTAAGGTCAAAAGTCAATGCAAGGTTATTATATCTGTTACCCCATGGGTACTTTGTTGTATAGAACTAAAAGGTTCTCACTAGTCCTTGACGAAGATTTTCTATAAAGATTGAATCTTCCCATATATTGTTTTTTAGATGTGCTCAGAGAAAACGATCCATTTCCAAAATATTGGTACCAGTATTTGGAGTCCAGACCCCTTGTTCTTGAAAGCAAAAATAGTACTTAAGTTTGATTTTTATACTCATTCTCAAACTATGCACATTAGTTTTAATAGAGATTTTAGTATGATATTTAGAATGAGTCTTGGGTCATACTTAAGTATTTTCAAGAACACGGGGGTCAGGAATCCTAGTTCAAAATTAGTTAGGACCTTTGATTTAGACATCCATTTCAACTTATGTCAAGAGACCATTTTATGTACTCTGATGCTATTTTGTTCATAAACCATTTTTAATCTAAATTGGGTAGATTAGCCTTTAATATTGCTTTTGATGCAAATTTTGCTCTCTTTTGTATGATACAACTTCTTGGCTTAATAAACCAAAAAAAAACTTTTTATATATGTTTTTTTTTCAAGTCATAAAATCACAGATATACACAGTGTATATTTTGTATGAGAAATTTTGTGAAATGATATTGCAGGGTTATTCATGATTTCATAGTTTGACTAAAGGCCAATCTTCAGCCAGATTGAAATACTGGCCTACAATTCATCAAGCATTTCAAGTTAAGATTTTCTTCAATTCTGCCTCACTGCTACTGTGACATTTTTTAGAAATAGAACATCATTGTCTTTAAAAATACCCTTGCACAGTTAAGTCCCACTGTTCATAATGGCTACCTTTCAAACAGATACCAACTGGCCTTGTTAGCGAGTCAGTCCCATAACCCTTTCCCTCATATAGACTCATTTTGACGCCCTCAATAAGTATCACATAAAGCCTGATCTGCAGAAAACCACAGTTAAACCTTACCAAATTTAATTACAAAATCCTCATTTCCAGACCACTGAGGAGCAGGGAACAGCATAAAACCTGATCAGCCTGCGAGTAAGATCTGGTTTTATGCTGTTCGCATAGGTCTTTTCATGGTGTCCTCTATGAGGGAAAGGGTTAATGGACCATTGGTATATAGCAATTCAAATGTGTCTGAAAATGTTGTACAAGGCAGTTCTTCTGTTATAATAGACTTTAATAGGTTTTCAAGAATATATGTACCAACAAAATTGACTTATTTATTGATTCAATGAAATGTAATTTCAACAAAAATTACAATTTTTACAGTACATTATATATATTTGAACTGATGTTGTTGACAGGAAAGTGGGGTTTAAATTGTTTAAGATTTTGAGTGAAAAGAAAATCTTGAATTGAGAAGTTTTGAGACATAGGGCCAAGAAATTATTTCATTTTAGGCTGAATGACCTGTTTATGATTGTAATGTATTATGAGTGCTGTGTTGTACATCCAGGTTTTTGATCAGTATTACAATTAGCTGGAATTGTATAGTGGAACCAACATGTATGACCTGAATCCCCTGTTCGATAGTTTCCTTTGCTAGCATTCCACTATATCTGCTCAGATTTGCTGTGTTACACCCGTCAGTACAAGGTTGTTTTTTTTCTGTCTGTTTTTGGGTTGTTGTTTTTTTAAAGTGACCATAGTCCCTACTTGGGAAAAATATCTATGTATTTACTTATTGTGTACAGGGTCAATACTAGGCCTCTTCAAATAGGCAGAAAAAAATAACAACCTGGGGATAAAGATTGGCAAATGATATGTGTTTTTCATTACCCGTCATATAGTTGTGTAAAATATATAGAAAATATATAGATAAATGTTTGTAAGTACATCATATAATAAAATTATTATATTCTTGTATTACACACTGTCATCTGTTGCAGTTAAGTATTGATAATTGAAATGTTAGAAAAAATGTTTACTCATCAGTTATGAATTATGAGCATGAATTGTTTTGGAATCTATATAGTCAGTAGGAGTATTTAAATGTGTTATAATGGATTGAGGTATTGCAAGTCAACTCTTATCATTGCCTTTTAAGGTAAAGTCCCTGTCGATGATTCTACTACGTCTTGGACAACTTAACCTCTACCTAGATAACCAAGGGACCCAAACGAAACATTGGGAAACCTTGGTTATCTCTGTGAAAGGCCATGGGGTCCAAAATGTAGCAGAACCATTACAGGTACTTTACCTTAATATGTCTTCATCATAATGTCATACCCATTTACCACATGAATATTCATGTAAATTTACTACATGAATATTCATATAAATTTAATACCTGAATATTCATGTAAATTTACCACCTGAATATTCATGTAAATTTATTACATGAATATTCATGTAAAATGTGTAATTATATGAATATTAATATACTGAACTTTAAATGGGTATATATTAATGGATTTGTATTTGTCATGCAGACTTTGTTGAATCTTTGTGAACAAACTGAGAAGACCCTGATCAGACAATTGTCTCACTATTTGTTGTATGTTAGTTTTTTTCTTAATTGACATAACGCTAAATTCAATGTATCCCTGCCCCAAATGTTAGTCACAGATTATTGAATAAAAAAAACTGTAGAAATTAAAGTTTTTGTCTTACGTGTTTGTCGAGGGCATGGACGTTTTTCATTGGCTAGCAGTTAAAGAATATTGAAATTTAAGGCAGTTTGACGTAATGATAATTAATGGTAATTTATGATCTGAATACAACTTAACAGATTACTGAAAAGATTCAGTTTCAGGAATGTTTTACAGATTACAGAATTGAGTTACAGCTGACTGAATGTTTTACAGATTACAGAATTGAGTTGCAGTTGACTGAATAGTTTTACAGATTACTGAATGGCTTGTTTTTGTACTTATTGTGTTTATGGATAGGTTTTATAGAAGGTGTCAGTATATTGTTATGCATATTCAAACAAGTGTTCTTTGGAATACATGTGTCACCTGCTGAAGCGTGACAGACAGATGACAGAAAAGTGATCCCTATGTGTCAACTCTGCTTACAGCAGGTGGCACAAAAAGCAATCTTCATACGCTGTGTGTTCTATTCTGTCTCGACATTATTAACCCTTTACCTCATGAATATTCATGTACAAATATATGACTTGATGAATATAAGTTAACTGAACTTTAAATGGTATTTGAAACTATGGATTTTTTCTTTGCTGTGCAGAGTATTTAGAATCTGAACTACAATATTGTATGAGCAGATTGTGTGGAATCTGAACTACAATGTTGTATGAGCAGATTGTGTGGAATCTGAACTACAACGTTGTTTGAGCAGATTGTGTGGAATCTGAACTACAATGTTGTATGAGCAGATTGTATGGAATCTGAACTACAATGTTGTATGAGCAGATTGTATGGAATCTGAACTACAATATTGTATGAGCAGATTGTATGGAATCTGAACTGCAATGTTGTTTGAGCAGATTGTGTGGAATCTGAACTACAATGTTGTATGAGCAGATTGTATGGAATCTGAACTACAATGTTGTATGAGCAGATTGTGTGGAATCTGAACTACAATGTTGTGTGAGCAGATTGTGTGGAATCTTAACTACAATGTTGTATGAGCAGATTGTATGGAATCTGAACTACAATGTTGTTTGAGCAGATTGTGTGGAATCTGAACTACAATGTTGTTTGAGCAGATTGTGTGGAATCTGAACTACAATGTTGTATGAGCAGATTGTATGGAATCTGAACTACAATGTTGTATGAGCAGATTGTGTGGAATCTGAACTACAATGTTGTGTGAGCAGATTGTGTGGAATCTTAACTACAATTTTGTATGAGCAGATTGTGTGGAATCTGAACTTCAATGTTGTTTGAGCAGATTGTGTGGAATCTGAACTACAATGTTGTATGAGCAGATTGTGTGGAATCTGAACTACAATGTTGTTTGAGCAGATTGTGTGGAATCTGAACTACAATGTTGTATGAGCAGATTGTGTGGAATCTGAACTACAATGTTGTAGGAGCAGATTGTGTGGAATCTTAACTACAATGTTATTTGAGCAGATTGTGTGGAATCTTAACTACAATGTTGTATGAGCAGATTGTGTGGAATCTGAACTACAATGTTGTTTGAGCAGATTGTGTGGAATCTGAACTACAATGTTGTTTGAGCAGATTGTGTGGAATCTGAACTACAATGTTGTTGAGCAGATTGTGTGGAATCTTAACTACAATTTTGTATGAGCAGATTGTGTGGAATCTGAACTACAATGTTGTAGGAGCAGATTGTGTGGAATCTTAACTACAATGTTATTTGAGCAGATTGTGTGGAATCTTAACTACAATGTTGTTTGAGCAGATTGTGTGGAATCTGAACTACAATGTTGTTTGAGCAGATTGTGTGGAATCTGAACTTCAATGTTGTTTGAGCAGATTGTGTGGAATCTGAACTTCAATGTTGTTTGAGCAGATTGTGTGGAATCTGAACTACAATGTTGTATGAGCAGATTGTGTGGAATCTGAACTACAATGTTGTATGAGCAGATTGTATGGAATCTGAACTTCAATGTTGTTTGAGCAGATTGTGTGGAATCTGAACTACAATGTTGTATGAGCAGATTGTGTGGAATCTGAACTACAATGTTGTTTGAGCAGATTGTGTGGAATCTGAACTACAATGTTGTTTGAGCAGATTGTGTGGAATCTGAACTACCAATGTTGTATGAGCAGATTGTATGGAATCTGAACTTCAATGTTGTTTGAGCAGATTGTGTGGAATCTGAACTACAATGTTGTATGAGCAGATTGTGTGGAATCTGAACTTCAATGTTGTATGAGCAGATTGTGTGGAATCTGAACTACAATGTTGTATGAGCATATTGTGTGGAATCTTTACTTACAATGTTGTATGAGCAGATTGTGTGGAATCTGAACTTCAATGTTGTATGAGCAGATTGTGTGGAATCTGAACTACAATGTTGTATGAGCAGATTGTGTGGAATCTGAACTACAATGTTGTATGAGCAGATTGTGTGGAATCTGAACTTCAATGTTGTATGAGCAGATTGTGTGGAATCTGAACTACAATGTTGTATGAGCAGATTGTGTGGAATCTGAACTTCAATGTTGTATGAGCAGATTGTGTGGAATCTGAACTACAATGTTGTATGAGCAGATTGTGTGGAATCTGAACTACAATGTTGTATGAGCAGATTGTGTGGAATCTGAACTACAATGTTAATCAGACCTTAATCAGACAGCTTGTGGGGTTGCACCTTTTGCTAAGGCATCAAAACATGCCTGTAGGAGGTAGAGGGTTAAACAGCAAAGGTTTATAAGACTCTGAAACATTGAATTATTTATGATCATGAGATATATATGATTGTGAGATATAGAATATCTCCAGTATGTAAGAAATATCAAAGTATAGTTTAAGTGTGAAACATTTCTTAGAGAAAATAAAATTTCAGATTTAATACTGTTATTTTCGAGTTTTGTTGCCACCATTGTATATGAACATAGACAGTTTTCATAGTTATATCATAGGTTCTGGAGCAAAAAATAGCAAAATAAGATAACTCTAAGTTAATGGATGCTTTCAATTTTACCTAAGTCTTTATAAGCATTTGAAGGACCATGATTATAATTTAATGATAGATGGATTACCTTAGAGACTGAAATACTGTCGTAGCAATGGTTTACTCAAAAACAATATCACAGGTTCTATCACTACGTATTGGGGTCAAATTCCACCAACAATTCTTAGCGCTAAGTAAAATTTAAATACTTCAGGGCAAAATTCCTTAGTCTTATTTCTCTGATAAAAATACCCAAATGTTTCATTTTTAAACAATTTTTGTTGTTACTAAGGTGATGATTCATTTCAGCTTAGCCATGTACATGTACTTTAATATTTTATAAAATAGTAATGATGGAATGTGTATGTACCTAGTTTAAGAATTTAAGTATTAATTAGTGCTAAGTATTGTTGGTGGATTTGAAGCCAAATATAGCCAAAAGCATATTGGTATATCACTTGCCCAGGTTTATTATTTCCCAGTTGCAACAGACCTATTTAATAAAAGGGATTGGTATCATGTTAATTAAGCAATTTACAAAAGAAAAATAAATAATTTTCATGATTAAAACGTAAACTTTTATATAGATAAATAGATAGTAATGGTTGGTATTTTGTCATTTCCTCTGGTAAATTAAATGTTAAGTTTCAGAGGCAATAATTCAAATATCAGATTAATGAATTTTTAGCTTGACTATTCAAAGAATATGAGAGCTATTGCAGTCACCCTTGCGTCAGTGTTTGGTGTTGCAGCTTTTGGTTAATTTTTGCATGTAAGTTACTATCAACCTTATATCTCAGTAACCATTCATGGTATTGACTTGAAAGTTTATGACTATGTTCAATGGCATCAGACAACTAGGATAGATAACTCTTGACTGAATGTAATACAAATTATGGCCCTTTTTTAGATCGACTATTCGAAGAATATGAGAGCTATTTTAGTCACCCTTGCATCAGTGTTGGCATTTGCGTTGCAGCTTTTGGTTAAAGTTTTGCATGCAAGTTACTATCAACCTTATATCTCAATAACAATTTATGGTATTGACGTGAAAGTTTATAGATATGTTCAGGGACATCAGACAATCAAGGTAGATAACGCTTGACTGAATTTAATATGAATTATGGCCCCTTTATAACTTAAAAATTTTGGTCAAAGTTTTGCTTGCAATAGAAAATTTCGTAAAAGTTTTGCGTGCAATCTACTCTCATGCTTATATCTCATAGTCCAGGCATGGGATTGATTTGAAACATCTTTAATATGTTTAAGGGTATCATACTATAAAGGAAGATAACACTTGATGGAATATATTAAAAAATATGATCTCCTTTTAACTTAGAATTTTGGTTAAATTTTTGCTTTAAGATACTATCCAGCTTATATCTCAGAAATTGCTTTTGGAATTGACTAGAAAGTTAAGGAGTGTCTTCAGGGGCATCAGAAAACTAAGGAGGATAACTTTTGGACCGAATTTTATGCAAATTATGGCCCTTTTCTAACCTGGATTTTTGGTTAAAGTTTTGCATGCACTGTGTTATTGTGCTTATGTCTTAGTAACTAGGCATGGGATTCATTTTAGACATCATAGAAATATCAAGGGGTATCAGACTATCAAGGTATATCATTTTTGACTATTATTATGTACAGGGTATGTGAAGTGCAAAAATTGAAATAGATTTAATTTGATTTACCAACAAGCATTTTGAATAGTCGAGCGTGCTGTTATCTGACAGCTCTTGTTAACTTAAAGTTTTGCATGCAATTGAAAATTTGGTAAAAGGTTTGCATTCAAGTTTATCTCAGAAATTGTTTATGGTATTGACTGAGGTTTTATGAGTGTCCAAGGGCATCAAAATACCAAGGAGGATAACTCTTTGATTGAATTGAATACAAATTATGTCCCTTTTTTACTTGCATATTAGGGTTAAGATTTGCATGTACAGTGATATTATCCTTATATCTCAGTAACTAGGCATGGGATTAATTTTTGACTTCATAAACATATTAGGGGTATCAGGCTATCAAGGTACATGTATATCATTTTGACTACTATTATATACAGGGTATGTGAAGGGCAGGAACTGAAATATATTTGATTTGATTTATCAACAAGCATTTCGAATAGTTGCTGTACTGTCCTCTGACAGCTCTTGTTTCTATGGTTTAACTATGAAGAAGTTTAGTTACTTTAGCCATGGTCTAATGCTGTTACTTGGTTTGATACACTTGTATCATAAACCAGTCTCACAGGCGGAGTGGTTTAAGTGTCCACTCATAACAAGTGGTCATGGGTTCCATCCACGAGCAGAACTTAACAAAATCGTTAAAATGGCACTGGTAACCTCCCTTGTGCCTGACTGGTTGTCTCTATGTCAGGATAATGTGACTAACATTGGTCTACAGCATGACACCGGAATGAGACTGCACTTTATCTGTCTCATATAAACACGAGTTCTCATATAACTGAAATACTGTCTATGGGGCAAAGTTCCATTCTTGTCACCTGCATGTTTCATATGAGGCAGCCTCCTGCTGGCTGGGTAGGTCGGTGGTTATAATAGCGTCATGACAACCGACAGCTGCTTTTAAAAAGATTGGCTCAAGTGTTATCCACTGGTAGCTCCCTGCTCGGCACTCATCACATATACACAGGGTTCCCACGGTCAGGAAAAAGTCAGGGGACTTTGAAATTGGTCAGGGAACTTTGGAAATTCAGAAAAAGTCAGGGAATTTTACAATCAAGGATTGTCGACCAAACAGCAGGCAGGAGGAATACAATAAGGAAAGACTAAGGCAGTTTCTTCCATATGGCTTTTTTCAGTCAGTTTGAATTGTCAGATTGGCATAATATTAAATAAGTTCCCAATAGCATCCAACTGGCACACCATCATTTCATGTTTGAAAATAAAAAATAAAAATATCTAGAAGTAACTTAAGTTTTGGAAGATCTGTATTTGCCGCTGGATTTGCGCTTAATTTGGTCAGGGAATTTTGAGTTTGGTCAGGGAAAAATCAAGGAAAAATTAGGGAATTTTGATTTTTCAATTTTGTGGGAACCCTGATACAGGGCAGTTCCGGTGTCAGGATCATGTGACTAATGTAACGACAAGTTTATATAAAATATGTCACTTTTATGAATATGTCAAAAACTAGACAAGACTATGTCCTAACAAACTGCAATATATTTTTACTGGTTAAGTTAAAGGGCTTTTACGCCAGAAAGCTCTAAAATTCTAATAAATGACACGTGTAGTTTGATTATAATCATTCCTTTGAGATTTACCGTTTGTTCCACTTTTTGAGCCAATGAAATAGCTCTTTTTTAACCCAAATTAAATATATGTATATATATCATGGTGGGTTGTATTACCGAGGTAATTAGCTTTCAGAAATAAGTAATGAATTGAAGAAGCAGCACTTGACATGAAATATTTATCTTTTAATGATTCTCAACAATTCATGAATAAAACAGATAATTGTCACTTCTCTGGAACAATTTCTTCTTGGTAAAATGACTGACAATGTTAACACTACGTAGTATGTTTCAGCACATTCTTGGGAATTCTTGGTATTACCAATGCATGTACATGTAAAAACTTCGCCCCTAGTGATTTCTGAGATTAAATACCACCGTCAGAGGTTTTCACTGACGTTTAATGAACTGTCCTGCAAAGTTAAAAATGGTTTCATAATATGTTGTGCATATTATTTTTAATTATTGTTTCATTATAAGTCCGGTCGGAAATATTTTAGTTTTGATTGTTTAGAAAGTACTTTAGAAAAAAAGGCAAAATCTCACCTGGAAGTAACTCATACATTAAGTTAAAAGTTAAGACTGATTGAACATAGTGTGTGCTTACTTTTAGTGTTCAAATGATAATGTGACAAAATTCATGAGAGCTATAATCTTGCCATTTCTGAATAATATACGATCAACGGTAATACCCTACCCGAGTTTATATTTTATTTTCGTATTTTGCCCAAGTGTTTGTTTTGAACAGTCACGTAAGTTGCGTTCTCCTACCGCCGACTCCAAAGTACGTGACAATAGTAAGACAAACGGTAAGCGACTTAAAAGTTATTCCAGCCAGCAAGAACCGGTGTTGTACGTTTCTCCGTGCCTGTCTTTACATGATGTGGTTTTGTAAAAGAAAACAAATCATATATTAACATGTCTCGCATTTTCTTGAACTTGTCTGTGATGTTGATAATGACAGATGTCATTGTGCTTTCTGTTATTTACAAATTAGTTCAACATTTTAGGTTTTATCTGCGGAGTTTTATATCGTACAAGTACTTACACAAAATCAAGTATACACGTGTTTGTTATTTTCGTACTAAAACTTTTATTTCTAATAAAAATAATGACAACATTTGACTATGGGAGTACAGGTTGTAAAATAGATTATACAACTACATTATTATTTAATCTTTTTGTATTACCAGTTACCCTAGAAATATAGATCTTTGATTTGGTCCTATTGTAGCGAATAACTTGTGCTGAAATCACCCTGACCAGCCAGTACGAAAACCAGTTGGTGCGGGCGTGATTTATAGGGACCATCTCAATCATGGTGGTTCGTTAGTACCAGTAGAGCAACGGATATTACACCATTTTCCCGAAATGACGGAGACACTCGGAACCGTGACCTCGCCCATTTCTACGAATCCGAGCACCGACGGATATGGCCGAGTTTTTACGATTGTGACGGAGAATCACACCAACAACACTTATCCGTCAGCCCGATTCTTTGACGCTTGCGTCAAAGTTTGTTTTTTTTCTTTCTTTCTTTCTTTCTTTTTAATTAAACCTTGCACCCCGTTTAGCCTCGCTTCCATATTGAAAAAAAAAATAAAAAAAAAAAACCAAAAAACAAAGAAAAAAAACTATAAGTTATATATAACTTGAAAAATGTCCGACATATTAAAAAAATCGTTAAATCTCCCTTGCTTGGCGCTCATCTCATAAGGATAGTTCTAGTATAACGTGACTGAAGATGGCATCATGAGTGACGTCATGCTGCTTATCTACGACGTCAAATCGCAGTAATATGTCACATGAAGTTCCGAAATGGTTGGCATACTCGGTGGGGCGCTTAACACAAGCAGACTAGCAATACAATTCAACCAGTCTTATTGCTGGGATATCTTTTTCGATCGATTTCCTATCTGTATGTAAACCCTCGATGTAATTTTGACAAAACTGCACAAATAACAGTTTACTTGTCACGTGACTTCAATGTCAAGGACACACTAAGTCCCGAACTTCACACAACTGACGACCGCAGCGAGGCGGTGTGTAGAGCGAATATTTCAGTCTTGATTCCATTTAATGTCAAGGTCATACTTAAAGGTCAAAGTTGACGTCAGAATTATTTTTTTACACTGAAATGGATTGGTGGCTTGGCGGAGAGAGACCTGAGTGGGGGCGTATATATTGGGCCACATACAATGGGTGAAAGCGAGACTAGGCTAAGGGCATTTATACATATCAACACTTAGCCTAGTTTCGCTCTCACCCCTCGATTATTTATTGTGTTCTTGTGAAAAACAATCATCTGGACAATGTTTTCTTTTCATGTACAAGGTATGCACCAAGCACCTGCCTGTGATGATAAACACATTTAAGGGTGTGTTTTTTTAAATTATGGATTGAAAAGAAAAAGAACAACTGTTCAAATAAAATGCTAAGTTTTTATTTCAAGTTAATGGTAGAGATAGATAGACAATGACATTCACGTACATTTTTATCATATAAACATACACTGTATCAGCTCATTTATGTTGAAATTTGGTTACCACAGCAACCTTGCCTGACAATCACCGGTTACCATGGTAATCATGAGTGACGTCATGTGCGATGACGTCATATCTAGCAGAATGGAGTTGGAAACTTGTATTTTACACACTTTAGCATACATAATTTATACTGTAATAAGTTGACTTCATCTAATTAATGAACATTTAAATATCAACTCGTTATTACATGAAGCAGTTTTACAAAATTTCCTGCAAAGAATGATAAGCGCCATCTAAGACCGTATACTTAGCTTTGAAAAAAATATAACACCAGAGTAAAAACATTTACCATTTAAACTGACATTCTCTGCCCTTCAGAAGTAAGAAACTTACCGACTCTCCGAAGTAAAATGCATGCCGAATCAACGACCAAAAGCGACTCAGTAGATCATGCAAGGGGGATAATCCATTCACAAAATACCTCTCACTATGCCATGAATTAAAACGTATGAATTAAAACACAAATATTTATATTTATATATATTTATATCTAATGTTACCAAATTTACCATACATTATATAAATACACGCTCCCATTCGAGACCCCTTTTGCTCATGGATGGTGGACATAGTGCAGTGGTAGTCATAGTAACAAGACGACTAGCACACGCGATAAGAAAATATGATTTTCCCTTGACACATGAGGGTCAAAGTGAGTTTCTGATCGAGCGAAAAAGCGAATAAAAAATTATCATAATTAAGAAAAAAACATAGATCTAAGATATATATCAACAAAAAGAATCATGGCTGAAACAAAACAGCGAGGAGAATATACACTTTTGTACAGATGGTATTTCAATCGAGTAAAGTAGCAAAACAATGAAGAACTTGTCATTAAAAAGACAATATATATATATATAACTAAAAATCAATATTTGCACGATTCCGTTTGAGCATAAATGTTAGATAATTTGTTTGGTTTAGATACAGTGGTGGAAAAACAGAAGAGAAAATAAAATAAATGAAGATGATACAGATGAGTAGAGAAGACAGAGCGCTTAGAAAAATGAGTTCAAAAAGTCTATGTAAAAATGCTGATTTTCATAAAATCAATGCTAAGAATCTATATCATATCCTGAATTTCTTACATTTTGATATACTCATGTTTGGTAGACCAAAATGTTTCAAAATGTTCGTACTAAAACCTCTCAATGACAACTTATTTTTCCACCTAATTGAAAGACGTAGTATTGGCTTAAACACCATAATTGCCGAATCAAAAAGGTATATAACCCAATTAGCCAGGCTAACCAGATGATATCCCCTATGCTTGGCAGCCGTTACAAAAGAGAAGTAGACTAGAATTCCTAAGGTAATTTAGGCCAGAATGCACGTTTATTGAGCCACTGGGAAATACTAAAACTTTAAGACAAAATGATGTCCGTATTGACATAAGCAATCTTATCTAAATCTATGTCAGTATTCACTTACTTTAATTCTAAGCCCTTTGTAAATACAATAACTAATTTCATTTCCATCAAAGCGTAAATGGTCTAAGTTTTACAATTAAAATTGTAATCTGATTTAGTTTCAGATTATAACGTACATGTACTTGTGTGTCTTTGTTGTTTTTTCTTAGGCAAGAAAAAAAAACAGCAATTAATTACACACACTAAAATGATAAAAGTGATACTGTTAACTACAACATTACAAAAAAAAGAAGAAAAAACAAACATTAATCTCTGTAAAGTGTGTAAATGAAATATTCAATTCAAGGTGATTTCTTCGTCATGAATATTTTCTGCAGTTATCTAAAGCTGAAAGACATTACCATATCAATTATGATTAATTACCTGCAAATTTTGCAACCACCTGTTTGAATCTAGTCATATATTAAATTGGTAAATTATTGCACATTTTCTTTAAATATATGTCTAACCAAATCTAAGGAATGAAGTAATATTGCACTTATAAAAAAAATCATATATGCTAATTTAAATATGCATAAATTATGCAAAACTATATATTAAATTGTATGAAAGCATACTATTCAAGCATTACATACTCTAATTTACATATGCAATTAAAATGATAAAATAAAAACAATTTTGTAACAATTGCTGGTGGATATAAAGAGATAAATGAAACTGTTAGACAATATATGCATTGTTTGTTCTCGATACAAATGTATTCTTAGAAGTCACAAGCATACCACGCCAAATTCCCATACTCTTGGAGTTCCATCAGCTCAACCGCCTGGAAGAATATCAGCCAAGCCTAAACAGTCTAACGATACATGTATGTCGCTTAACACTTCAATAGAATAGACAGACGATTATCTTGTAAGACAAAAAAGTAAAAGAAAGTGATGTTAAATCATATAGACTGGAGTCAACAGAGCCACAACGTCACCATGTAAAAGTTCACATTCGCACCGATCAGATTTCGTACCCAATAATACCAATAATCAGTTTCTAAATGTATTACAAATCTCTTGTCCAAAATAACTAAGACACATTTACACAAATTTACAATAAGCATTTTGTTTGCCAGCAATTGCATTAGAACAAACATACAAAAAAGTAAGTGACATATTCGAAATATACTGTCATTGATACCACATAATGAATTTAAATGTTACATAATAGCT
The DNA here is from genome assembly GCA_021229015.1 of Solen grandis. Taxonomy (NCBI): domain Eukaryota; kingdom Metazoa; phylum Mollusca; class Bivalvia; order Adapedonta; family Solenidae; genus Solen; species Solen grandis. Next base: position 5,350,344 of record CM037795.1, read on the forward strand.
CCCAGGGTGACATAATTCTGGATTTTACACGTCAATTCACATAAATCACGTCAGCCATGAGGAAAACAAACCTAAGGGCAACAACTTTTTCAAAAGTACTAAAGCGATTTTCCATTGGTAATTATTTAAACATTTTTGCACAATGCTATAGTACCTGACATGCATGAAAATGATTGCAGCAGATTGTTAATAGTGCACTCCATTTCGCCATCACAAAGAGCTTCGTCAGCAATCATGTCAGCTCTCCCATCTCAACATCTCGGCTCTATTTCCGCTGGTATCATTATTTATAAGATTTGGTTTAGATGTTAATTGTACCAGACATAACACTTTTTTTTATCTGCCATATCATTTAAGTTCAATGAATAGGGATATTATATTTAAACAGCTTGTCTGAACATTGCCATTGACTTTTTTTTGCAAGCAATGCAGATATATTGATTCCAAATTTAGAAAACGTAATACCTTTTAAATGGACATCAATTTAATTGTCTACTTACCATAATCTAAAAGTGTTCGTCTGGTCCTGCAGCTGATCGGTCGTGCATTTTGAGTGTAATAGGAATACCAGGAATGTTCGAATCATTTTATCCATGAAGTTGCTATTTGTTATTTTTCAGAAATAACGGATGTTAAAATAAACCGGAAGTATGAAATGGTCATCGAAATCATGGGAGCAGTCAAGCCACGATGACATCATACGGCAGTCAGAATATCTCGTGCATGGTAAGCTCAACATTTAGTGGTGTTGAACCTGGTACTCATTATATCCAGCATATTTAGTCATGGCATACCTTTCTTTAAATTCAACACCAAAGGCATTATAAGATGTCCATAAATCACGAGTACAGATATATATCAAGCATGTTTTCGAGAATGGAAACCTTCTTCTGTATATTACAAATGCGGGTATACATTCATGGAAACATGACAAACAGACAAATTTCTACGGGAAAAGATAAGAGCAGTGGCATAGAAAATGCAAAATGACTCTTCATTACATGGCAATATCAATAAAATGAAGATTTACCATTTGTTGTTGTTGTGTCATCTTCGAATGCACAACGACAAATAAATCGAGTTGTTTACTTTCAGAGGGGTTTCCTTAAATCTTAATCAATTTTACATTTATATCCGGAATGAGTTAACTGTCATTGTCCTGTATATTTCATTGCATTAAAATATCTCACCGTTATATAATAAAAATCGTATATGTAGTATCGATATACTACTTTAATCTGACTTGTTATCCGGATATATAGGTCATTTGAATAGTGGGTAATTTGTTATGTTTTCAACATTTATAAATATGATTCATAAAATGAAAGCTTAGTGTTCATAGGATGATTAAAACGTATACACAGCTTTACAATGCCTCACACTGAGAGTACTACATGTTAATCATAAACCTTTTCATGCCAATTTCTGATGGCTTACTGTGCCCTGTGATCTTTAATCGACTGTTTTGAGAACACAGTCAATATCGCAATAGTCGACCAAGAGGATGTAACGTGACTACATTCCGGGATAATTGAAATCTGCGATAATCTCCTCTCTGTATTGGGCAGTGGTTGTTAGATTGTATATTGTTACGGAGCTGACTTTTTTTTTTTTTTTTTTTTTTTTTTGCTGTTTAAGGTTTAGAGAGATTAGAAAGCTATGCGATTTTCGATTACAGATTGGAATTACATAGAAAAATACAAATACGCGTTTTTAATCTTGATACGAATTAAATGCGAACTTAACACTAGCTACATTTTGATGTTATTATTTGTTTTCTTGTGATTTTCCATGTACCACAAAATCATCATATATAAATAGACAACAGCCTGCAGTGTTGGTAGAATCCACCAATCATGTACCAGAACCAAGTCACGTGGTCTAGTAGCTGTATAGCGATTGGCCATGATTAGACATGGGCGCATAACTACTTGGTCGAACATCACAAATAAATATCTAGTCACAAAAAGCATCATTACATCAATATAAAAATTACACCATGGAACTTTTAACTCCGTCCCTTATCAAATAAAGGGTTATTTTTCCTTTTACGATGGCAGTCGCATTTACAGTTCAAGGCCATAAAAAGTGAGAGAATCACCTGCCACTGCTAATCATTCGTCCGTACAACAGCCTATCAAGGCCGTTCACAAGGTCAGTTGAATGTTTACACCAATGTCAAGGTCACAATGTCAACTTATTGTTTCAAGGTCAGCAAAAGTTATGAATTAGGTCAGCTAACCTCTTTTAATGTTACATACAGATGAACTTAGCACGCTTTGTAGCTCTCTACTCAGCCTGACGTATTCCATCCTTCCCTCCCGGCGATGTCGTCGGCATACGACTAGAAGCCCAGGCAAACTAATATAAACCACATCCACGTAGATTGTTAGCAATAATCACGTCGGTGACGGCGTCAAATACAAATTGAATGTTGTTGGTATCTGTGGCGCATGTTTGATGACAGTATATTTCTTTCGTTGAACTTTTGTTCTTTGCCTCGAACTGGGCCTGAATGTATGCGGCCGCTTCCTCGTAGGTTGTCTTGCCTGGAATGTAAAAGGATTTCGTGTAGCTATCTGTCAACACGCATAAACAGACCAGGGTCCTAATTCATCATCAGTCCATGGTTTGGACCCAGATTCAAAATACTGTATGTAATTATTCAATTATGTTTTACTATATCTATTAATGTCACTACATCATTGCTCATTAATGTTGTTTTTTCCAGATATCATTGTGTTATTGTGAAAAAAATGACTTTTTAAGTTTTAGAACCCTGAGTTTGAGTCTAAATTATTGACCTAAAACCTTGATGGTTCAAAGAATCGAATCGGGCACCAATGATTGTGAAAATGAGGCAAGGACTAGATCTAATTGGAATCTATTTGGAATAGAATAGAATAGAATACTGACTTAGAGACACCTCAACACTCAAAAGACGTCATACGGTGTCTAAAAACGCTTAAAATTACGCAGTCACAAAAATATACACAAGTGAATCCCGCACAGCAGGAGAGTAAACACGTTTAATCGGTAACGCATGTAAAATCAAAGCTTGTTGAATCCGGTTGGAGGGTAATGCTTGCGATCTAGAACAGTATACATACTTTTTCCTGAATTCTTAAGTGCTTGCGCAAATCCGGCGAACTAGTAATAATCTCTATTAGATAGCAGAGGATGCATTTGATAAAAATGGAAACGAAATTCTTGTCGCCTAAAAGGAAAAATAGGTTTCTGCACAATTTGACTAGAATGATAGGTTTCCAAGCGGTTCTCATCGCTTTTTGTCACCGTTATGCTTTTATAATTATTTTTCACACTACCTAGTGCCTCGTTTAGTAGATACGTCTAATAAAAGGCTATCAAGTTCATGAAAGTGATGACTCACTTCCAACAACTCATTATCAGAATTTCAAAGTTATAGATAGGCAGAGAGGGAGGGGGACAGGCAAAGAGGAAGGGGGGCGGGGGGGGGGGAACAGACGGAGAGGGACATACAGACAAACAGACAGACAAAGAAAGGACGGGGCAAACAAACAGACAGAAAGGGAGAGAAATAGGCAGACTGAAAGGAAGACAAACAGGCAGAAGAGAGGGGGAAAAACAGACAGAGAGGGAGACAACCAGACAGATGACAGACGGTGACAAACAGACATCGACCTTATTTAAATTACCTGTGTATTCCGGAAAGCAAACTGTAAGTGAAGATTTCTTGATCTTTTCTTCGAAAAGATCCTTTTTGTTCAAGAACAGGATGATGGAGGTGTCGGTAAACCATTTGTTGTTGCAGATGGAATCAAACAGTTTGAGGCTCTCCTGCATACGGTTCTGAAACACGAGCAAACAGTCACGTGACTTAACATGTCATCTCAGTTTTAAACTTTTGGAATACGTCTACTATGTCACTATATTAATATTTACTGTGTATCTTATTAATGAATTTTATATGTGTATGTAAGCAAATAAATTCCCACTGCCCCGAGCTGGAATTGAGCCTTCGTAGTACTAAGCCCCCCTTACAACTAGCTTACAAGGAAGTGACGTGTTATAGTGCTATAGACCATTTCACCAGGGGTTCGCCAATGCCCGGTATAATCCACTGATTTTTACTGACCAATCAGTGACTTGAATAAATCTCAAGTATCTGTTGATTTCCCATTAAACAATGAGTTGAATTTTACTCCAGCATGTAGATTATGTGTTTGGGAAGTGCCCATCTACATCTAATATCGGAGTGAAATATCTGTTGCATGTTAAGTTTTAAGTTATTGAATTTGTTGTGAAGCAGTGGGGCTTTCTCTGTACTCCGACAGACATTGTAAATCTACCGTTTTGGCTTAATGTTTATTTGGGAGTGGCAAGAGTTAAACCTTTAAAGCGCAGTGTTTTTGGAAATAGGGAAGAAACTACCTTTTAGCGTAATGTTTTGGAAACAAATCGTGGAGACAGGTAGAGAAGAAACTACCTATAAGCGTTATGAATTTGGAGACAGAGAAAAAAAACTACCTTTTAGCGTTATGAATTTGGAGACAGAGAGATGAAACTACCTTTAAGCGATATGTTTTTGGAGACAGAGAGAAGAAACTATCTTTGAGTGTTATCTTTTATTCATTTATTCATTTATTTATTTATTTATTTATTTATTTATTTTGAGACAGATCGAAAAGAAGCCACCATTATGTGTGTTTGTGGAAATATTATAGAAAAAAAAACCTTTAGAGTAGTGTCGCATTTCCGTCATTATTTTTGTATAAAGGTTTAGAACCTACCTTGTAAGTTTGCTACATTTTCTATATAGACAAAGTAGGAAAATTTAAACTGTTCAATAGGTTTTTTAAACAGAGAATTATAAAAGAAACATTTTTATGAAAAAAATGGGGGTCACCTTCATACTTTTCTATTTATTTGCCCCTGAATGTGAAATTTTAACACTTTAGGCCATATTCATGGGCAGATAACTCAAAATAAATCTTACTGATACTTTATATTATTTCTTATTAATGTGTGTAATTTCATTATGCAAAATTTGAAACCAATTGATCTTATAGAGGTTTTGTTATGTTTAAAACTGTAAATATATTGCATTTCTTTTTTTAAAAAAGGGAGATAGTTTGAGGAAAATTGATATATATTTGCATGAGTATAAAATCTGATTAATGTACATAACCAGACAGCCCAGAGATTTTGAACAGGGACATCAAAGAAATCGGGGATATTCTATTGTTTCTTTAGCTTAGCATACAGATAAATAATTAGTACAATGCAGAAATGACAAGAAAATAAGATGCCGACAGATGCAAATAAGGGTACTCTTATGGAACATGATTTGATCATTTGTATTGTTTGACATCAATGGTAATTCTTGTTTTGATAACAACAACCAGGTGAATAATTTATGAGAAAGATGAAAATATCTATTCAGATGTAGGAATATATATAGACGTATAGAAACGTACACGTAAAGGCTGTTTACCAACAATAAACAACAGGGTTGTCTCATCAAGAGAAATTATGCGTCAACAATTACAAATATAAAAGACATCTTAGAGAAAAGTAATTAGGAACGCAAAATAGCAAGGTGGTTGGATTGCATTTATGTCAAGAAACACAAAAACATATACGTCTGAAATAAAATATATTTATATAAGCACGTCAACAAAACTATAAAGTTGTAGTTGTTTGAATTTGGCCTTATAAGGTCATAGCGGAATTATTCGAAAAAATGTCGCAGAAATAAAATCCGAAAAAATTAACAGGGCATACTTAATGTCATCATTTGATACTCGAGAATACCTATTACGTTGCACCACAACTGACAGCGATATGTGGAGAGTCACGGAACGAGTTGCTCGAGGGTTTCCGAGGATGGTTTTATGGCAAACCGCAGACTATTTTTTCTGCAGAAATAATTCGCTATATGGTGTCTTGTTTATTATTTACGTTCTTAAAACAATGGTTAGCAAAAATAGAGAAACAAGCACTAATACAAGCACTAATGTAAGTTTTATTTAGTGTTATTGGCATTTCTAGGCAACCATTCAGCCATATTATATTCCTTAAATTGGTAAGACTTGAAGCATCTTCTAAAACATAGATCCACGAATAAATGTACCCACGAAATTGCTTAAGGTTCATAATTAACTTAATTTATTGTCAACGAAAAATAATGATTTTACAGTATGTTGAATAAGACCAAAAATCAAGAGTGATTGTGGTCTACTCCGCTGAGGACGTGATTGAAGTGATAAATGAATGTAGAGGATGGTGTTATACAACAGACAGACCATGACGCAGATCAGAGTGATACGTGTCTGAGGAAAAACAACAACAGAAATTGATTAACATGGAAAAGTATTGCAAACGGAACGCTATATGCAAGAATGCAAAGAGGACGTGAGTGAGTCATTTTTGCAAACGAAATGTATGGAAGGCCAGGAAGGTTATGTGTACATACGGTAGTTTCGTCCTCGTGAAGCACTTGGTCATATTCGCTCATGGCCACACAGAAAATGATAGCTGTGACATCTTCAAAACAGTGGATCCACTTCTTTCTCTCTGATCTCTGACCACCCACGTCAAATAATCTAAAACACACAGGTCGGTATACATTTAAAGAGGAGAGCAAATAGAAAGGGGCGAAAAAGAATTATGACATAAATATGATGGCATAGTTAAGTTTATAAATGGTCTATAACGATATTGTAAATTCATAATTATGCAAAGTTTTTTATTTAGTAAATTATTGTTGATTTGAAATATTTTGTGCATTTTTTTAATGTTATAGTGAAAAATGTGCCATTATGACATGTCTTGAAAAAAATATAATGTAAAATCAGAAAAAAAATGTCACATTGGTTTATTTGATATACAATCGCTAAATCAATCAAGATCGATTTATTTGCTACATAAAAATCACCATATCTATACAATGCTTGTGAATATATAAGACGTCAGAATTTAAGGTCGCAAATATTTAACTTCACAAACCCACTTCGACATATGATTCGTACATTTTGAAAATCGAAAATAATTCTCCCTTGCAAACAATATCAAAATGGAAAATTTGAAACTTTAACAGTAGTGAAATCGTCGAGTCGATGACTTCTGGTTTAATAACAAAACACATTGAAAAATATGCATATATATTTGAATAATGAATGCTACAAACTTTTTCAAAAAGTCCAGAAGATATGAAACTAGTAGATAATGAAATATGTAAACGTGCTGACATGAATTATAGGAGAAACATACGAGTATATGAAACGTGAATGGCGTCATTGCCATATTTTATGATATTAATCTCTGGAAAACATAGATAATCAAAATTATATGAACTTAATAGTTACTTTTATGTCTAGAAGACATTGCAAAGTCTAGTAAAAAGGTATTTGTTAAGTTTGTTAAGTTATATGTCAACCGCACTTTGGCAGTATATACTTTTTTCTTGGACGAATGATAAATGTTTCTATTTTTGATAGACTATCTAAGCACAATTGTGCTTTATGCAAACATAATACGGAAAAATTCCGATAAACTTTATCATGTAACAGTATCACACACAATGAAGAAACAATACAACAGGGTATTCAGATACTTACTTAAAATTTAAATTTTTAAAAGAGAAGTGTACTTCAACTATTCCAGTAGTCTTCACTCTGGTTCTCAAGATATCTTGTTCCGTGGGCATGTATTCCTTGCCGCCTAGCCGGTCAAGGTCATCGAGGAAACTGAAACAAACACCAGAAATTAACAAACATTCAAAATTCCAGATATAAACAGACATTAAAACACCAAATATTAACATACATTTTAAACACTAGATATAAACATAAATTCAAACATCAGATATTAACATACATTCAAACACCATATATCAATATTCAGCCACCAAATATTAACATATATTCAAACACCAGATATAGACAAACATGCAAAGACCAGATATTAACATACATTCAAACACCAGATATTAACATACATTCAAATATCAGATATTAACATACATTCAAACACCAGAAATTAACATACATTCAAATATCAGATATTAACATACATTCAAACACCAGAAATTAACATACATTCAAATATCAGATATTAACATACATTTAAACACCAGATATTAACATACATTCAAAAATCAGATATTAACATACATTCAAACACCAGAAATTAACATACATTCAAATATCAGATATTAACATACATTCAAACACCAGATATTAACATACATTCAAATATCAGATATTAACATACATTCAAACACCAGATATTAACATACATTCAAATATCAGATATTAACATACATTCAAACACCAGAAATTAACATACATTCAAATATCAGATATTAACATACATTCAAACACCAGAAATTAACATACATTCAAATATCAGATATTAACATACATTTAAACACCAGATATTAACATACATTCAAACACCAGAAATTAACATACATTCAAATATCAGATATTAACATACATTCAAACACCAGATATTAACATACATTCAAATATCAGATATTAACATACATGTACATTCAAATACCAGATATTAACATACATTCAAATATCATATATTAACATACATTCAAACACCAGAAATTACATACATTCAAACACCAATATTAACATACAAACACCAGAAATCAACATACATTCAAACACCAAATATTAACATCCATTCAAACTCCAGGAATTAACATAGTTCAAACACCATATATTGACATAAGTTCAATCTCCAGAAAAATAACAAATTAAAATCCAGTCATAAACATCTTCAAAGTGTTTGCTCGACGCAGGATTTTACACACAAAAACAGACTGAAATGAAATGTGAAAATATTTCCGTACAGATTTCAAAGCAAAATAATGGAACCAATATTGCAATTCAACTGCATGCAAATGCATTTGCTTTTTCATATTTAGACAGGTGTCCTACCCTGCCACTTTCTGTTACTATCATATGTATCCATCTTCTTACGACCTTGTTTTGCCACTGTATGACATTGTATATACGTATATATTTTATTGTACAGTTTACCGTAAATGAATATGAATACATATATACTAAGTTGAACGGTAATCGTGTGTCACGTTGAATGGTAATCGTGTGTCACGTTCAACAGTAATCGTGTGTCACGTTGTATGGTTATCGTGTGTCACGTTGAATGGTTATCGTGTGTCACGTTCACCGGTAATCGTGTGTCACGTTGAATGGTTATCGTGTGTCACGTTGAATGGTTATCGTGTGTCACGTTCAACAATAATCGTGTGTCACGATGTATGGTAATCGTGTGTCACGTTGAATGGTTATCGTGTGTCACGTTCAACAGTAATCGTGTGTCACGTTGTATGGTTATCGTGTGTCACGTTGAATGGTTATCGTGTGTCACGTTCAAAAACGCGTACATGTATATCACTAAATCCTAAATATATTGCACTCTGTCTCTGTATAGTAGTTACACATACATACTTGAAGGATTGTTAATTTATGTAAAACGCCCCTCTTTTTTAAATGAATATTCATATACATTCAACTCTCTTTACAACAGCGGTATTTTTTTCAGCGAATTATGCTGTTATAAAGAATTGTCATTGTAAAGAATAGAGACATAGAAGGATTATGCGCTTTAGTTTTCAAGACTACTGCTGCTATATAGAGGGCGCTGTTAAAATGAATGCCATTGTAAAGAGGTTTCATTGTACTAGTGTATTCATTATTATTAGTATTCGAAGAGTATATTTGTAGCTGGGACATTTATGTTAAAGAACTAATAAATCTAATATAACAATCAAATTGATAGAAAATACAATCACATTTTTCAACTGAAATGTGTGAGTGACTCAAAACATTACACTATATTGACAATATAACTTCTTAATTGGCTAAAGTCAGTGCTCATATATAATATATGTAACTGTGCTTCCAATACTTCACTTACAGCTTTGTAATGAATGCAATGGTGTCATTTTTCGTCAAGATTTAATATAACCTGTGTTTCGGGCATGGTGGACAAAACATGACATAGTTAAACACACCAGAAGTTAACTCCTTTTTAAAGTTTATATAAATGGTTTGGCTAATTTATGTAAATTGATTATATCAAGTATATTTTTAGTTTAAACATACTTATTTAAAACATATAGGCATGTTAAACATCAAATAATCAAATAGAGATTAGAACGAAATAAAACTAAATACTTATTAATTTAGTGTTAACAATATGACTGATTAAATTATTAATTGGAAAATACATTGACTTATGGGGGGTGGGGGGGATTACACTGAATAAAATTCAAACAAGTACCGTACCCATCTATTGATATGTGTCAATCTATAAATATCGAAAGAGAAACATGCAGTCTACTTAAAACACACACACGTTTAACTACATGTATCTGTTTGTCAACGTTTAAACGGGACAAAAACAACAAAACAGTACATGTATATAAAACGGTATAGGGGTTTAATCCAAATTCACAACTGTTGTAATGCATTTTAAAAGAGTCAACTTAACTGGTCAAGATACGGTAGTTATATAAAAAGTAAAAGCCTATTACGGTAATTCACCCTTGATTTCATTGTGATCATGGTCCATCAAGTGATCATGTGAATTTTATAGTAAATGCAAGCCTTTACAGACTCTGAGAAAAAGAGCCTATAACTCAAAGTCAATGGATGCTTTCATCTGCACTAAAGTCTTTTCAACCATTTGAAGGACCATGATCATAATTAGATTATGGATGGATTACCATAATGTGGCAGGAAACCTGAGCACTTACAGGTACCCGCGTGTCTAGACGGGCGCCAAGCGTGCCCAATCACGTGCTTGACCGAGGCACGAACCTATCAATGTGCGTCAGTACAAGCTTATCCTTACAGCTGTAAATTATTAATATAACCTATAAATATCATTACACACTTACGGTTGGATATATAACTGACATGACAAAACTTCTGTTTGAGCAATTTTGATAGACAATGATCATTTGAGCCAAAACAGAATTAAAATGCAGTTTTTTTTTAATATTCGACAGTTTTCATGAACTCGTTCAGAACTGATATACATATGCACATTTGAATTCGTACTTATAGCCATATTTACACGCGAACGTATGCATAGCTGTTGAATTCAGCAATATTTATCCGCGATGTTGTAATAGTCATATATTAACCAAATGAAATATCGCTTTTAAATAACGGTTGATTATTTTAAAAAGCTAAACCATTCTGCAGTAAAAATATATGCAAATATATTGCGTATATCACGAGGAATTGTACAAGTACGCACAAGTTATCAGGGACTATTTTGTATGCTTAAATTGATTGTCTGATGTGTACTTATTACTTACTATTTCGCTGAATCGTTTAATTGATATTCATTGGAGCGACCAAAGCATTCTTGTACGCCCGCGTCTTGCCACAGTCGCTTCATGGCGGCAAGTAGGTCTTCTGAGAACGGCTCGGTGTCTTCCATCCGGGCTATTACGTCTAACACCATTTTTGCATCCGACTGAAACACACGAATACGGGAGATATAGCTATTTTTGAACATTACAATAAATGGCACGGACAATTTATGTTTATGGTTATAATGCGTAATATAGTATAAAATATCAATATGAATATTTTCCATAATTGCTATGCAAACAGCAATTTGCATTTATATATAATATTTATTTCCAAACGAAAGTAGTTGTAGACTAAAGGCAATACACTAACGCTTTGATCATGCTTATATATAATAATTATCATAACATTTATGGCCCCAAAAGTTTTGTATACAATGCTTATATGTGAATACTTTTATCATAATTTTTGTTGTTCATGTATTTTAGTTTCTGTTTTAATCAATTTATCGAATTCAGTAATTGCTTATCACCATATCACAATCTACAAACGTTAGAATATTTTCTTCTTTGAAACACCACTGCTTAAGTGCTATTGCAAATGGGAACAATTATGTCATGTTTTCATATACATTTCCTCTAATGCTATCGTTTCATAAACTCTATAGTCAAATGTCTTCGTGGAAGAAGGCGTGGCTTCATGTATGTCTCCATCTTGATATCACGTATATTATTTTAACATATGAAATGTGCATAAACTTAGGTAAGAACTATTTTTTAACATCACACACACAACAGAAATATGTGGTCATTATGACTGCATTTGTACTTTTATCAACTCAGATATTTCTTTCGTGAAAAAAAAAACCGTCGCAGGAGAACATCGAATGGACTACGTTTATCCTTCTATTACACGCCATCCTATGTATTGAGGCTGACGCGATAGCGAGAGACCGGATCAATACACCTCAACACGGAGAGCAGTCACTGGCAACAGAATATTGACAAATGTCATGAAGGACTATTCCACAACACAATGTGCTGTAATGGTATATATACAGAGCGTCTCATGACTCGGAGCAGTCGATAGAGGTTGCCTTGAAAGCGTTTTCATGACGTGGATTTTTTTCTAAATTAAAATGCTCGGTTTTGGTTGACAACATTCGATTGTTTTACTTTCCGCTGATTTTTTTTTCTTTTGTTTCAGCAGACTTTCGATCAGTGTTACATTTTGCACACATACTGGTGCTTAAAGATCATGTATTTCCCTCCCATATGGTGTATTGATTACAGACCTCGCCATGTTTAAATATCAACTCCCTTGGCCAGAGAAATATGCATAGCTTTTTTTATTTACACAATAGCATAAGCCGTGCCGCAAAAGAGCTGTGATAAATGGCGTCAATTTTTAAATTCACGAAGCATAACATCTTAGCATTTAGACAGTGTCAAGTTTACAAGTTTATTTGCAAATATCATGTCATTTATGACAAATTGATTACAAATCGAAGAAAGTAAACAAATAGATGATTTAGATGGTTTAGTGTAATAGAGTGACATGTCTTCTACAAACATTGTATATTACATAGTTTCAGTATACATAGAATATATAGATTCATAAATATTCCATTGTGTGGAGGAGAAAATAAATAAAATCTTATCTATTTTGAAACTTTAGCAATATTTCTTTAAGAAGTCTACATAGTTTGTTATATTTTAAGTCATTCATATCAGAGGTCTGCATTAACTGCTTAGAATATATGATATTTGGAAATCTATATAATGTCTATCTAAAAGATGTTTTCTTCTGGTTCATCTCCGATGGTATTAGATGTACATAATGGACATTTTCTATCATTATATTCGATGTTATTCCAACTACCAACTTCTACTCGTAAAAAAATATTTGTGGTTCTAAATTTTATCAAGTAATTCAAGAATTTTAATTTAAATTTAAGTCATTTAGCATTACAAATGTTCCATGTTATACATTCGATTTTATTTGACGTTTATAAAACTATCAATGTAAGAAACCTTACATGCATATTAAAGACAATGAAGATTATAATAAAAAAAAACTTACAATAACATAATTTTAAAATACCGTTATTCGGAAAAGCATTCAAATTCTAAGGGGAATACTTCAAAATTGACTGTAAACGAATTGTTTTTAAATCATGTCAACCGGAATTTTGAAATATTCTTGATGTCTGCTTTGCAAGTTTCTTCGGTGTATGTAACCCCAGTTGGCAGTTTGCTTTCTTGACCAGGGTGTATTTTCTCTATTAGTCATTAAAACGTTTGAGCCCGCTTTATTCCGAAACCTTGAAAAATACCCATTGTATAAAACATCGATATTTCATGTCATTTTTTTTCACAGGTTGACCCTCTCTTGTATTTTGTTTAGTGATAACACAAAAGCAGGACATAAAATATAGACCAATCTTTTGTTGAAATATTGCTCATCACATTTCTAAATAATCTAATACGAAATCATATATTCGACATTTTTCCAAGGTCATGCGTTTTTTAAAGTCCTTGAGTACATAAGAGTATATACTTATTCTTTCTTTATGTATTTTTGAAAGGCACGCACAACTACAGTGCAGTTTGTCAGAAGCAAAGCATTATTGCAATACATGTCTACCTACAAACATATTATAACCCAATATACATAAATAATTTAATACTATTTGAGATTTATTATGTTCGTCTTTAAAGAAATATCGCATGCTCCTAGATATAAATTAAATGATAGTATTAATATTTCGTACATGTAACATTTGATATAAATATATTCTTTGCATGTGTAAGCAGAGTGTTAAAGTTACAGATTGGCTGCAGTGCGCATGTGTAAGCGGAGTGTTAAAGTTACATATTGGCTGCAGTGCGCATGTGTAAGCGGAGTGTTAAAGTTACAGATTGGCTGCAGTGCGCATGTGCAACCAGCTTCGTCTATAGATCAGGATATAGCGGTAGATTCTAAGTAAAGTCATTATTTAGAATTTATGATTTAAAAAAAAAAATGATCTTAATGGTGGAGAAAACTGATATTTGTTCTTGTGCACAACTGATTAAAGACTAAGCGACTGCTTTGTGGTGTCTATTTATAAGTGGCTTCGTATATTTTTTATTTACTGCATATATAAGGGAATCATTAGGGTGACTCCCCGATTCCTGCGTACCCATAACGGGGATAACAGAATATGTTAATCCAGAGAAAAAGAAGTATTTATTAGGGTGACTCCCCGTTTCCTGCGTACCCATAACGGGGATAACAGAATATGTTAATCCAGAGAAAAAGAAGTATTTACCAATATTTTAAATAAGTAAGATGTCATACGCACGAGACCAATTTCCTATTACATCAATCCTCAAATCTACATTATAGACCAAGTCTAGAGATTCTAAAATATGAAATAGTCATTTTTTTTCTTAAATAATAATTGAATTAATAGAGTTCCTTTAAAATCTGCAATTCTTTTCTCCTTTATATACATGTAATTAGAATTACTAATACAGTTACCGAAACATTTATAGATTTAGTAAAACAACAAACAACCTGAATTTTGTACTCCTTGGTTCTTATCTTTGGAGATGGTTCAGAGGTACAAGACATTTACTAGTATATAGTTAAGATACGTATCCTCTAAATGAAACACAAAACAAATAATCCCCATCGCTCATTCTTCACATCTACCGTTCATTCTTTCTAGACATCCTTGTAACGAATGAAGCAAACTTCTCAGAAATGGAAAATGATTTGACTAAAGTTCACGAGAATTAATCTTAAGATGTCATAATCTTTAAGTATGTCTTTTTGTTTCCTAAAATTGAAGGTAAAGCTCCAAGGTCAAGTAGACAGACCAGGCTGGAAATCCATCAACACACTCAGCACTAAGGAATACCTAGAATTTAAACAAGGAAGGATACCAATCCAGAAACAATTCTTGTTGAATAATTCATATATAACTATGGTAAGGCCAAAAAAAAAAGTTCCGTTTCTGGTCCCCAGCAAATAAAAAAGAGGGTCGGTAGGTCGGGATTTTTTTTTTACATGAATCGAAAGGTAAAAAAAGGGAAATATTTTTTTAAAGGCGAAAAGGTAAAAAAACAACAACAAAAAAAACAAAACAAAAACGGTCGTAATGTCGGTCGTTAAAAAAGGGGGTCGGTCGGGCGACCAGAAATGGATCTTTCTTTTTCTTTTCTTTTGCCTGAACAATTAATCAAAAACTAATGGTCAGCAATAATACTAGGCGACTGTTTTGTAACTTCTTTTAAACGACTGTTTTGTGATGTCTATTAAAAATTATTGGTCAGCAAAAGACTAAACGGCTGGTATGTGACTTCTATTAAAAAGTATTGGTCAGCAATAAGACTAAACACCTGCTTTGTGACGTCTATTTAAAAGTATTGATCAGCAATAAGACTATTAAAATATTGGTCAGCAATAAGACTAAACACCTGCTTTGTGACGTCTATTTAAAAGTATTGATCAGCAATAAGACTATTAAAATATTGGTCAGCAATAAGACTAAACACCTGCTTTGTGACGTCTATTTAAAAGTATTGATCAGCAATAAGACTATTAAAATAATGGTCAGCAATAAGACTAACCGAATGTTTTGTGACTACTGTTCATAAGCGTACATCGAGTAACAACTGGCGTAGCTCCTTATAGGCACTTTAGGTCCGGGCCTGCATATCCTTTCGAGAAACGTTATTTTTTTTTTCAAAACGTCAAAAAATGCATTAGATACATGCAATATTACTGAATTTATGGCCACAGATATACCAGGAAACGCACTGTATAGAAAAAGAAACACAGTGGAGGCATGTCCCGACCCTGCACATCAATTTGGGCTCTGTTATGCCCATGGTAACAATGGATGTTAAGAAATGATATAATTAGGTATTTTAAAAAGGAATTTTGTTTAATACACTTCTGTTTATCCGGTTTTCCAAGATTTTTTTTTTCGAAATTTTACTTCATTTGTTTGTATATTCTAATGATCAAAACACATAACATGGCATTAATACAAACCACAGCAAAGTTCAAACCCAGCATACTCTACATTGACAACAAGGATAATTTGTGAACTTTTAAATATTGCAACTCTGGCAATGCGTCAAACTTTTCACCCAAACCACAGATAACCCTCATCTTTGATTCAAAAACACAGCAAAATTCTACCTACTGTACTGCTCCTATGTGATAGGGCTTATGTTAAAAGATCTCCAAAGAACCAATAAGAGCTGGAACTATTTCTTGAACACCGGCTTCCGCCGCTGCTCACTTTTTGCGAATACGTTTAGTAAACGTGGATGAGTCACTGAGAAAATACAACAGAGCGAAAACAAAAATAGCAACAAACGATCTCGAAGGTACAGCCAGAAATGTATGGAAGTTCCAAAAATAGAACACCTTCTGTTTACTCTTCATATTCAAGTGTGTTTAAGAGGAGCCAACAAACGATCTCATAGCGACCAGAACGATTCCAACACGAGGTGGGTTTATAAGTGAAACACCTAGGCGATATTTAGCGCGTAGATAGGTATATGAAAAGTGTGTATGTATGCTTCGATGATACATTTTTTTTCTGATACATGTACTTTGATTTCGTTTAATATAGAACCTGATCTGCATTTCACAAAGCCTTGAGAGTTTTCGACAAGTGGAAAATCTCAATTAACTGTATCACAATTGTTATGACATTTTGAATAAATCAAAAACATTTTTTCTGTAAAAGCATGCTAAAACGGTTCCATATCAAAATTTGAAATGATTAGTTAAGCATACAGTTTTACCAGCGAAAAGCAAGCATGAAAGTAAAACTAATCAGAAACAGTAGCTCAAAAAACTACAACTTCAGTCTGATCTTATTATAAGATGGCTATATTTACTAATGACATAGGTCTAGGTATTTACTAATGACATAGGTCTAGGTATTTACTAATGACATAGGGCTAGGTATTTACTAATGACATAGGTCTAGGTATTAACTAATGACATAGGTCTAGGTATTTACTAATGACATAGGTCTAGGTATTAACTAATGACATAGGTCTAGGTATTTACTAATGACATAGGTCTAGGTATTAACTAATGATATAGGTCTAGGTATTTACTAATGACATAGGTCTAGGTATTTACTAATGACATAGGTCTAGGTATTTACTAATGACATAGGACTAGGTATTTACTAATGACATAGGTCTATGTATTTACTAATGACATAGGTCTAGGTATTTACTAATGGCATAGGTCTAGGTATTAACTAATGACATAGGTCTAGGTATTTACTAATGACATAGGTCTAGGTATTAACTAATGACATAGGTCTAGGTATTTACTAATGGCATAGGTCTAGGTATTTACTAATGGCATAGGTCTAGGTATTAACTAATGACATAGGTCTAGGTATTTACTAATGACATAGGACTAGGTATTTACTAATGACATAGGTCTAGGTATTTACTAATGACACAGGTCTAGGTATTTATTAATGACATAGGTCTAGGTATTTACTAATGACATAGGTCTAGGTATTTACTAATGACATAGGTCTAGGTATTTACTAATGGCATAGGTCTAGGTATTTACTAATGACATAGGTCTAGGTGTTTACTAATGGCATAGGTCTAGGTATTTACTAATGACATAGGTCTAGGTGTTTACTAATGACATAGGTCTAGGTATTTACTAATGACATAGGTCTAGGTATTTACTAATGACATAGGTCTAGGTATTTACTAATGACACAGGACTAGGTATTTACTAATGACATAGGTCTAGGTATTTACTAATGACATAGGTCTATGTATTTACTAATGACATAGGTCTAGGTATTAACTAATGACATAGGTCTAGGTATTAACTAATGACATAGGTCTAGGTATTAACTTATGACATAGGTCTAGGTATTTACTAATGACATAAGTCTAGGTATTAACTTATGACATAGGTCTAGGTATTTACTAATGACATAGGACTAGGTATTTACTAATGACATAGGTCTAGGTATTTACTAATTACATAGGTCTAGGTATTTACTAATGACATAGGTCTATGTATTTACTAATGACATAGGTCTAGGTATTTACTAATGACATAGGTCTAGGTATTTACTAATGACATAGGTCTAGGTATTAACTAATGACATAGGTCTAGGTATTTACTAATGACATAGGTCTAGGTATTTACTAATGGCATAGGTCTAGGTATTTACTAATGACATAGGTCTAGGTATTTACTAATGACATAGGTCTAGGTATTTACTAATGGCATAGGTCTAGGTATTTACTAATGACATAGGTCTAGGTATTTACTAATGACATAGGTCTAGGTATTTACTAATGGCATAGGTCTAGGTATTTACTAATGACATAGGTCTAGGTATTTACTAATGGCATATGTCTAGGTATTAACTTATGACATAGGTCTAGGTATTTACTAATGACATAGGACTAGGTATTTACGAGTTCAGTGTCACCTTCCCTATTTTGGAAATGACGCTATTTTATACCGATATAAGTTGTGTATTATTATGACTTTGTTTATCCCGATACCGATGTATTTGGCTTAAACGTGCTGATGAAAAGCAAAAACAACTATTTAGTAAACAAAGTTTAAATTACTGTTCTTAATCCCAGTTGATCACATTACACTGAGCTGGGACTGCTTAAGGTAAAGTCCCTGTAATGGTTCCGCTACATTTCGGACTTCATGGCCATTCACGGATATAACCAAGGTTTCCTAATGTTTCACTGGGTAATTCGTTATCTTCAGGGGATAAAGTGGTCCAAAACGTAGCGGACCATTACAGGGACTTTACCTTAAATCTAAATTCCGCATCATTGTTACCCGGTGCCATGAAGACGTTGTGGAACTACAGACGGTATGTTTTCTGAATTTATCAAAATGATCTACTTAAAAAGTATTCCCTACTGACGTACATTACATTTTGTGGAATCTATAATAATTGTATTTTCGTTGTTACATATACTGATAGACCAATGTTCTAGAATTCTTGAGGTCTGCTGAGTGAAGAGTTTTCATGGGAATTGATATTCGCGGATAAATCCATCTACGAAAAGTAGTCCGTCACTTAAATAATGATTACACAGTGTATTGTGTAAAAAGGGGTAATATTCTAGATTGAAAAGACAAAAGAAAATTATAATCTGTTGCTGTCTATTGTATATATGAAATGTTTGATCTTATGTTGATATTACCTCATCTATCTGAGCTTGCTTTTCAAGGGTTTAACATAATGTAAAATGGCGTTGCAAACTGGAAAAAAAAAACAACTGAATAACCTTGTATTAATCTGTTCATGCCCTCTCTTACACGACCTCGCGTACATTTTCTCGTATTGTCTCCCATCAAAACATAACATAGTTGTAAATTATTTAATACATTTACACAAAATTTACTGTTGTATACATGTGATATGTTGTATTCTACTAAAATGTGAATAAACGTATACTGTATTGATTTGCCCAAGACTTTTCATTTACACTTAAATATTGATCAAATGCATTAACAGGTCCATAGGGTCGGGTGTATTTGTATTTTTAATGATGCATGCTTTTGTGATATTTTGTTGAACATGACATCATTATGAAATATTTATACTGACTTATTTTCGTACATGCTTGATTTAATTCTAAGGACCATGTTTGTCGTTTGCATGGGTTTTCAGATTTTTTTTTGTTGGATAGAAAATACGTAGACATTATTTTCTTGGTGTCAGTTTGACCTATATTAATAATAGTAATAATAATAATAATAATCAAATGCAAAAATAGGCATGTCGTTATTTGTAATGTATACACAAATGACAGAATTATCTTTGATATGAAAACTACATCATTTTGTTTATTTTATTCCTAGGTATGTTTTTATCAGATTTGGGAACTTTTTTAAGACAACAGAAAATGCAGATATATACATATGGTTTTTACAGTTTCGTAAATACATAATAATCATATATCTTTAAAAATAAATGGGATCAGAATGTGTTTCTGATATTTTACAGCAAGTTTAAGTTGATTAAATTTTAGGTTCAATATCTTAATTTGGAAATTTCTGACTGGTTACATTCGTCAGTCACTAGTTATTTCTAGTTTTAAGTTGCATGTTTATCTATATCTGGTTCTACCAGACGCCAAAAAAACAAAAAAAAAAAACAAAAAAAAACACCACTTCTGCAAAAACAGCGTTATGACGTAACCACTAAGATGTATAATTATGTTTAATAATGTGAAGAATAAATGGCGTCTTTGATAATGGAAATCGACCAACATAAAAACCAAGAGTTTTCTTTCTTTCTGGCTTAACGGAGAAAAGACACAAACCAAGGCAATTACGGTTATAAATGCGATGTAAATATATGAAAAAGCTTCTTTACGATGCAGAATTATATGCGCGGGAGAACGGCGACCATTGATCGTCTGCTACTTTTCAACCGATGGAAGCAGACGACACGGAGCGAGAATGTACTCGGTAGAAGGCACCGCGCGATCGATCCTCGGGAATATTCGATCGATTTCCTGTCTAGTGTGTTCCGAGTTGGCCGGGAGGCCTGCTGATGTTCCACTATACTGACGGTCGCTGAACAAACGCATTCGATCGAACATCTACAGTGTTCGGCTGCCGCAGCCTTCTCGTAAAGCCAATACGAGGTTTTCTTCCTTTTTCAACTACATCTCAGCCGTCTTCCTATCGTTGGACCGTCCGAGGCCTATTTGCTCATTAATGTATATAAGTACATATATGTTTAACTGAAAAAAAATCTCCTGATTTATCCTTCCTGATAAAAAAAAAATCGTCGAGTCGGTAAGCTTTAGTTTCGTATATATATAAATATATCAAGCCTTATGATCTTGAACATCAGACGTCGTCTCTTGCTTTCGCCTTAAAATGAATTAAAATGTGATATCATCGGGTTTCCATGTGAACACGAAATCCTGAAATGTTTCAAAATCTGGCGTTTCACGGGCGAATATTCGTATTTTCACTTTGAAGTTTTAAATGACAACACAATGAATTAGATATAAGAACTAAGCCCTAAAGTTGGTAATGTGTTGCTGATAAAGCTGGGGATGATTCTCATTCTGGAGTGTAAAATATAAATGAACAATAAACATAATAATTCGCTTCACTTCTTCCAGTTATACATGTCTGAAGATACCGTCGTTCTACAACCAGTGCATCCCTCTTGCAGTTCATTCAGTAAACATGCATGGCTTTACTTTATCGATTTATATTTTAGACTGAGACTTGTTAAATGTCAATATTTATATTCTGAATGAAAGAACCGATCCCGGTGGCTGAGTGTTTGGAGAGTCAGCCTCGTGGCCGGAGGTCGAGAGTTAAATTCTTGGCTGCGGCAGTAATGATACTGGTGTTTCTACTAGTTGGCCTTGTGATAATGTGACTGGGTGTGGTATCATGCCACATGTATACGGCGTGATACTGCAGCGAGGTATCATTATATCAGTCAGTAGAAATAGTCCTTAAAAACTGATATTCTGTCGGGGAGATGTTAATCCAAAGCAAACATCTATCACAATAAATAGAATATCTATCGTATATGTGTGTTCCAAACATTGTAATCCTTATGTAACATAGGGATAACATGAGTTGGAGATTAGGGTTCAGAGCACTTCGTTTTAACCTCAACCTTGACTAAACACATCTATTGAAATGAGAACTAGTCGCATTTTATAATTGAAGAATTTAATAGCCGTAAGAAACAAAAAACATACTTAGGTACAAGTTCCATGTCATGGGTGCGTTACAGAGCCGAAGCGTTCAAAAACATCTTTAATATTTTCACTTTACAACGGTAGGAATATAAATTTTAAACGTCTTGAAACGTTTTGCCACGCAACATGTACTAGCAATGGTCTAAGGTATAGACTGATAAACACATCGCTACGTCCTCCTGAAATCTTTTCTCGAAATAACTCATTCTCTTGTCAGTCTGTTCAATAAGCAAACAACCATTTGAGGAGTCCTACTGAGACTTTAGAAATGAAACTGATAAATTTGAATTACATGTACAGTCCACTAAGCCAGCGACTCGGGGAACTCTAGGAGCGGGGCGCAATAAACAAAGTATTCGAACCGATTTTACATACTTATGAAGTATATTCAAGACCCGCTATGTTGTAGACTTCAGTTTAACCATCTTTTATGGATGACAAATCCCGGCTACGCAGTAGTACACCAGGAAGGCGTAGGAGAGACAGCAGATGAAACTGAGTGTATATCAAGTGTGGGATTTTCTACTGAGGACATGAATGGTAACTCTACCGATACTTGGTGCACTTGCCCCGCTCCTTCGAGTGTGTGTGTGTGGGGGGGGGGGGGGGTCACAAACAGCTTGGTGGGGTACTGAGGTAAAACCGTCACCCGGAAGATGAGATATTTTGTGTGTGGATACCTGTTTTCTGACCATTGTATTCAATAAATAATTTTAAATCCGCTAAACTATAATAAAATATTCCGAAATGAATATCTAAAGCAAAATAATGATTCATTTATTATCTTATAATTAATATGATTATTGTCCGGATGTCCTACATCATAACTGTTACCTGAAATATAAAAGGATTCATACTTGTCATATAAAATCAAAGGGGCTCGAAGTTGCATAGGGCGAATCATACCGTACATAATGGAAGCATATATTACAATATGATTCGCCCCACGCATATTTGAGCACCTACACCAGTATGTCTCTCGAGGGAGAGTCTTTAAATCCGATAGAAATTGGGACTTATAAAGGGGACAAAGCTGAGCATTTAAGGTAGAGGTCTCAGCCGATACTGAACTGCATCTGAAACTGAATGACGCCGTATCTAGTGTAATCACGTCCAAGAAGTTGGTTGAGGGTTAAACTTTAGAAACAACGGCTCGCGGTTAAACAAACATTTGGAATATTTATTTTGAATTTCGGGTGGTCTGACCTCAGGTTATTTGCAAGTAGCAAATAGTTTTAGTCACTTATGCAACCGTAACGTACAAGTGTATTACGTTATTTAATTGTTTTTAAGTCAAATTAATTGTATGTCAAATATAGCGCGGTATAACACCGTAGTGGAATGCCACGTTACCCTGTTACTATATGTTAGTATCGAGCAAAATAGAAAGCTAGGTTTAAATGTAATTTATATCATAAAAGTACACAGTCATATGCGTATGTCAAGATATTTTTTTCCTGATTTTCAGAGACGCTTTTGTTGAGCTTCCTTTCTCAAAACCTGGTCTTTTACCTTGTATATGAACTACCTTTTCTGACAGAAATAGCTTACAAGAATGTCAGAAACAAAAGCTAATTTTGCCTTTGCAGGTTTCCTTGTAAAAGAAGGTAAAGAAACCTGGTCACCGACATTTGCTGAAATTGTAAGCGTTAATAAATATAATGTACTAATACATGCATGAAGTTTAGAAATGGAACATGATTGCAGTATATCTTCATAGACTGACGGACTTAAGTGCCTTGTGATATGCTCGAAGCCTTGGCAAACAGAGAAGGCCCTCCTACCAGAAGCTGTCCGAACAGGGTCTCCTGTTCGCTCATGAAATATGGCAAAGAAAATTCCAGAATTTCATATACCATTTAAAGATTTATTAAATTAAAGAAGCCGTAGCAATTGTGTTTGTAAAAGAAAGTATCTTTAGTAAGACAATGGGTTACAATTCCATAATATAATGGTATTTCATTCTAAAAGGCAATATTTTTTAATGTGATTTTTTTTAAGATTGTGTATCAGATTTACTTTTGACTTGACTTGACTTGACTTGACTATTTGAGTTTACCGTCGCTTCGACAGTATTTCAGTCATATAGCGACGTCCAGCTAATTACAGGTGGAGGAAGACCCCGAATGCACGGAGGCATCCCGGAGGCATCCGGGTAGAGCCACCGACCTACCGCAAGCCAGCTGGAAGGCTTCCTCACATGAAAATCCGAATGACCCTGCCGGGTTTCGAACTCACGCGGTGAGGGGCTGAGTGAGTTCTAAAGTCAGCGATTTTACCCGCTCGGCCACGGAGGCCCCGATTTACTTTTGCAACGTGTTGTTGTTCCTAATACCATTTCGCCTGTAGTACCTGTGTAATGTTAATATTATCATGTCTATATTTTTTAATTATAGTTAAGGTAATCCATCCATCATAAAATTATAGTCATGGTCCTTCAAATGCTTCAATAAATTTCATTGCAGATGCAAGCACCTACTGGTTTTGGGTGAGATATATATTAGCTCAAAGTCTTTAGAGGCTAGCATTTACTATAAAATTCCCATGATCGTTTGATGGACCATAATCATTATTTAATGATGGGTGGATTACCGTAATAGACGCTGCGACAGTATTTTAGTCACACATACTCGTGGGGAGCAGTGGTCCAGTGGTAGGACACGCGCTTCGGGATCGTGGGGTCCCTGATTCGAGTCCTGCCAAGGACACTGCTAATTTCCTTGAACAAGAAATTCATCCCGCATTAAACAATTAAATTCACTCTTATATCCCGCATTGTTTTAATTTCGTGGCGCCATGGTGTGGGCTGCCTTAAGAAGAGTGAAGGACTCCCCAGGGAGATCGCTAGATAGATAGATACAAGTAGCCCGATGACCAGGGGTAAAAGCTGTTAAGTCGATGAACGTGTCCAAGGCATGAAACTTAGATTGTAAAATGCATTTATTATTATTATTACTCGTATGTCGACCTGCTAATTACAGGTCGGAAAAGAGCGCACAGAGGCAACTGAAAAGATTCCTGACATTTACACACACACAAAAAAAATCTTAATAATCGAATCTATAAAGGAGAGGGCCTAATAACAAGTACGTCAGTAACTGTAACCACTCAACACGGAGGCACCCTTAAAAACAATGTTGACGTCACAACTAGGGCACATTCTATTCAAGCATTATACAATAAGACCAATACTATTAAAGGTCAGAACGATTTTGCACTTGTAATCGAAGATTGACCAATTAAACCGCAATTTCTCATAATTAACAGGGGAAAAAACAATAAGTTGCGTAACAGCTGTTATTTGTCGTAATTATATGTACATGAATAACATTACAGCAATATGGTGGGTAGTCAGTCATATGTTAGGAATCAATACGTTACAATGCAAAGCGGACAATGTACAAGTCGTGTATGTCTGAATGCAATAATATATAAAACAAATTATATGATTCAAATAGGGTTGAATATCTACATAAAACCTTGCTGGTTTATTTAGTGTTGAGTTGCCGTTATGGAGTTTAGCGAAGTAAAGCAAACAACAGGAGGAATCAGACCAAGAAGAAGACCCAAGAAGTAGACCAAGGAGAAGACCAAGAGTAGACCAAGCAAGAGACCAAGAAGAAGATCAAGAAGGAACCCAAGAAATAGACCAAGGAGAAGACCAAGAAGTAGACCAAGAAGAAGATCAAGAAGGAGACCCAAGAAATAGACCAAGGAGAAGACCAAGAAGTAGACCAAGAGGAATACCTCAAGAAGTAGACCAAGGAGAAGACCAAGAAGTAGACTAAGAAAGTTCATGGGCTCCATGATACTACAAGTCAGCTAGAATGTCTCCTCACGGGGGATTCGAACCCATACAAGAGAGGGACTTAGTGTCAGCAACTAACAAGAAGGCCAAGCATGTCTAAATGAAACAATAAAGATTCACTATGATGGAAAATTTTAAATATACATGTTTTATATATGGTTCATCTATAAAGGATTGCATTTGAGATATTGTATAGAACTTTGATCTCTTGGAACGAAACTTACTTCCGAATATGACAATCACTTATTTTTCAACTTTCAGATCATATGCTTCATACTAATTATCTGAAATATTGAATGAAATGTAGTTTCTTGTTAATTCGCATGTAGAGAGAGAGAGTTGATAATATGAATATATGAGCTTCCATAGAATAGCCTATGTATTTTAGATATCAAAGAAAGGAGATTATGTAGTTGAAATGTTTATATTATATGTATTTAATTACTTAAAATCGCTCTTATTCTACAATAAAGAGGATAGTTTCTTACGGTCCTTCATAATATTCAAATATAGGTGCCCGTTATTGCCTTTTATCCATCGGTACCAGTACCATTCAATACGAGGCGCGTGTCGTCGCTTCAACAACCATCCCAGGACGAATGAATGACGGTTAATCGGGGGCGGTTAAGATGATTGATTTTCCGGAAGGAAACTTAAAATCAGTAGTTTTCATTATTTGTTATTTTCCCTCCATGGTTACTCTCCGATTTTAGAAATTCGCATATGATGTCTATTCTCCGGATCATGTTAGCAACACGGCTTAAGAATCTATTTATATTTATTTATGTCGTCGGTAAAACAAGTACCAATCCTAAATAACCTTTTCACCAGGGTCTATCACTGAATGATATACATACAATATCATCATTAAAGGTAGATTTCAAAGAAAGCCTGTTTAATGGCTGATTTCTCTCTGCATGTCAACACCGGTCTGCATGACTTAGTGCAAGTTAGTGACGTCACAGTGACGGTCATAGATTACATTTTAAATTGATGTTGACGTTTGAGAACAACTACATGTACGTATTTTAAATAGTGAAAATGGACATGGGAATGGTCGCGATAAACACTTATTTGCAGTAAGAAACAACCTGCAAAACGTGGTAAGGTTCTTATTTGTTTTCAACGTGACTTACTGTGTGGTTGAGACGATAATTAAACTATGCAAAGGTTTTCTCACAAAATCCCAAACAAGGCTAGATGGAGGTCTTCCGTCAAATTTCTGTATATTTGACGTCATTGTTTTTCTGACCAGGCTAGAATTCCGCAAAAAAAGTCTAGGCGCTACGTTATACTTAAATTCTTGAAATATGTTGAAAGCCATCCCAACCACCACTTTTATGAAATACCACATGCGCGGATCCAGCCATTTATCTCAGGGAAAATGGATGGGGTCCGAGAGGGATATTTTGGCCAAAAATGAAAATTACCATATCTACCCACTCTGGATCCACGCATGTATGTACCGGGAATTCACTTACATGACCAATTTTGCATATATGATTTACCTTAATGACTGATATCATTTGTTAAGAAATGAAACTTTTGGCTAGATAATAATAATAGAAAAACAATGATAACAGTTGTTCCTAAATATAGAAGCATGACGTAGTGCTTAGCAAGGTTGGAAGAATTCGACCCGGACCCAAGGTTTTCGAATATAATTGCTCAAACTCAAATGATTTATTTATTTATTTATTTATTTATTTATTTATTTATTTATTTATTTATTTATTTATTTTTAGAGGGATTTCTACGGCTGGTGTCTTTCCATACAGTGATTTTTCATTGAATTGTGAATGGGTCTGGCACCCCTTCGTTTGTGAAAAATTAGCGTTGTTTTCTTAAAATTGTGGAAAAAAAGCAACGGCTTTTCTGCTGTTCATGTGAGGAAATGATATGGGCTATGCAATTTTTCTTCAAAATGATAGAGAATGGTTTATATTTTCAAGATACTGAGATATTGCGGAGGAGAACACCTTTGAAATTAAATCAACTGAGTAGGAAGGGTTCAAACCATGCCTCTATCAAAAATACACTTTTGAATTGTGAATCATTTTGGGTGCCTTCTAAATTGTGAATGGGTCCTTTTACGGTACCAGTTATAGAGGGGGGAAATCGCTGCCATCGAAGGTAGTGGGGTGTAAAGGAAGGGTTAGCTCACCTCTCTCTCGTTCGAGCCGAACGGTATGTTGAGAGTTCCCATGGCTCTAATGATGGCCACCAGGGACTGGATAGTGTTGCTGTAGACCACAGGTTTGTACTGTTTGTTGTCTTCAGATGTGAACCCTCCCTCGTGGATAATTCTGAAACAAGGAAATATCCCATTGTTGAATTTGTTACGCAATAAACAGTGTATAATTGATTGATTAATATAGTTTCTTTCCCTTTACTTGTTCTACCAATTTTAATTGAATAAACAGCCTATCACTAAATTGTTTTCATGGTTCATTAAGTGGTCGTGGGAATTTTATAGTAAGTACAAGCCTCTATAGAGCAAAGGAGACTCTAATTCCAAGTCGATGGCTGTTTGCATCTGCAATATGAAGTCTTTCTAAACATTTGAAGAACCATGATTATAATTTAATGATGGATGGGTTACCTTAACCCTTTCCCTCATATAGACTCATTTTGACGCACTCAATAGGTACCACATAAAACCTGATCTGCAGAAAACCACAGTTAAACCTTACCAAATTTAATTACAAAATCCTCATTTCCAGACCACTGAGGAGTAGCGAACAGCATAAAACCTGATCAGCCTGCGAGTGACTCGCAGGCTGATCTGGTTTTATGCTGTTCGCATAGGTCTTTTCATGGTGTCCTCTATGAGGGAAAGGGTTAAGATCCATTTTCAACATGAACCGGGCAGACACTGAGTGCAAAACCTTAGTATGTTTGAAAGAGCTGATACAGAAAATTGTGATATTGGTACAGTTGTTAAAACAAACATAGGAACAAAAGGAAACATACTTTTAAAAAATACAGCACAGAAGTCCATCTACTACAAATTCTACAGAAACAAAACTAACGTTCTCTCTAAGGTTCATTTTTTTAATCAAAACATAAGACAATAACATAAATACAAAATTGTGAACATCCACATGGAAGCATGGCACTGTTGTGGCTACATATATTAAATTCTGAGTGCCGGTGTTACATTCAAGACTCGATTCAACGACACCCGATATACTGACAATTCAAATAACGCCACCCGATATACTGACAATTCAAATAACGCCACCCGATATACTGACAATTCAAATAACGCCACCCGATATACTGACAAATCAAATAACGCCATAATTTTATTAAGGACGGATTGTGTTACAGTGTTTTGTGTCCGTTTTTACGGAATATTCGGTTTCCGACTTGTACACACAAAAAATATGGGAACTAGACTCAAATATATTCTATATATCTAGCACTTGATATACTGATAGTCAAATGTGTCCGAGATATAATGTATTCTACAAAAGACATGCTTTTGAAATTTTATCGTACTAAGAATGCAGCACAATGACGATAATCCAAGGAGAATAAGACCATACTTAAACCGAGATTTATTCTTATTCCCGGCACAACTATGAAACTAAATACATGCATATTATCAAGTTTTCTCGATTGTCCGAACCTCGCGTTTTCCGATGGTAAATTACCCTTCGAAATATCGGAGTTATACCGTATTTCGAATTGTATCTTTTTTGATACCATGGATCACCAAGATACCATAATATAAAGTGTTATACTGGAAAATAAATAAATAAATAGATAAATAAATATCTGATATTATTGACCCCACATCTTTTGAATGGTGAGTTTTATTTTGAAATGTAAATAGAACCTAATGGTGGCAAATATAAGAGCACTGTAATTTTAATATTTTCGTGAACTTTTCCAATTCAATGCACCAGTTTAACAGTTAATGATTTAAAAGCTCTGTATATAACTAGCGTAGTATGACCAAACTTTTTAATGGCGATTCTAAACGAACATCGTAATACCGCTTTATGCTAATCATATGTGAAGATACTATAAAAATGCAAAAGTCGAAAAAAAAGAGAAAGAATAAAATAAAAAGCTATTAATGTTTTTTTACGCACTGACGATTTTTTTCCTAAGTAACAATATAAAATCAACAAATCAGCATTGTAAAATACGGGCAGATATTAAAGACATCATCTTAAAACAATGTATTCTAAGAAATAAATGTGGATCAATTAATTATGGATAAATTCAAGAATGTAGGAAAGAAATGTACAACAGACAACAAATAGCTTTATTTTTCAGACACTATTTTAAAAAGAGCGCTTCTATTAATATCAAGCTCCTTTAAAGATGCTCAACAGTTTCTAGATAGCTCATTTCGTGTAAATTAATCTAACAAAACTGCTGCCGTCTGAAATATTAAAACAAATCTGATAACAAAAGAAATATAAGAGAATAAGAGATTCTCTTTTTTTAATAAAGAAGATATACACTCGGTGACCCTTACCATTTAATACAGAGATAATGCCTATCCACACAAAGTAAACTAAAACACTGTAAATAAATGATATGATTAACATGGTGACGGTTGTTGTTTTCATAAAGAAATCTAGAATTCATCCTATGACCCTTTCCATTTAAGGTCATCCATTCATCATCAAACTATAATCATGGTCCTTCGAATGCTTAAAAATACTTCAGTGCAAATGCAAGCATCAACTGACACCCATCTACGATCACTTGATGGACCATGGTCACAATTTAATGAAGGATGGATTACCTTAATACATAGACCTCCAAAAAGTGCCTTAAAGCACTGAAAATACACCAACATTAATCAAATAATGTTTCGACTATAGAGAGTAACGAGTGCGCGACATAACGCTATGAGGTCACATGCGCCATGGAAAATAAATAAATAGGAGCAACATATTCTAAAAGATATATTTAATCAGCAAGACTCATGTGAAGACACTCGTTTTCTGTGGAAGGTGTACTTGTCATGCCAAACTGTATGTACTTTTGCATGAAAGCACAGGAAAGGAAAACCGTGTTTAATCTTACAAAAAAAAACATGAATGAATATAGTATTAATAACCTTTTCTGTTCTTATTTTACAATATGCGGCTAGCTATGCAAGCCACACACATGAAACAATTTCGCCATGAACGCGACAGACTTCGAAAAACCACATCATATATGGTGCCGAGTTTAATTCCATTGTCAACTAACTTGAATCAATCGATGAGAGAAGCATGGGAACACAGTCCTGTTTCACAATCGATATGGATCGTAGTTTAGAGAGAAGGAAAACACTTTGACGAAGCGTAAGCCTTTGGCTTTAATCAGTCATTGCGATGTACCGTGTTTACTACTTATATCGATAATATTACAACGTAAGCTGCTGCAAAGGGCGTGGCTCTTGAAGACAACAAGGGAATGGGGGGTGGGGGGATTCGATTTTAGATAAATGAAATGCATCATTAGATCGATTTTTTTTATTTAATAAGTAATAAATTCAGATTATTAAAAATTGCTCTTAGGATTTATTTTATTATAAACTTTGCTTGGCACGTGTAGTATATTGTTGTTCTGTTTATGGAAATAATTTGCAGATAACTATAGTATAAACACCACGCCCTTTTTCCTAAAATAGAGATTTTATGTTTATAAACGTCACAACTTTCCCTCAGTTTTCTACCCCCTCAATAACAACCTTCTGATACCTTGACGAAACAAGATCGCTTCAGATATAGCGGTAACAAAAACAATATCAACTGCTATTCAAGCGATTTCTATGAATGAATGTATCGTCCAATATGGCGCCTCGTACATGTAACAATTAATGACAAGAGAAGTATTTGCTGGCAATGGCAAGCAGAGAATAGAGAATATTAACAGAATACTGTGTCGCTTGACAGATGTGTTAACAGATAAGCGCTGATCCGGGCAGCCATACATATGAATGAATTAATGCCGGTGGAGGGAGGAGAAAGGAAGAGCGGAACGAAAACTGTCATGGCGCAGCTATATATGCAATAACTATGCGGTAAAGAATCGGAGCAAGATCATTTTTTTAGCTGTGCACTATGGGAAACGCCACGGGGAAATGACAAAACCTACTCGGTAAGAATCCTTGAAGAAATAGGTCAAGGAAATGCTTCTTGAGCACCCTACCCACCTCCAGTTCAGATGCTATTGCTAGTATCAGGTAGACAGCACTGGGAACGATAATTGGCGATTCGGAGGAGCCGTCATAGAACCAACCACACGGACTCGTGTTTTAGCTCTCGTATCTCTATCAATGCTCTAAAATAACACCACTCCACATCCAACCAGCCTGATCAGACTGAAATATATTATTCTCGCTTCTGGTAACATAAAGTCATCCATATTGAATTAACCCCAGATTAGTTTAAACATGTAAAGGCCACAGTGACAGAATTAAACATCGTATAGTCAAGATGTGGTCGTCTGTGACTTCTTTCTCTCTCCAAATGATAAAATCATAGATTTGAGTCTCGGGAAGAGCTTGGTAATGCCATTACGGCGGCGTTGAGAGTGTTGTCACGTGACGGCTCACGTCACGCCTTTGATTCTTGGTTGGAGAGATGTAACAAGTGCATTAGGTCACACGGGGTCTACTTTGAAAAGGAGTAAAGTTTTATTGATTAAAATTGATAATTTTATAGTAAAAGTTCGCAAATATACTAGTAATGATCACCCCTTGTATTTTTTTCACGGCGATAAGGAGAAAAAATATTACAACTGATATTAATCCCTGTTTTCGGGCCCTGTATCAAGCCAGTACTTTGCGTATAGAAAGGCCATGAAAATTCCGGCCACTAACGGGATTCGAACCCTAACCTTTCGATCCGAAGTCGAGCGATTAATCTGGCTCCCATACTGATGACATATGCTTCTTTTTTTTTGTGTTAAACCGTTTAAAAAAAACTTTCAAGATAAATGTATTATTGTTCTGGTTTCATGCAATAAAGCTGTATTTGTACCCCATATATATTTTAATTTCTGATTCATACTAGAAAGGAGCGGTGCTGGTTTATTCTAAAATAACTATGTACAGCACTTTTCAAAACAGTTCACGACAACAATACATTTAGTGGATTTTCTCTCACATGACAAGGAGGATAGGGTTGTCATAGTTGCGACTGTTCAATACTAGAACTTACGTCACGTAAAGGATACTGGCGTTTTGTGTGTTGTTGTTTCTTTTTCTTCCTTTTTACATGGTGTCTATAACCCCTCATCCACCCGATCTGTTTGATACATTGATGTTATTGTGCCTTTTAATTTTATTTATTGTGTTTTAAAAACCTATCGACAGTATTTTTGTCACTTGGGGACAACGTCTAATTACGACGCCGAAGTCATTGGACATGATACCACAAGTTGTTGACATAGGGAGAAGTAACCTTGGAAATTATATTTACGTTTTTAAATAAGACATTCACCTTTGTACTGTCCTGATGCTGTTAGCGATTAGAAAGTGTTTTTAACCCTGATTTAGAAGAGGAGGGAATTTAACATATATATTATATAAACTATTAAACCCAATAC
>CM037795.1:5383943-5433943 GCA_021229015.1 Solen grandis
AGATAAGCATCGACTTAGACACGATTTTTATTTATACACGAAACAGCCATTGCTTTTGCATAATGGAGTTCTCAGTATTACTTAACGATATAATGTGACCATGGTAAAATTTTACTTGAGAAACTGAGTCCGTATATAATATTTTACGAGAAGCTTGGTTGGCAATCAACATGTTTGCAATCTGCAGGTATTAATTTTCACGCCGTAAGTCAAGGAATTCCATTTATTCAGGGACAAGAAAAGTACGGATTATATTCCCTCCTTTTTTTTCGAGTTGTTCTACTCCGATTTGTTAATTATTTACTTCGGTAATATCGGTATTTTGTTTTGAGTCATACATGTTCATACTATATATTTGAACGTTGAACAACCACGGAACGTTATGTTATGTAATTTTGCATTACTGGTGAAATATATTTTATATATAAGTGCAAGCGTATATAGGACAATGTTACAGAGCGTGGTGTCTACAGCGTGATTAACAGATCTCTTTTACCTACATTTCTTTCTTTGCGTCTAAGCGATTCAAGTTCGGATGCTACTATCTTTATTATATAAGGACACACAGTCACATAAATATATGTATATAATTCTCAATGACGTGTTAAAAGTTTGTTGTGTGTTTACGGACTCTACATACATACGTAAGTACTGACAATGCTCAGCTATTTCATAAAATAAGTACATATAAAACAACTTCTTTTTAAAATGCGTTTTTTATTTCCATATACATGTTCATATTTACAAATGTAAACAACCTTCAATATGATAAACAATGACCGTAAATATGATTGATAATTAATATTCTCCAAATTCTGCGTGTTATTAAAGACGATATCAAGCTATACCTAGATATATACTAATAACATTGAATGCAGGTTTCATTTTTCTATTTTACTTGAATAATTCAAAGCAGATTTAGGGGCCGCCGTGGCCGAGCGGTTACAGTCGTGGACTACAAATCTCTCAGCCCCTCACCGCTGTGGCTTCGGATTTTTCATGTGAGGAAGCCTTCCAGCTGGCCTGAGGTAGGTCGGTGGTTCTACCCGGGTACCTCTGTGAACTCGGGGTCTTCCTCCACCTGTAATTAGCTGGACGTCGCTGTATGATTGAAATACTATCGCAGCGACGGTAAACCCAAATACAACAACAACATCAAAGTAGATTATTTAAATAATAGAAATAATTGAAAAAGAATGAAGATAATTTTATAAAGTTGATGTTGGTATGTCTTAGCGAATATGGCATTCTTTTACTGTAACAATATCTGGCATTTTCCATTCGTTTTTTTTCATTATAAGGGAAATTATTTCTTTAGGTAAATGGGTGCAATTTAATTTTCTTCTAAACACTATGTATTTTCTTTAAAGTGTCATGATTTTATGTTTAAGTTATTTATACTGATCCAATAATGTTTTGCACAATTTTAATTTTTGTCTATATACAGTTCTATTTTGCTAAATTTTGAAGTGATGGCCGGTTATCCCCTATTAACATGAAACATTTTAATGAAACCTTAATAAAAAAGACCTTGGAATTAAATTTAAACAGAATACAAGAAAGATATACCAAAGTACTTTAAGTCAACACAATGTTTATTGAATAATAGTCATTTCTCGTTTGAAATTTAGGCTGTGTTCACAAACTATAAAAAATATTTCCCGGTCCATATGGTGGTTGTCGGGTGGTAAGTGCAACCGAAAAACGTCCCGAATAGCCATCTAGTTTCGATATAATTTCATAACAAATGACAACAAATATAAAAATAATCAACATACACAAAGCATGATATATATATAAACAGTTTGTTGACGTAGCGCAAGTGAAAATGTTAAAATTGAATCACTTCTCGAGGAGATATATAACACATCTCCCCAAGACAAACAAATTTCCATATCTTTTACGCCATCTGCTAATCAAATAATTGACATATTGTGTGTAATCAACCGTGTTAACACGCGGATGAATCCATGTAAGTATTTGACATTTACAAAAACGAAGTGAGGCAACTAGTAACTACTGGAATGAAAAATATTTATGAATAAAAAGTAGTTCCGACAGGCCTATATCACTCACACTGTGTGTGGTATCGAGTTACCTCACTTCCGAAACACAGTATTTCATCAGTTAGCATAAAATGAAATGGCATGATGATGCTAAATAGGCCATACCCTAGATCAAATGTGAACATATCTGTACTTTGACATCCAATTGAAATGAGGTTTACAATCCTACATACTTTTACTATTACATGTATTGCATACACGTACATACTTTTCTTGAAGCTTATTCGCTTTGTTATGGATATATTTTTTAAATCATAAGGAGAATGTTATATCTCTTCATTGCTCTTAAATTACCAATGTAGAATACACTAATGATATGCTGTCTCTTTACCACATGTCAAATACGCAAATCTTTTGTAATTTAAGATTTTTAGAGACGTTTGTCCAAAATACGTCAAACACAAAACTCTCTGGAATTAGAATTTCAAAAAGTTTCCTTTCCTGTTTCAATGTTTTAAGATTACACATTAGTTTTGAATGGAATTGAAAACTTATATTATATTGGCTGATATTAACGCGATAAACGTAACCGGTGACATCACAATTGTTAATAGATGTTTACGTCTTCCTCAAGTAAACGATTTCAGTCTGGAAGTTCGCCGAAAACGATCAGGAACATGGTCGCACTTCCGTTTTAATTCCGTCGTAAACACCGGGTATATACTTTTGAAGGATTCAATGCTACACGAAAGCGACGTCTCGTGCAGACAGATATTGAAATAATCAACCAATGGGCAGCGTTGCTCAGGGGATGACGTCATTTTCATGAACGCTTGTATGGTGCAGTTGATGATATTGTCAATACAACATGCAGATGTATGCCCTGAAATCACAATCAATCACAGTTTGCAAGAATGTTCCTCACTGACTTAAAGAAAAATGAACAAATATATTAATAGTGCTTTACTTGAAAAGAAAGAAAGGATGTTCGAAAAGCATATTATCTGACTCATTATCTTTTCACTAATGCCTCTCGGTTCCTACATTATGTCGGTATTTAACCGTCTGATCGGACCATCGGGTTACTTCCGGGTGCGCAGGTTTTCCCAATAGTTCGTGCATGTGGATGATATGATTGTTAACATCCCTTTTAAAAATCTTAAGTATGTTAATGGCATGAGCACCATTATATTTACAATATTCACACATCACACTGTTTACATAACGATACGTACGTTTTGACTGCCGGTGGCGTATATGGAGAGGCATTGATGTGACATTGTCATGGCAACTGTACAACCTTGATACATCTTTGTTGAAGTCATTTATGAGTGATACTCCTGTGACGAAATCCTTCCTGCCCTCTGGTCTTAGATTCTTTATGATGCATTTGGAGAAGCCCTTGAATGTTTAATAGTATTGTTCAGAGAGATCAACACAATTGCTGGAATGATTTAATCGTTGAAAACAATGGTCATTCGCATGATATCAAAAAAAAAAGTCATTAAAATATTGCATGCATATCTTTTATGTATAATATATTGTTTTTATCATTATTGATGAAAACAAACTTCTGGAAATGTGTCCAATGTCTCTTTTTTCGCAATATTCCGACCTCCTCAATATAAAGAAAAAATTGATCTAGGCACTATTTGTCAACAATGTGAATATTATTTTCATAGGCTATCCAAACTTCAATAACCAGAGGATGAATTTCTTCCGATGAAAATATCAACTAGGTTATCAACTAAAATCTTTTTTTAGAAATGAACTACCTCTGTATCGTGTCTGGAGAACTATTAATGTAATACCAATCATTCCGTGCTGAATTCTAAATAATTATGACTAAATTGTAAACCGGACATTGATCGACAACATGCACTGTATATTTAATCTTTCTGACGAGTGTGTCAGATTTTAAAAGAAATATTGTCTTTTCCCTGCAGACCCTGACTTTCTCTACATTATATGACTTGTTTAAATTTTATTCTCTCTACTCATAAGAAATATGCAAAAAAAATATTTTTACAATATCTTATCAACTCATGTTACTTGTCAAACTGTGATCATACTAGAAGATTGATTTAAGCTATTCTTTACGCAAGCCTGCAGATTTATTCAAGTTTCAACTGCAAGTGATGTTTAATAGTTCTTATTATGTTGCCTTATCAAATCGGCAAAGCTCTCTTTTTCGTATTCTTGTTAATGTAACAATAAAGTTGCTAGTTTGATCTGGTTTGAGGTTGAATCTTTTTCATGCAATGAAAATGTTATTTCAGATTGGCATCTTTGGATGAGAGAATTTGCAGATTGGATTTAAAGGTTACCTGTGTTCTGTGACACACAGATGTGTCATTATCCAGTGTTTGTCTCAAGAGCCGGTATGAGCATCTCAAGAGTCCAGATGGTCGGCAAACAGGGACACGTCGGTCTGTGACAATAAACATACACACAATAAAGTAATGGCTCAAGCCCAGAAAGGTTTAATTTACCGGTATTTTATTTATTGATATGATTTATAGTATATCATAATTTTGTCTTTGGGATTTAGTTTCCTTCAATTCTATATAATAAGTAATATAACTTTTATTTTATTTGTATAAAGAAAGCTACTTCTTTGAAATGTAGTTTATAAATTACATTTCTATACGTAATGAACAAATGTCTTTTCTATTCACCTTATCAACATATTGAGAGATTTAAAAATCTATCATCATATGAAGTACGAATTTTTATAACTGATATTTGTCATCGTCTAGCAAAATTACAGTATGAAAGTAAATGTGAATATATAGTTAAAGCATGTGTTGATGGAATTATTGTCTTTATATCAAGCTTTTTTTTAGTTTGTTGAACTTGCCTGTTGGATTTTGAGGACTTCCTTGATAAACATGTGCCGTTAGGTTGAGGACAATCGGAGGGACGCCGAGAGGTGGATGAAGCTGTGAAGGCGTTGGGGATACTGGAGCAGGTCTGAAAGAGGAAAAACAGATTTTACAAAAGCTATTTTTAGAGGAGCGATTTCCGAGGACGGCGTGCATTTTAATGTCAACCGCGGCTCAAACCACTGAAGATATACTCGATATTCTGAGTCTTATTCCATCTTCTCGGTTAGTTATCGGAATATCACAGATTTAGAG
The DNA here is from genome assembly GCA_021229015.1 of Solen grandis. NCBI lineage: Eukaryota > Metazoa > Mollusca > Bivalvia > Adapedonta > Solenidae > Solen > Solen grandis. The sequence goes on from CM037795.1 coordinate 5,389,090, forward strand.
TAATTATAAAGAATGTCTTGTAGACGAGACAATCGTTTTGATCATTATGGACTGTTGAGCTTTTATGACTCTGAATAAAAATATCTTTTTGAATGTCTGATTTAATTTATTCGAAATTATTGAGTTGAATAAATATTATTTTATTTTCTAATGCAGTGAAAGTGACATCCTTTGTGTTGTTTATGCCCTAATAATAAGCGAAGAATTTATGTCAGTTCCTTTTCTAAATCAGTTACCTCAATGTTGAATCAGTTGAAATTTTTCCGATATCAATCGTATTCATGAATTTATCTGTTTCTCTGAAAGACATAGTGACTACAAATGAAATAATATCTTACTTAGTTCCATAGTTATGCGTAAACAATCAAAATATGATGTAAACAATTTTGGAATGGGATTTGCCTTTCGGGCTGTGTTATTATCGTGCAAAATAAAAGTAAATAAAGAATCAGGGTAATCTTGATATTGGTATAGGATTCGATACAAACTATGTCACAAGATATTTTAGAGGATCTATTGTTGTTAGTTATTTCTACAAAACAATGTTGTTGTTTTTTTGTTATTGAAATCATGTGTTTGGTGGAATGAAACCACCGCTTACTTTTTATATGAATGATAAAAGGCAAGCTTTATGTTTTGTTATGTTTGCTTGACAGTCTTGTGGAAATAACTGTCAAATATTTTGTATCGAAATTTGCCTTACAGCCGCTGCTGCCTTTTTCAAAAGAAACAAGGTGAAAAGGCATGTCGTTTTAAAGTAACGAATTAACGGCAAATATTTAAAAGCAAGCTCACTGAAAAGGGAGTGGGTGACAAATTTCATTTCCTCCGAGGTACATCCTAGTGCATTAGAAGTAATTTGTATTCATGCATTTTTTGTTTGCTTAATTTTCGAAATTTGGTTTCAGTGTAAAGAAATACAAGACGAGTATGCAAATTGTAAACTTCGGTAAGAACGATTATTGCAAGAAAAATTTCTTTAAATACTATATTAAGAACTGACTTTCTGATTAAAATGTATGTAATCGTTATGAAATATAACATACTATATCCATTAAGAGTATGTATAATAATCATCGTGCAGTAGGGGTTCCTGTTTAGATCCTGTTCCGTTCCTTTTTAGATAAATTCGCATCATATATAATTTAAAAAAAAAACGCCTGAAAGTTTAATTTTAGAAATTGTGTTTAAAGCCAAAGTTTTGTGATGGCACTTGCAAATTCTTATTTTTAACGTGCTCGAATCCGAATTTCATGAAATTATCTATAATCTAGATCTAATATATTGCATATAGAAATACTGAAAGCATTTCATCGTTGGAAACCCTCGGACGACCGAATTTGTTGTTCTTAATGACGACCGAATTTGTTACTCTTAATATGACGACAGATATTGTTACTCTAAATATGTTACTCTAATTGATAAAACATATTTCATCTGTTTCCAAATAAAGCCAAACATTAAAGGATTAAGTCAATTTCGCAATGATTATATCATAGAAATAATACATGAAATCATGTATTATTTAAACATATGTACAAGTTTTATGCCTCTAAGTAGAGGAAGTAAAGACATAAAAAAGACTAGAAATAATAAAATACAAGGCAAAATTTAACATTAATTTAAATCAGTACTACTCGTACACCGGATTTTAAGCTATTAACTGTTACTGTATCGTTTTTCACGCATTCAGGTAATATATAAAAAGAAATTTGTGTATGCACAATTAGATCCGCAATTGGAAGTAATAAGAGAATTTTCCAATGATCGTCCTCAAAGAAAGAAATAAGGCAAAGGAAGAAGGTTTCACATTTCACGCCATAATGGGAAATCACCTCTTGAAATGCTAGTTAACATGAGGAAATTAACTTAGTTTGTATTTAATGAAAGTATTTATAATAAAAGAAATAAAAAGAAAGTGGATATGGCAAAAAGTCCAACCTTACATATGTATGTTGTAAGTATGCAAATTAATTTTCCCACTTATTTCAATCTTTCATTGACATTCATCAGGAATACAACTTTTGTTCTTTATACTAAGAACTGTTCTTCTTAGGTACATAAAAACACGTTCGTAGATAAATTGACAATAAAAATAGATTAAAACAATAGTTAACCATAAATACCAACATGTAAATATACATAAATCATGAAATGTATATACTAATAAAAAATCCGTAGATGGAGTTGAGGTAAATGTTAGTGTGATAAGATGCACCCTTCTAGTCAAACAGCACCGTTGAAGATTATAATGTAAAAGGAACAGCAATGTAGGAACATATTGGAGCCCTTTAGCTTTTAGTTTCGTGTATGGTGTGATGTGGAGTTTACCGTAGTTCAAAAGTTAATTTAATTCGATAATGATGACTGTTTAAGCCCGGTAGGAAGGAATCTTATTCCTCTCTTGGGTGTGGCAAGATCATTAATTTATCGTCAAAAAACGTTCGTAAACAGAATGTCGTAATTTTGTGAATATTTCGGGTCCAAACTAGTGTCTGATGTTTGTTATAAAGAACTAATTTGAATTTTAAGTCCTTCTTAAGACTCGAGCAAATGACTGGTACTCATTCAGTATCTACAGTTTATGTGCCAAAATGCATCATCTACGCATTCGTTCCATTTTTGTATAAGAATTGAATAAGGTAAAAATCATTTGTTTATGAAGGTTTTTCTATCTAGTAATATATCTCCGATTTCTCAAAAGAAAATCAACGTTGAGATGTTGAGATTGGTTCCAATATCAACCTCATGCTGTATTAAATGTGTAAGTTGATATTTGTTTTGAATCAAATGTTACTGGAAGAGACGAACTAAGACAAACTTCATTATATTGTAATGTATGACCAAAGGTGTGATCTTGAATGAGCTTTTGTGAATAGTTCGCTTCCTTTATTCTAATCTAGCCTGTGCTTAAATTATTTCCATCGAGTTTTACTTTTACTGTTTTATGAAGAGCGTAAAATATGATATATTCATTCTCTATATTTTAGATTAATTCGCTTGTTAACCAAAAGCACATTCATTTTTTTTGTTATTTATTTATTATTTCTTTCCGATATATATATATATATATATATATATATATATGTGTGTGTGTGTGTGTGTGTGTGTGTGTGTGTGTGTGTGCCATAGAGGCATTGACGCACTTCTGTCAAAAATAGGCTAAAAGTACTTATAGAACTAACAGAAAGGGAATTTATTTCTGTTGATACGTTACCTCAGTTTCTCACGTGAACAGAGATTGGCTCTTACATTAAGCGTAACCCAGGGGAAATTCATTTATCTTCCTGTCTAAAAGAATCACAGGGATGTATTGTCATCGAGAATCTTTAGAAGAGCGAAAGGCACAAGATCCTCAGCAATGGGGTTGATCTACATAAATCTATTAATCAGCAAGATTGACAGATTGCCGCAATCAACGCACCTCTTTCAAACCGGGAACCAGAGAAAATTTCGGCCAAGTCGGGAGTTGTGTGCTTCTATAATAACTCTAAGGATTTTATCAGTCTCTGTGTTCCGGCTTTAATACGGACTGGCCTGAGATAATTATAAACAGAAATCCTCTAAAATATTAATGCTTGCAAGTATGCGCAATGCCAAACGTTACACTTTTGTATATGCAAATGTATATAGATTACTTCTCATACCATCGTGTTATACAGCTCCAGGATAAGGTTGACCAAGTGTCAGGAAAATGTAACTTGGTATGGTATATGTAATATCACAAGTCTGTCACATGTCTATGGTGTTGCATGCAGGAAGGCAGCCTTATAGTCTGTTGGCATATCCCATAAATATTTGAAGTACTGTCAGTCGTTAACCCCAGAAAACTAGCAAGTTAACTGAACACATATATCTTGAAAGAGCACTCAAAAGATTGACATGTTTGCATGTCTGTATTCATCTATCGCGTATTCGAGTTTATAGACTATAAAAACGTTTGAATGAAATAAATGGAAAATATCTTGATGTATATTTTCTAGATTTTCACGATTTTACAATTTTGATCCTTTGACAATTTTGCTCGCGTAATATAAATTTCAGAGCAACAATGAATTATGTAAAATCCATTCCATGTCTCATTAAAAAGTTTTCTGTACTCTATTCAAACATAGAACTATTATTATGATAGGTTCCAGGATTAGCATTATTGACATATAAAATTACTGGAGCATTGAAAAAACTTCTGTACTTCTTTAAAATAATTGATCTTATCATATGTTATTATCATTCTGTGGCGAAAACATCGATCTCTGAAACTGAAAAGAATCTACTCTCTCGTTTATGTTGGTGAAGTCTTTGTTTCCTGGCATATAAACTCAGCATGTGAAGGTCACTTTGCATAGGAACACGCTTTCTGTTTTCGTAAATGCAACTTCGGCGAAATCGGTTTTGAATAATAATTATGGTATCCACATTGCAGGTGCTTGTGGTACAATGAGTCATGTTCAGAGAATGGCGTCTTCACCAGTTTACGGTAGCGATTTCGTTCAGTTTATTAAGTTAGCGTATGCGCGATGTTAAACTTGATCAGCTGAGTGATGGCAAATGAAAATATAAAAACTAAATAAAGTTTTGTAATTCTAAATATAGTTTAGTCTTGAGATGGGGAATCCATTATTTTTATAATCACGGGTGGTTCCGTTGATTTCAGAGTTAAATAATGATTGGCTTAACGAAACAGTCATTGAAAATCACTGCCAATAAACAGATTCTGACATTAATTGCACTTGTACTTTTGATGTAGTGACTTGTAAATTAGTGGTCAAACTTTGCAAAATTGCTTTTTATATACGACTTATTGAATTGATTGCATTAAGGATTCTTCTTCAAACTTTAAACCATAGTCACAGATCTACGTAGTCACAATTTTCTTTGCTCTCTTCACATCTCTCCCATTTCCCATTTCTTTTTCCCATGGTAAAATTTAGTCTGGAATAAATATTCCGACAAGGATCCTTTTCTTACGAGGTCATGTCCTAACTTTCAACAGGAAGGTCTAAGATTCAATCATATACAAATCGTCGTTGTAACTGCTGTTTCATAATCAAAAACAAACACAGTAAGCGGTTAAAAATGCTTGTTGTTTTAATTGAATACAAAATACCTAAAACTTTTTCATTTTTTGGACAAAAATCTTTGCACGGTTCTCATTTTTTACAGCATAATATCTATCTCTATAATGAATTAAACTTAATTTGGAGGACAGCTTTAGTATGTTATTTTAGCCACTGAAGATGGGCATTTACTGCAACTAACACTTACGGAGGATGCGTTGTGGGTCTTGCTTTTTTATGAGGCGACCTTAGGCCTATTAGTGCTTCCACAGTCAGGCGGTCCAACAACAAGCCAAAAACGATAAGCTGGAAGAAAAAAATGAAATGCATTCATGTATTAAACTAAAATCGTTGCAAGTAAATTATTCCAGATAGTTACAAATATAGCTATCTGTTCTTAACAAATAAAACACAAAACCTTGTTCGGAAATAGAGTAGACACATTTTTACAGATGTACACCTTGATTTTGAAATTTGTGGTCCTGTTTTCTTTTATATAGGAAGAAGATCTGAAAACAGTTGTTAATGATACCTGTTTGAAAGGTCCTTTTTCATTTCAACTTCAACTAAACCAACATAAACCTTTAGCATTTGTTTCTTTTTTCTTTCAATTAATGTCTTTTTAGCGAAAATAAGCATCCAGAGAAATAAAATGTTATTTCTTAAGTGTCGATTAAATTGACATGTACAAGAACAACTACAGTTATGAAGTTTAAAAAAATGTATGAAATTGTTTGTGTTTTAATTTAAGAATTTTTATATTTATAAAAAAATGAATTGACATATGGAGTATTTTCATGCATGAAATAAATCAGTTTAACGTGTATAGCATAAATGTATTTTTTTTGTGTGTTTGGCCGCAGAAACAGACGATAATACAAATCGACAGGTTTCAGACATAGCTTACAAAGAGAAGAAGCGATAGCATATTTCAAACAAGCATCAAAATGGTGTTTCATAAATAAAACCAAAAGGAGAAATTACGTAAGATTTCAGAAGAACAAAACCAAATTAAATGTTTAATATTCTCATCAGTTCGAAGAACGCTTAGTTTCTTATAACATTGTAAATCCTGATAATAACGAGAGACAACAACATGGTACGCGATACTGTATCCTGCCTGGGCGTTTTATTAGAACATTTTCGAATTATCGTGTCAATCAAAGCCTTGTTAAGAAGAAGTTGTAGAAGAACTGTCTGAGTTTCCGCAATCATTTTATTTATATGTCATGCCTTTAATGTTTTAAATGTGCATGTTGAAATATAAAGAATACAGGATAGGTATATGTGAAAGATAGAATACTACAGATACGTCAATTTAACTGGAATATTTTGAATCTCTCAGCTTGTAACTAATCATGGCCATTTATCACCGGTAAACAAGGTTCTTCTAAACGCGCCTGTTCCTTTATTTTACCTACGGATTATCTGTGATCGCATTAACAAGTACAGAATTTCACGATAAGTGGTCCGTTTTTTTAAAGAGTTCCGGGAACTGCCTAACATACATAAACATGAATACAAACGATCTAAACATAGAACTCAAGTTCATACGACCAGCAAAGATGTCCACTTCATCTATATTTATAGTGCTCAATTTCATTTAAGCATTTCTCATTTTCTCTAAAGAACCGTTGAGGCTTATGTGGTGGAATGATATGACCAAAATGTGCCAGACACATGTAGTATAAACACATACCTCAGCTTTCCCAAGGGAATCATGTTATCGTTTAAAATACCGTGCACGGGTTAGGCATGGGACACTATCTGTCAGACCTCGATCGATCCCGGAAATATTCGTTTATTCGGGAAACCTTCGTGCAGGGTTGGAGAATTCTTTCCTACAGTCATTTCATATATCGGTGATTCTATCGACATCAATCGTGCTTATGTTTACCTACAGAGGTATTAATTTGCATATCGTCAGAGAAAGATTGGATTTACATATGTTCACTATATTTCTGCATTTACTGCATTGATTTATCGGCAGTATTGCAATTATAAAGATAAGAGTTCTATAATCGACCAAAATATATAAGGGATCCAAAATAGTTCCTTTAAGTACGTAAATAAATGAAATTTTCCAATAAAAACTTAAGCTGTGCCGGGGATACATTTTTGCATTTCCCTAAACACTGATATGTGTATTTTTAAAATATATGTATACTAATGCTTCTAAATTTTAATCCAATATTCTAAGTAAACTGTCAGTGATAATAGAAATCCAAATATTTGCAATAAATGTGAAAATGTTCGCTCTTTTATATCTGCTCAGATTATTTCAGTTAGATTTAAAATATATTTAGCACTGAAATGAGTTTAAAGGTATTCCTATCCCAATTTATGCCATTTTGGAAATGCAAATTATTAGTACTCATTAAATTTAAAAGCTTTATTTCTTTGAAAAAAATCTGTGTTCCAAAATATAGATTTGCGTATCGTATTATTTTCCAAATCAACTTTCAGCTTCAGAAAGTGCTTTAATATAAATGGTTGGATTTTATAACCACGTTTATTGCATACATTTGGTGGCAGCTGTATATTTTAGCTTTCACTGGATTTCGACCAATCAGAAATGATCAGAAATGAAATATAAAAGCGTATCTGCCTTAAGGCAGTGTTCTCATGACTTATGATCCAGTCTAGTTATGTACTTTCCATTAATGGAACTTGAAATTTCAGGTACAGACTGTTTGCTTTCTAAAAGTACCGGAATTAAATACGATTTTAAAGATGTTTTCGGTCAAACATTTTTCTCTTTTTATAATGACAGAAATGCTTACACACTGTGGAAATTTAGAATGCAGCAGCATTAATATGTCCAGAAAAAATCGTAAGATTAACACAAATTTATATGAACTTAGAGAAATCTTAAAAACGGCGACTTATAACTGCTGACGAATACAAACGGAGGTTACCTAACATGATAAGTAACAATCCGATCCCATTCGGAAATGATCGGACCGTCATGAATAATATGGTAACAATAAGGCTGTACGTTTTTTCTCGCAAACATTTAGTTGTAGGGGATTGTCATTTGACATGTTTGTTAACATAAGGCAACTCTGCCAAGTTCCAGTTCCTCGTGCTCCTTTGGTAAGGTCTATTTCTTCAACAAAGGAAAACATGAACGCCTAATTTGTGATTCAAATATCAATATAAAGGGAAAATGTTTTAGTGTGATAAACGCCTAAACTATCCAATATTTCATAGAAATATACATCTCGTTCAAACAGGCCTCGATGTGTCCTTTCTATGTTTCGATCTCTCTCCCTTACGTAGAAATTCCATTTTTGTCGCTGTCAGAATGTTGTTCAGTCATTTTTATATCGATGGCTTTTGGCCCGGCGAACTTACGGTACTGTATGCATAATTAATAACCAGCGAACCTTGGTTTACAACTTAGTTTCCGCGTACCTTTCTTGTTAAAGAAATATTAATTTATACTGTGGGATTAAGATGTAAATAACAGTTTTTGGCAATCGTAATTTATAACTGATTTAGACAAATTCGATAATTGATGAAATGTTGAAATATTGTCCATATTGTATTCAATATTCAAAGTTAATTAAAAAGATATCTGATTTGATTAATCGCTGATTAATATATTCAAATGGATAACGATCCTTTGTTCCCTAGGTTTTTTATGTATGCTTTACGTTTCTAAACTTATGTCAACGAAGCAAAGGATAAAGTTAGCAAAATTCCACCATTGTTTAGTCATGTATAAGCCTTTAGGCATAGACAATTAAAATCTCGTATCGCCTTTATATGTATATACACATTTGATGTCTATCTCTCCAATTGTCAAAGTAATTGGACTACAACAGATAGGATGCAAAACTAATCTTTTGTCATATAACTGTAGTCTGCAAACAATACGTAAGATTAAAACGTTTAATATATAACAATTCCAAATTCAGATTCAAAATAAAAAAATTTTGTAGAAACGGTAAAAAGCTTAATTAAGGACAATGACTAATATTTAAAGTAAAATGATGATTTTCTTTGAACATGAAGGCCGCCTCATAGGACCTTTTCGTCTTTCTTTACTGAATATGCGTTTTCTTATCTGAATAGCATTCGGCATACGGTAATTGCTGTATAGGAAAAATGGAAACAAATATGCGTTTAATTACAATTTTATACTTATAACAATAATAAGACATTTCAATCATGATAGGAACATCTTCATCAAAATTCACAAGGATTTCAGCAGACAAGCAAGTACTCTTAGGAAATAATTTTAAAATTATAAAAAAATACTTCCAGATTACAAATAATGTCATAAGCGTATTTTTATATATTGAGATAATTATTAATATTTATAAATTAGTTGTTCATTTATCTAATTTGCCGCAGTTATACTTTTTTATATTGTGTTTCTAACATCACGGTAAAATATGATATTATATTTAAATTCTACACATAAATGGTTATCGTCAATAACGCCGGAATTTTTTTAAATCTCTTTATAGATATTTAAACAAGGTATATGCTATTATTAAGTAAACTGAACCAAAAAAGGACCCCATAGATATAAAAAAAAATCATATCGAAACCATCAGATGGTTCGCATTTGGATATTACTAGGACATTATATAAAGTTTGAACACGTTGAGTAATGAGGATGATGGTTTATAACATTCTGTTCTTTTTTATTGTTTTCGCGAAAAGTATTCATCCATTTTGGAACTTACACTTTCCGGAACATTAGATTAAATCTGAATATAATATGACTTGTTCATATGACACATTTTATTATCTAAATTGATATTCAATGAAATATTTATTTTCTGGGTTTAACTTTGTTTTTTGAATAATAATTAATCCAAACATTCTAGTTTAGTGGAAGTGGAAATTCAGTTATTGTAATGCGTGTGAAAATCAATTTTGAGTTATTTCTTGCTAAGTTAGATTAGTTTGTATAAGTCTATTTTAAGGTAGGTCATTATCGATGGTACTTCAATTTCGAAGCTTACTGAGTTCTAGCTAAATTTTCTATGTATTGCAAATGCAAATCATTCCTTTCCATCATCTTATTACATTTAAAGCCCTAGTTCTTCATTAGATGCAACTTTCCTAATCTTAAGCATTAGAATCTCAAAATAAACTTTCAGATCTCAATTTCTCGGCTCCATAGCTAAGTTTGGGAGAATATGTCATTTAAAAGAAAAATTAACTACGTTGTGCTCACTGGAGCTAATGAAAACTCAAATAATTAAAAAAATATTGTAAATTATTCCATTTAGTCTTAAGACGTACTCTGATAATACTATACTAAACGTAGAAACAAATATTTACTATTTTCATATGTAATTCCCTTGTTTGCCTGCCAACTACTCCGTATAAAATGCCTAAGATATATTTGATAATTATTCTTGATATTTTCATATGTGTGTGTGTGTTCAAATTCAGTTCTATGATAACGTAATATATAAAGCCTTGATGTCTCACTGATTAAGTCAGTGACCTTAGAAACATTTCTCGTCCGTCTTTCCGCTTTAACTTGTTTTTGTTACGTTTTCTATACTTTACGTCAGAAAGCAAGGATAAAACCGCACATAATTCCAGCGTGGTTTTGTCATGTTTGGGTTTCCAGACGTAGAAAATTAAATCTTCGTCTTGCTTATTCATACACACTTGATGTATATCGACAATTTTCAATGTAATGAGACCATTACTGGTATGATGCAAAATAAAATTCGGACTCATTCATTTTTTTATCAAATTTATCCCAGTCTGCGAGCAATATAAGATGCATACGTTTGTGATTTGGAATTTATTAGAATTAGTTTCCAAGTCGATTTCAGAGTAAAGTTTAGCCTTCAGAGTTTTATACGTCTTATTAAACAAAAGTATTGCATTTCAGAGATACGCGAGATATTTTAGTTTCAGAAAATGGATTTAACTAAGCTTATAATAGAAGATTTCCTTTGCGTTTGTTCGATTTTGCTTTTCCAATCTGTGAATGGAAATGCATTTGCTTTCCTGTAATTTCTTCGTAGAATGAGATGAAAAGAAAATGTGTTCTATCACCAATTTATATTAATATAATTTATATCACATTCTCATAAAGACAGGGAAATGTTGATTTAAAATCTTAACAAAATACTTTATTTCAGACATTTAGTACTAGGGCAGCCAATTTTGATAACTAATTACATTAATCAATATTAATACCTCTGGAAGGAAATGAATGATATTATTTCCAGTATGTCATTCCTTGTTCCATAGTTTAATTACCTCTGCATGCCGCGTGCATCCAGCCACTATTCTAGCATGCAAAGCAGAACGACCGAGCCGCAATGCCTCCAATAATGTAATTATATAAATTGTTTCAGCAAGTCTTAATGGCTTGAATAGAACATCATTTGAATATTCCATGATTTATTCTTCTAGTCTCTCTCTCTCTCTCTCTCTCTCTCTCTCTCTCTCAAAAACACATACAGAAATCAAATAAAGAAAAAAACAAAAAACAAAACAAAACAAATTGACATCAGTGCTAAAATGCAAGTAAAGTTATAAAATGTATTGCTATTTTTTTATTTCCATACATCTCGAACAAACTTTGAATTGATGAATAAATAAATGAATATTTAAAAACTAAACAACAACACCCCCCCCCCCCTCAAAAATACATTGTATCAATATTGTCATTTTTTAGACGGACGCTTTATCTGCTTTGGCGCTTGAACCGATCAATAATTTATTCCGATGTTGCCTTTATTTCATAAAGTGCGAAAGAAAATAGCATGACCGTTAAATACTGCTGAGCTCTTTAGGTTTATTATAAAAAAAATTTGGTCCTATCACATCGATATGTTTACTAGAAACATAATTACTAGGCTTATCAGAAAATCATTGACACAGCAGTTGAATGACCATACCGATCGCACTTTAAACACGCGACAATTACAGTATTGCAAAGCGATGTTTCGAACACTGTTGCACTGCAGGCGTCTTGAATATATGAGGTAAAATCTATTTGAGCGTACATAAAAATAGTTTTATCAATAACTAATAATGTTGCCATTATTGTAATGGTGTAACAAGAACCTTCGTCCTGATGTATTACATCCGACCTGGCATTGATTACGAAACGTACCGGGCCGACTCACGCTATCGTGGTTGTTACAATTGATCCTGTTTTTGTTCAGTCTCAGCGTATAGTTCCGTTGTACACGGGTATGCTTTAAGCACGCAAACATACCTTAATGTTTAAATGCTGGCTAGAAGCAGGCTCTTGGAAACGTTCCAGTATAGGGCAGCATATTGGTAACATACAAATACATTCAATATTTTGACGCAATATTAAAAAAATATATTTGTACCTATTTATTTTACAACGAGAAGACAGAAATCTCACATGTTGTTGCATTATTGCGTATTTTAGACTTTGTAGACTGGTTGCATTTTCAATACCTTAGACTTCTAGCATTTAAACGTTCATTTTAATAATATTTATTAATTAGGCAGCAGGAACACTTTCATTTCACTTAAATTTTCATCTTATTGTGTATAGTTATTCAGCCGGCGTCACTCGTAAAATAAACAAGAATTAAATCAATTGAAGGTAGGCAATAGTTAAAACTTCGGACCCGAAAAGCGGATGACCAACTATCTGATATCGTGTTTATCTTCTTCTTGCTAAGCCATTTTCTTTATTATTATTATATATGAAACCTGCTTAGCTTTTAGTTCATGCATGACGGGTTCAGGTAATTGAATTTGAAATCAGTAATCAGATTGTCGTGACATGTAAGGCTAAAATGAATTCGTGCAACCAAGGTGTAACCGATTCCGATTTAGATGATTTATATACAGATATATCTTAAAAAAGATGATTGGTGTATTCATGTACAGGAAGTTGACAAAGTGCACAGAATTAAAAAAAATGCCTTATTTAAAAGTGGATAGAGATAGATATAAAACTTGTTATTTGATATAATTTGTCTAAAATAATACAAAATAAATAACTCGCCAGTTTTCATTTCCAAATTGGCATGGACTCGTAATTGGTCAAAGCAATACCAAAATGAAAGACTTATTACTTATCTAAAGATGGTGAAGAAATTAAAACTAAGCTATACCAGTTCAGAAAAATAATTGCAGAGTTTCTAAAAATATCATCAACTACTACCCATAAAAGTGTATGTTACAGGATATGCTTGTATTGTCGAATAGGAACCGATATCTTCACAAAGACAAGAACAACGTATTTTCACTACATTCCAATGTATATTTGCAAATTTATATATAAGTTATTAGAATGATGCAATTATTTGTCATTTGCTATTCATTTGTTTGGTTTAAATACAATGCTTTACCTTGTGGGCATTTTAACATATATAGATTGCGTGACCTTCTGCTATTTTAGGCCAAAAAAGAGATTATTTTTCCGTTTCAATTAAACATATGTTCTTGTGAACCTTTAGTCAAAATGACTGCAAAAAACTTATGAATCGATCCTTGAATACCTTGGTACTGACTTATCAATTCCTCTGTTTCTATTTCTTTTTCTACGTTAGCGATTGAAAATCATTCATTTTGACAGAACCCTAACAAGACTTGTAACTATGTTTATTTAGCCTTCTCATTTGACTGAAATGTTGCATGCGTCAGGCAAATATGCACTTTCTTTTTTAAGGTAGAAATTGACCGATTGTTTCCATTTAAGAACACGATGGGGCTAGTTTAAAACTGATCTGTGGAACTTTCTGAACGGAAATAAGAAGTTTTTTTTTTACCAAGCTGAGAAGATAAACGGTTTCCCTGAAAGTTCTATCAATCAATCGGCCCAAAAAGAGGGCTATATCAGCATTTTGATGAAGGAGATGATTAGGATCAGGCAAAAAGACAATCGAGATCCATAAAAAAAGCATCGAAATTCGTATTTGTTTGCCATTCATTTAGACCGATTCCGATAAAACTGGCAGGCCTGCCATTACCGGTGACATGACAGGCGGAAGTGCCGATGCTAAAAAAGCTCACGCTTCCTTATTTCTCATTCTTTCGCTGATATGATACAGTATAAATATCTAGAACAAAAATGGCTGAGAAAAAAAGGTAATGATAAAGAAGGGAATAATAACTTATTCTATGCGTTCGGTAAAAAGACTTAGAAATACCCATTTATGATAATCATATATTTGACTGTCGAAGATACGATTATGATATGTATGCTGAGATAGACGTATTCTATATAGCTGTTTTTAAATATTCGTCGAGTTAACTGAGATGAAATAAAATGACGTAAAATCAACAAAAATGACGTAACATCATATATTTGAATATATATCATGGCTCTCCATGAGGAATTTCAATACGAGACAAGGAAAAAAATAAGGAAGTAAGAATAGAAAATGTGTTGATTTCATTTGGGATATCGTACCGTTATCTCATGGCTGTTGAATTCGTAAAAAAATAATGTTTTCTATGTTCTCAGGTGAAAGAAAACACGATCTTAAATAGTCATTAGGACGACGATGACGATGTTGATGATGAAAAATTACAACGAATACTTTGCAGATCCCTTTATAGTTTTAAAGGGGGTTTACTAAAGTCGCCTGAACATGTGATCACACATGAAGAGCAAATATGTGTTACATATTTTTTTCAAGTCAACGGGTGTCATTGCATAATTATTGGGCGTTGAATATAGACAAAAATACTCTACTGACACATTGGTTATCTGTAGAGTATGCATGAAATTCCTTTTACAGTTTTATAAGTATTTCTATCAATAAAACCTCACAACGTGCTTTATACTTATTCCAATGTTTTGGGTGTTTAATGAACTTCTTCAAAGGACATATGAAAATATCCAGCAAACAACCGCAGGATATCTATGTTTTAATCAGCAATCGCAAAAATTGAATCCACAGATTATTCCATTTTAAATGCCATATCCGAACAATTTTGTCTGCCGAAGTAAAAAGCCAAAACAGTGAATTACGTGTACAATACCGTATAGTTACTATATTGCGATTTATAAAACATTTTAATTATCTCACATGCCTTTTATTTAACGATAGAATTTATGAACTAATAAACATTTTTTTTATATGAAAATATTTAGACTTATTTAATTTTTTTTTACTAAATTGTCCATGAATTATTTTGATTTCAATGATCAGTTTTACTCTCCGTTTAATGGTAGAAGTTTGATCCAATACAGCTTAGAATAATTTGCGTCAATAAAAGCGTTTTGCTGAGTTATTGATTGATGTTCAGCATTAACAGTGACCACACTGTAGAAAAAGCATTGCTACAAATTGAATTTGCAAGACACAGAGGCACAAGTGACAATTAACTTGTCTGTAACATAAGCAAAGAAAATATTTTAAATCAGTCACTCTTTTAAACTTTGGAATCTTATCAAAGACACCTTCATCAAACTCTGGTTATATTAGCCAACATTCGATTATTCTGTCTTCGGTGAATCATTTCCGAGCTTTGTGGTGAAAAAATAATTGTTTTACGGTTGTTTTCTTTCCAGTAATTTTATTTATTTTCTCCATCGGACAAATCTATCTTACTTCCCTGTAGTTTGTTTGTCTTGTAAAATATAAACAAAGATTGCTAATTTAATTGGATTGGATAAGAAGCGAACTGCGTTTATTTCGGTAAAGAAATAAAGTGTTCCACGAAACAAAAAAAAAACAAAAAAAAAAACAACAGAGGTCCACAATTGCACTCGAACTGGTCCAGTAATGGTTCTAGATAACTTCTCTCTACCAATCAATTTGTATCCAATTAGTTCGCAGTGATGTCGTCGACCGTCGTTTATTTTCTTTATCGAATAGTCTCTGATACATTTTGAGTGCAATCCAGGACAACATATACGTCAACTGACCCAGAAACGTTTTATATCATCTATTTTCCCATTGACTGAAGCATGAATGGCAGCATTCAGAGAAAAATGGTCTTTGATAGAAACATGATAAAAAGGTATTCTATAAGATATAACTTTTTTCTGTTATATGCACCCTGTAGTATTTTCTTTTCATTCTGAATCTATGAAATAGTTTGAAATAATATAATAATAAATAATTCTTTTAACATTTAGTTTTTCTGAAACTGTATGGCACATATTATGGAACAAATATGCAGAAAATAAGAACAAATAAAAGCGAGGATAGTAGTAACAATATGTAAACATAAAAAAGATAAGACATTGATTCCAGAACAGTACAGGAATATGACAGATTTGCTGTTTCTTATTGTTCATAAGAATAAAAGTACAAGAGCTGTATTAACAAAATATCTGAATATTGCCTTAACTTCGGTAAACAAGTGTAACTCCTTCTGAAATAATTAAATCTCAAACCAACCTGCTAATTGATCATGCATACCGTTGTTAGCATTCTCATTAACATTTAGGAATGCTAAATCATAAATACGCTCTATGAAGTGCTTCGTTTCAACGTTAGCATTACGCCCATCAATATTTTAACACACTCTTTATAATGCTCAACACCTTCCTACTACGCTCGACTTATATTGGTTCTACGCATACCTCATTTTAATTAGACGCCCGTGCTGCGTTGTTTTTCCGCCCCGCATGCACCACGATAAGCATGTGCATGGTCAAACTTTGGCCACACTTCAGACGACAAACTTTCTGCTCAGGATAATGAGCATGAATTGTTATTCCTTTAGAATTGTGTGATTTAAAATTGGGTTCATATAAGTATTTTATATCGAGTAGGCTAGCTAGATAATTATCATTCATACCGTTCGTAGAATTCAGCTTAAACGTGTGTAGGGTGGCGAAAAGGCGATACATTCCACGTGTTTTTTATTATTATAAACAGGACTCATGTTCTTACCATATCACTTATTTATTGATATAACTTCAAACGTCAGATACAACGTGTTCACACTCAGGTTTTAAAAACAAACATATTCGTGAAATAAACGGTCTTTATGTAGCTGTAATATACACCGATTGCATATCACCACGAATAATTGAGTTGAAATGTGGAAATGCTTATATACTAAACATTTCTTTAGTTAACATACAACGTTGTTTTGATGATTTCTGTTAGAAGGAATCGATGTTGTAAGATATACATGTATAATCTTAAAAATAATAGGCATTTAGAATGAAAAAGAAATTTGGCCACGATTGCAGCCACCGCATCCTTAAAGAAATATATCAATCAAGGTTATAGATCATAAATATGGGCTAAATGTACCTGATTTCCGTAACACTGCCTTAACAATGAATTAAATCAAACAAGATCAAAGTTCTATTACTCGTTAAAAACGAATATTATTAGACTAAATACTCCGGCCGAAACGTTTGTGTATAACTTATGCGTATGAGCACAAATGAAAAATGTATTTTGACATGGACTTTTATTTAACATATATTAGCACTAATAGGAACTTTCCTACACGAAACGAAACCATAAGGTAATTACTTTCTATATAAGCTTCACGTGAGCTTTCTTTTCTTCCAATCTTGATAATAATGTAAATGGTGAGGAAAAAAAGCAATGAGCAATTACGAAATAGCCCAGCAAATAACAAATAGAACTAGCGAACACATTCTTAGATTATTGTCCACGCGTAAAAATTCATCTTGATCGATTTATCTACCATGATAAGGGATACACAAATTAAGTGTTTCTAACCGTATAGAGCACGATCGTGTTATTCTCTACAAAGTCTACAAAATTAAGTGCGTATAACCAAAGCCCATGTTTACAGTAGTGAAAAATGAAATATATATTCAAGATTCTATTTAAACCTTACTGTATTTGATTAACAACATACAATAATAACATAAAATTGAAAGCTGCGTTATCTTAGAGCTTTGTTTGATATAAAACACACATCATGTTTATTTAAACATTGTAAGCAAAATAGTGTTTTTTTCCCATAAATTTGTCATTAAATTCTTTGCAAGCGAGTTCGAATCTCATATCCAAACGGAATTTCTTCACGAAAGTAATACGATTAAAATAGAATAAACTGTCTTTCTGTTCTTAAATTCGACTTGTTATTTAGTCTAGTGAGGAAGCGATTAAATAATCCTTGGCGACACAGAAATTGAGTAATTTGTTTTGTTTCTTTGTCTATGAAATAGACTTGCTGTCACACATGACTGTTCTTGAGATCTGTAAAATTATAAATAAAGTGTATAATAAAAAAAGTGTATATGTGTGTTTTCCTCCTTTGAATACACAGGGTGACTTAAGTGTGGTTGAAATAAAGCAAAAATAAAAACATTCTATCAAGTATCACACGCCAGAAGAAGGAATAGAATGTCACCTCAAGAACCAGTTATATTAGATTTCTGATATTTAGACTACTAATTTTACTATTTACTTTTGACAAGTTCCACGTACTATCTTAGTTATCCATGACTAATGCAAAGAATGAAAATACTTTGCACATTGGAATACATGACACATATATCGCCAAAACCGTCGAAAACTATTAGTGTATGATAAACTGATATTTCACTTTAACCGTAGAAATATCAAATGCGACTACATATGTATGCAATCTGCACTAACATAAATGAAACTCAAAGATTTTCTGTTTTTATTTATTTAATAAATAGAGGAAAATGCATAATTGTAAAACTAACCTTGCCCACGTGTTTCGGCTTTCATTTAGTTTTTTTTTTTCTCTTAAATTTAACTTGTATATTATATCTTGCGTTACTTTGCTCTATACAATAAATAATGAAGAAAGCGTCAGTGCCCTCATCATAATCGACAGAGTTTTGTAAATTAAAATCGTAATATCAATTTAAGCTGGTACAATTTCAGCTATATATCTATGGACAAACAATTTTATTCTAAACAGTATATAACATCGAATTCGTGTTCATGATATATTTACTAGACACATAAAGTGTATGTCAGTTTTTTATGGATTTATCTTAATACATATCTAGAAAATAACCATAAGCTAGACATATCAAAAACAGTCTTAGGTCTGACACTCTAAGTGTTTCCTGTGACAGTAACTGTATGCCTTTTAAGTAAATGACCATGATGGAAACAATTCCGACGTTTATGATAATCGTAGTCAGAGATATCTGCAATCCTTTTCTTTCCTCTGCTAATAACCTTTCCAATAACTTTTTGGTATTATTATAGAGCAGAAAGAAGAACAATGTCTTTTTGTTTGCTCTGAAGATTTCAGCTGCATACAAACTGCATGAATGCATTAATTTAAAAAGCTTTGTCAAAATGATTCCCTATGATGTAAAACAAAAACTATAATATGCCACAAAAGTAATATTTCAATATATATATATGTATAAACACATTTCGGCCAAGGTGTTAATCACAGCGACAGATGGTCAAGGAGCCGGATAATGGTTGCCAAGGAGGGTTTGTTACTGACTTCGAAGAATCAAACAGAAATTATATTTGATGTACTATCTGGGGATAAGGTACGGAGGTAAGGTAAGGAATCGTATGTTCGAAGAATCACCTTAATATTTATATAGAATATAAAGGGCTTAATCAAGGGACGGAGCTTGTAGCTCGAGTCACTGCAGGTATTCATGTATCGCCACATTAAGGAATCAAGAGACCAACGTATAAAGTGTAACGAGCTTACTCTCCGAACAGTTTAACATATAATATATATTTTTTTCCGTTTGCTTCCTTACTTAAACATGCTTATTCCAATGATTTTCTGAAACAAATAAATAATCTCTGAAGTGAATCCATCCCATGTACTTAAATAGAAATAATAAACTAATAAATATATATACATTGATCTTAAGAGTAAAAGCACAAACAATGCTACAATTGCCCTACGCTAACAACTGCCATCTGACTTCAAGGAACCGATAATCGTTGGAATCTGAAAACTTTGCAGAAGTAAGCGATGCTTTCAATAGAAATGAATGTTATTGTTAAGCTTACATATATATTAGCTTGTATTTCTATTACAATTTAAAGAAATGCTCTGGAGGGAACTGTTAGATGCCTAAAACTTGCAAAAAGTATTGTATTTTGATCAGTCAGAAAAAAAAAAACCCTTCCAAGCGTGCTATTTTATCATGTTATAACACAATTTAACTAACAGAAAAAGGAAAACAAAAACTAACAATAATTTATTCAGTTAACATGCCATTTATCTTATGATAAATATTACAATATTTTATGCATTTAACATGCTTATTGTATAAACTGATTCTGCTCCAACCTTATTTCTGATAATCGATCGATGTTTAATGTCTGAAACATATTTTTGAATTATTTTCCATATTCTATGAAAAATATATGTATAACTTAACATTATGTATCTAAATTTCTACGTTCAACAGTTACTTTAGTTTTTCTTAAGACAGTATATTTTTTTATATTTTTAGATGAATGCTTATTTCAAGTATAGTACCAGTGTTGAATAGAGAGAGAGAGAGAGAGAGAGAGAGAGAGAGAGAGAGAGAAGTTATATCTGAATTATATTTATGGCAGTTAAGTCATAAAAAATGTTTGATAGGTTGCCTTTGGCATTCGTTCTCTATCATAGTGATGTCAAATAATAAAATCTATGTTGTTTTCCCTACTTGCTCTCATATTAAAACTTCAGACCAAGCTTGAGACTGCTTGACTGACAAAATGACAATTTGATGACCTTTCCGAAAAAAAGATCACTTAGCTCTCAAGACTAGCCCATTATAGATTAGGTAATATTGTGATTATTTCATTCCTTACAACAGCTACAAGACATAAAAAAAGACAAAAGATAATTCAGGCGTTCGCAAAACCCAATAGAATACCAGCGTACCGATATTTTGAACTTCGTCCTTTGCAAATTATTTCAGTTTATCAAGCAGTTTTCGGCAGGCATGAAAGCAAAGGCACCAGACAGTGACAAATAGACGTGTTTGGCTCATTCTTTGTTTGTCGAAACTGCCAATTTATGTCCAGAACATATATGATGTAACAAAAGATACTACAAGATGAAACCGTTCCATTTTCTCTTAGCTTTACTTAGTTTCTCTAGATGTATTTCTAAAACACCCTCTCTCTTACTATATTACATGTATTTTCATTCCAAAACACTGTGGGTATTGTTTTCCCATACGATTTTCTTTCGATAAACGTCTTCATACTGGAGTGTTTTGTTTTTGGAATAAAACAAACATGAAATACATCACAAAATAAATTATTTAAAATTACATTATATCGGGAAAATGAAATTTGGAAGTAAACAAAATATTTGCAAGCATGCACAAGCGATTTGTATAAATCCAATCCCTTTAGAGCTAAACATAGATGAGGAATGGTCTCATTTTGTTCAGTTCCCAGCTTGTGTAAAATATAGGGTGCGTGTTTGAACGTTTGTGAAATTGATTTATATACGCAGCACACGAACACTTACATGTCGTTAAGTGAAGTTAAAGGTTTCTCTAAAATATGCACTAGTTGAAAAGTGATTTTTTGAAGACATATTCTGCTGTATGTTTTTAATTATATTCTCTAATCAAAAATTAATACTACACGACATTAACCTATTTACAGATATGGCCTCTGTAAGTCGCTCTCTAGGTATCCACGGTATTAGAAAAGAAATATAATAAGCTGATATGCATGTTTAGTGGTTTCCTTCCAAACTGGTATTATTCCAGTCTTTTTTACTGAACTGAGTTATGTATCAGATGATCTCGTACAAAACGGCACATGATCAAATCCTTTTGACTATAGAATACCTCTGTCCATAGGAAATAAGATACCTAAACAAATGATGTCTTCATATGTCTTGAAGAAATCAATCGGTCGGTAAGCTGGGGACAAAACTTTAATTGCTTTGATAACTGTGCTCTTAAATCTTGTTTGTGGAACGCTTTGTTGTGTCTAGGGCCTTTCTCTAGTGTTCGATAAGAACAATCAAATGTAGCAACAGACGTTCGGAATATTTCTTGCAATAACCCTAGATAATGAAAATTGCATTTTCTTTTCATTCCAGGTGTATCCACATGTTAAGTTGAAAATTCAACCTTTAGATTTTTTCCACATCCAATCTATCCCTATTAGCTTTTTTTCATATTCCTAGAAATCACCATTTTATTTAGCTTCGAATACTTTTGTGAACATTTTATTTACACGGATAAAACACTTAAACTTTTAGTTCAGTGCAAAATTGTTAAGTTTGTTGGTGATGGAGTTCGTGTTGCTGTATGACAGAATCGACACACGTGGGAAATTAGTGAAAATGCCCTGTGGACATTAAAATATATTATTTCATGTAATTCCGTTTGGACTGTAATGTAAGGAATATTTTTGATGTAATCCTTTTTAATATCGTTTTCGCCAATGGCCTGTATCAAAATATTGACAATTATTAGTAACACTACACAATTGCAATTTCCTGCGACCACAAAAATATATTTATACCTATTTTTCCGGAAATGGGGAACTGGCGTGCGTTAAAATCTATTTTCATTTATTCATTGAAATAAGATCTATAAGAGGAAATCATCAACTTTTATGGTTGATACGCTTTTATCAGGGACTTTTATTATCAATTTCGTCGAAAAGTTGTAAAAAGGAAACAATTCATTATTAAAATACAGTTATTTTAACCATTGTGGTTGAACGCATGGAACGTATGCCCACACAAAGATTCTTTACAGACGACAATTTAGTTTGCACCTGAAACTGAAAAGACTTTATAATACATAGTCAGAGCAATGTTTCAGCAAAGCTTGTGTCAAACTTTACAAGTAACATTTTACGTTTAACCCGTCAATTGTAAGCAAGATTAGAACATGAAACATGAACATGAAACGCATATCCTATTTAAAAGATATGTATCACGGATATACAATAAATAAAGTTTAACATCTCCTTGATAGTTGTGTCTATTTTACGCATTTGCAGTTTATTTTTAGAATAACACTTCCGTAAAAAATACCCCATAAGTAGGCGCTCTCAAACAGGTATAATGACGCAGTTATAGTAATCAATGCATTGCGTACATAGAATTTTATCAATTAAAAGTGTATTCATATGATATTGGATTCTTATTGAGCGAAATGTCAACTTTATAAAGCTTCTTGCTTTTCCAAAGCAAACAGAATCACGGATGTATTACTTTCTTTATTGAGTTCATACGAACATGTGTGTAATGATATACATTTTTCATTGCGTAAATGGCGTTGAAAATGCAATCAATTAAATAACTTATAGAACTACAAATGTAAATGTCTCTCCAACACCATTTACCTTTGGATCAATAATCCACTATGCAAAGTTGTAAAGTAAGGTGTTAGATGTTTACTAGAAAGAACATGTATATATTAATCTAATGGATATTTTTAGTTTAAATCAGTAAACAATAAATCAAAAGTATTATCCATGTTATCCACTAACTTTGATGAAGTTTAAATTTTACCGTATATCATGCTTAATGTTCGTTTGTTTTGGGTTACCATACCACCAGCAATTTCATAGTCATTCGGGTGACTGTTATGATACTATATTGTAAAAGTGCTTGTCGTATGAATATTCATGATAAAATATTCATGAAATTGACAATTAAGCCACTATCAATTTCCTTGGGCTTTTATTTTACTCGTATGTTTGCCTTTAGGATGCTTTAATTATTGATAAAAACAATAACAAAATAATAATTCAGTAAACTTTACAGAATGCATGTTTTAGCATAGACATTGTATAATTTAATAATAAGTTCCAGATATAAACTAACTTTTTATATAAGGAATACATGTAGAGAAAACTATTTTAACGCATTAAAGCTGAATTAATTCACACTGACCGAAGCTATGTTTTGATGTGAAATCGGAGAATAAATTTCGTGCTATTGAAAGTATTCACATTTAATTTGTATTCAGACTGCCAGTTAATTTGATCTAAAAATTTTACATCTTGCGACTGAAATTGGTAAAAAATGAGATTATTAGGTTGCAGGAAGTATTTGAAATTTTGAACAAAATATTGATGTTCAAAACTAAAACTTTTAACATATATTGTCTTGTTTTAGATATGTATTAATATGTAATTGTACGAGATACAGGAAACGCAATGTCTAGAAAGAAACTTTCTAATAGCAGTAATTTCTTATCAACTAGATTTATATATGTTATGACGTAATACAAACAATATCTAAACGCATTTCCTTTATTCGTCGGTTATTTAACAACTACTTGCTACTTATACTCATCCATCTGGGTGGCTCCTGAGTTGAACCAGTCCTTTTTACTTGGGAAATTCATAAAACATTCTTGCACTGAACGATCAGCTTTCGAATCTTAAGATATGCACACCATACAATTTTATAAATAAATGCATTATATCTGAAAGAAAAGGTGCAACGAGATGTAAAAAATAGAAAATAAAATCGTTGTAACCCTTTTTCATAGAAATAATATTCATTTATATTTTTCGAAAATTCGAAATGAATGCTTATGTTCGATATTCCTGGCCAGGCCTAATAGCTTGATGCTATTCTAGGATGGAAGCTTAGCGATAATTGTGTTTTAAAACAGAAAAATACGATTTAAATGGCGATTTATATTATAATTTTTCGATCATCTAGTTGCATAATAAGTCCTCGTTGCCATTTGACCACGGTGTGAATGTGGTGAGGAAGCACTGGATTTGTATCATGCATACAATATAAAATGTGGCAAATTAAAACCTTTTTGTATAAATTTTAAGAACTTCTTTCCTATCTATAGCTTTCTTTAGAATAACACAACTGTTCTCTGTAAAAATAATGTAACTAAACATCGCATCTTCAACACGTATTTCAATTACATTTGATTTATATTTTATTCAAGAACAATCTATTATCATATAACTTAAACCAACTCCATACTTAGATTGTATTGTATTCAAGAGTATGTTAAAATGTTATTATGCAACTATAATGTTGTCGGAGGTTTTCTTTGGTTTATCACTTATCATTTGAATTATTCATTACGAAAATAATGTTTCTTTAGTAACAATGATATCATAGTTCTTATATTTCAACTAGCCATTCCCTTGTTTGGTTTAATTAGTTCCCCGCACACTTTTGTTACCAGTCAATAATGTAAAGAAAGTAATTACTTCGTACGTTGTTATCATATGACAGTTATATCTAGAGAAAGGTTTTTTGCTTTCAGCGTCATGTTCTATTGATATATTTCTTTCCTTTTTTTTGTGCAAATTGCACACATTTAACTCGAAATTTGTGATTTTGTTTCAAGTAGAGCACTTACTATTTTGACTGTTACGACTTTCAGTTCAGCTGAAACACCCCCCCCCCCATACAAAACAAATAAATTGGTTGAAGTAAGGTAAAACTTAGAAATGCTTTACAAAGCATAAAATAAATATAAGTAAACTAATAGTAGTTATACAAAACAATATAGAACGAAAACTCTTGGCTTAACATTGACAAATTTACATATTCACTGAAATATAAAAAAAAATAAAACAAAACCGCTAATTTACAAAATGAATGGAACAGACATCTACCATCATAGACATTTTTTTTGAAAATGCAGAAATAATAAATCAGAAATACTCTCAATATAAAATAATTGATAGCTGAAATAACTATGCTATCTTTAGTAATAAAAAAAAACTGACTTAAGTTGCCCTTTGAATACAGCCCATTCTAAAGTCATCTATATAACTTAGTTACATGCGTCATACTATCTAATGAATTTCCCAAATCAAATAGAAATCCATTATGATTACCGTTTTTGATATCAATTTAAACTGCATCTTTGTGATTTTAAAAATTCGTAAATATATTAATTTACGGCTTGACATATGTCTTAGAAGAAATATCTTTCAGTTTATTACATGTCGCGACGCCGCAATGATATACACACGACAAATTTGCCTATATTGGTTTCTTGGGTGAAGAGTTCTTGACTTGTCGTCTGATGTCCACGTTGATTTAGGATATATTTTTTGCCAGTTAGATGTATTTAGAATCAGGGAGATTTATTCAAGCTAGTTCAAATATAGCTTTTTAACTGTAAAGATGACAATGGTACTATAACTATTACCTAACAGGGAATTCGATTTCCTGATATATTTACAACAAATACTCCCTATCTGGAACATATATAAACATATTAAATTTTCTTAACAGATTAAATTGGTTTGTCCCAATTGAAAACTATAGATCTTTACCATTGGGAGGAACATCTAGGATATTATCATTACGCATGATTTATTTAGTGTCACCATGTTGTATGAAGTAACCAACCTGCTGCGATAATAGTGTCATATGACATATGACTTTACCATTGGGAGGAACATCTAGGACATTATCATTACGCATGATTTATTTAGTGTCACCATGTTGTATGAAGTAACCAACCTGCTGCGATAATAGTGTCATATGACAGGGTTTGCACGCAAAGCAACATTGGTTATGGTACATTATGATCCGATCCGGAATGAGTTTACCTCCATAATTAATGGAGCTAATGATCTTTATTGCAATATTTAGCACGCTCGTTGTGCTTTATCTTTTCCTGATTTTTGTGACAAATTGGTTAAGTTATTTTTATTTGGATTTCAAAATGTAAGTAATCTACATGTATTTCAATGTTAAGAAATGCTCATCTTGAATGACTTGCTGGATGGCAGGCTTTTGTTTGCTTGGATTACCGCCACCAACAGTATTTCAGATATCTGAAGATTATGTCTACTTGAGACAGATATAGTGCTGCAGTATCACGCCGTAGACATGTGGCATGATACCACACCCAGTCACATTATCCTGATATCGGGCCAATCAGTCCTAGAACTAACCTTTAATACTGAGCGCCAAAGAAGAGTCAAAAGTACAAAAAACTTTTAAAAACGAGCGCACCGGTGTTTTGACGTTCGTCTTTTGCCAATCATTTCAGTTTATTAAGCTGTTCTCGTTCAGCATGAAATCAAAGTCTCCAGACAGAGATGGCTCCTTCTTGTTTGACAAAACTATTTATCTGTGTCCAGAATATACATGCTATTACTGAAATCATTATCATTATGAAATAATGTTATCTTAACTTAGTTTCACAAACAGTTTCTCGCATGATGTAGCTGAGAAACCTCAAGAAGTGTCTCTGCCTTTCTACAATACTTTCATTCCTGGTCGGTGTTTTCTCATAAGAAACGCAGGGTAACTAGAATATGTAGTAGCAAGACTCAAGTTTTTCCTCCTAACCTTGCAATAAACCTCATATGATAGACCCCGTCTCATTCTAAAGCATTTATTTTGTTTGAAAAAAAACAACAACATCTTTATCAAAAATAATTTGAACTGTAATACCGTCGAATAATTCCTATTTAAAATTATATAATAATTTAAAATATGTTTGCAAGGTTACAGTATATTGCAAATCGAATAATTAAGATTATATTATGTCAGGAAGGAATAATAATTACGAGTAACTTTCAAATTAAACACATTATTTGAAGGGAAACGCACAAGATTCTCATAAACACAATCCCTAAAGAGTTAGACGAATGGACCCAGTTAGTTCTGTTTTCAATTGTATAAATTACAGAGTGTGAGAAGATGAATGCAGAGAATTTCAGATATACGTTTATTTGATTACATATTTGAAGGTTTGCGAAAATTATTTAAAGTCGCAGCACACAAGTACATTTACATTGTCATAGCGTTTGAATTAGGATTTAACAATGCAGTAAAAGATACAGGTTTTACTCAAAACCATGCAATAGCTGACTATACACATTCATATATACACATTGAATAAATATGCAACTGCCTTTCAGTCAACACTTCTGTAATGAACATAGGTATAAGAGAGTGAAATGATGACAGATATGGCCTCTGTAAGACTTTGTCTAAATTTTCACGTAGGAGAAAACATTTATTCTAAAACAAGTAGATTGGCATCTCATTCATGATGAATTGCTTCCTTCCCAATTGTTCATGATCCAAATAGTCAAATGCTCAATTCTTTTGGACTCAAATCTTCCTCTGTTCGAATCAAAAAGTAATGCTTTATGTTCGAAAGAGTTGCGCAGTTGCTAAATTGATGGATCCTTTAATGTCTTGAAGGAATCATTCACACTGGAAGCTGAAGGTAAAATTATACGGTTAGGATAACAGTGCTTTTAAATGATCACTTGTTTTTGAACAGTTCTTAGTGTCTGGGGTCTTTGTCTCGTTTCCGACAAGTAAGCACTAAACACGTAATCAAATGTAGCAACAGAATTTTGGGATTATTTTTGCACCGACCTTAAAAAACAAGCAGAATATTTTCTCTCTTTCAAGGCATATGGACATGAATGATAAGTTTATTAAAGACATGGCAACGATATTGCACTTTTTATATTCCAATTTCTTTTTTCGCTTTAAAGCATTTTACATATGCCTGGAAATCGCTTATAATTTAATTTTGGAATAATATTTTGTATAGAAAGATCAAAAATCCACTAAACTTCGTCCAGTTTAACTAGGAGAGAAATGGTAAGGGTTTTTAGAACATAATAATTAGAAGATATATCTTTATTATTTATTTCACTTAACGTATTTGCTAAACTACGTTGATGAAATCTATGTTTGTGTTAATCATCTAATCATCAGGTTCTCAATTTTACATTTATAGGATTTGATATAAATGTTATAGTAAACTTTTACAGGAAAGCAGGCGTGTCCCGGTCGCGATATTTCAAAGTCGCTAAAAGTATACAGTATAAGGACTAGTTCTTTTCAAAGATTGAATAGCCCGATGTCAAGTTAATGGACTGTGTGTGGTATCATGTAACTACGCAAAATCGTGTAGACAAAACAACAAACAAAAACTGGCGTTTATTTAAACACGTATCTGTGTGTCATCAATTATTTGAAGTAGTACCTATTGGAGAAAAAAAATCGCGACCTTAAAGTTTAAATGTGTTAATGGAAGGACTTGCATTATCAGTTCGTTGATGTGAAAACTTTTAGTGGTATATAGGGAATAAAAACATCGTTAATTTATCAAAGTAATCAATGAATTGCTAGCGTACAGCAGTATATTCCTATGATAATTGAATAATAAATAGAGAAGTGTCAACTTCACGAAACTTATTACCTTCCCATAGGAAACAAAACAAATTCTATCCTTATATAGTTCATGTGAACATGTTTGTGCTTTATATAAATCCTCACACTATGAAAGGTGTTAAAAAGCAATGTTTAGTCTCGCAAAATTCCATTAACTGACAAACAAATGCAAAAATAGCTGTCCTTCATCGGTTAAGTTTGGATCAATACATGCACATTGATAAAATTGGAACAAGAGTGTATGCAAATATTAAGGTTACTGACTTCTAAGTTTACATCAGTCCACAGTTAATCAACAATTTTCTCTTGTTTATTTATTGTTTTTTTTATTTTAGTATAAATTTGACCGTTTATCACATGTACTGTTTGTTTGCCTAGATTTATCGCCCTACTTACAATATTATAGTCGTTTTGAGTCTGATTCTGTTTTAATACTAGAGAAAATGATACTGTAAAAATATATTGTTCATTCTTGATATCAACTTTCGCGAATTAAAAAGAAAAATATCGAGGTGGTGCAAGAATGCGGTAGGCACATTTGTAATCAAAAGAAACTCGCGGAATTTATATTCATTGGTAAAAACATTCATGATATTGACAAATAATCCATTACGAATTATAATGTTTATTACTTTATTGGTTTAAACGTGTAAGAATTGATAAAATATAAAACTTCACCATTAATTTTGTATAGATTTAAAAATGCGTTAGTTTTGCTAAAAAAAAAAGAAGTATAAAGACCTATGGTATGTTTCAGGTATGATCTTCATATTGATTTACAGAATACTGACGGAGAGAAACCATTTAATGTATTATTAAGGTCGTTCAAAACTGAGATTGTGTTGGTTAGACCTATATTAAATCAAACTAGGAGAAGCGTTTTTTTCACATGTAAAATCGAACATAAAATAAAATTTTTGCTACTGAAAGAATTAACATCGCGTTTGTATCTAAACAGCAGCGAGCAAAATTCTTTTCTCTCAACAAAAATTTCAAAGATGAATTTTAGTTCAACAATGTGATTATTATATGAAAGCTTAAAGTTATTTTCCTTTCGTCAATTACAAAGTTTGTCAATGTGTATGTTTAAATACATTGTTATTGGTGTTGTGGGTTCGATGATAGACTTTAAGGCTGTCAGGCTCGATTTCCACAATTGAAATAAAAATTTCTAATTCCCATTCAGTTGGTACAAACAATTCTTATAAAATAACAAAAGCTATACAACCATTTACAGCAATTGTTAAAAATGATAAATCAATATTTTCTGATATCGAAATTCAGGCAATTCAATTAAATCTTTCGTGTTAGAAAACACTTATACCTTAGAATAAAATGATTGTCATAGAATGATTTTCGCTCCTCAAACATGTAATGAGTTTCTATTCTATACTTTGTTTAACAATACGGGCTTAAATTTTAACATATTGAAATATGAAGTCTTATTGAAATAGCCTTGCTACTTTTGAAGGATAGTTTTAAATAATCACTTATTATCTGTATTTAAAACAAATAATTTTACTACAAAACTGGATAATGTGAAAAGGCATTTTGTAAAGTCAAACTGTACCACATAAAACAGGTTGTCTTCATGGAGAAAATTTCCAATATCTTGAACAGCAATAGCTATTCCAAATGAAATATCCTTGGAATTAATAAACCATACGAGATTGTCTGATACTAGAAGGGTGCATATTTAAGCTTATTTTGTGATAAGGCTTGTTAATAACCATCCACATTTGTTAAGGGATTTATCTAAAGAAAATACGCTATATAGTAGACAACGACATTAACAGACTAATAGACTTATCATTACAGAATCCCAGAATCCCCCTGTGCTCGAGTTACTATTCTGTCTGCCTTCGTTTATTTAATTAATCAAAGGACAGTATATACGAAATAAGAAGCCTTATTATTACAAAAAATAGCAATGCAATTAATCACTATGTTAGGGCATCAATTGCTGAAAGAAACTTGTAACTTCATCCATATAATAGCAACATTAATATCTTAGATTTTTAATTAAGGTAAGATAACTAAAATAATTAACTTCATTGTGATGGCTTCAATAATTAGTGGGTACTTTTAATTTTTCATTATAAAACTAAAATGTCAGGGCAGGTGTGTACCCCATACCGTTTGAAATAGTTTATAGGAATAATTAAATGATAAAAATAATGATAACAATATTTGTTTTAGTACTTTCAGTTCTGACTTTTCGAACCCTTACTCTCCTGTTTGTTTCTTTGTATAAATTATGTTAACAGTGAAAAGTGTAAAGGAAGTAATTACTTTGCTCATTAATTCATATGGCAAACTGTTTCAAGAAAGGTAAATGTTGTTAGTATTATGTAATGTTGTTCTTAAACTTCGAAATTTGAAATATATACAAAAAACAAACAAACAAAAAACAAAAAAACAAACAAAAAAAAACCACTACATTTAATGCAATTTTCAAAATTGAAGGCTTTGTTTACCATTTCACTCAATAACAGAAAACCAAACATTACTCTGAATGGTTGGAATATTCGACTGTTTAAAATTTCAGTTCATTTTAGTTTCAGCTTTTTTCATTATATTTAAAGTGTCTCAAGTATAACAAAGTGTTTATACTGCGGTAAAACTGAATATATGTTTTGCAGAATAAAAGTTAAAAAAGTATTTTGACCGTAGTTAAGAAGTTTCTTATACGTAGCTGAAATGGGTAAATTTTATAAATCTTATATTTTCCTACATATATAGTATTTAAACCAAACAACTCTTTAACCGGAAAAATGGGATTTTGTTGTTGTTTTATCATGATTTAGAAATGATCAGGCTGATATACAGGGAATTGATTACTTATTTGTCAACTGGACATTAATCATGATATTTTGAATATATCACAGCAAATATGAGTTATGTCTATTTTAACGTTTACGTGTAAAATAACAACTGAAACAAGATCAATGTTGATGTTCCCCTTCTTTTAATCTGATTTGAAAAAAAATTTTTAAAATTGGTTTTTCAGAGATATCTGCTTCGTTGTAACAAGGCGCTATTATTTATGTTGCTGATGGACGACAACGTTTCCTATATCTTCTTTTAAAGTGAAAAGGTTCGTGACTTGCCGTCTGGTGTCTACTTTGATATTTTGTTGTCTGTTAAATGTATGTTAGAATCAGAGGGACTTAACTGATTCAAATCAAATTTTCTTCCTGTGAAAACAACAACAATAACAACAATATTTTGACCTTAACGTTACATTGAATATAATTTCATGATCTATTTACATAAAACTTAAATTGTTTGCCAGTATCCCTTTTAACAAACAAATATGAAGAATAATCCAGAAATAATGTTATTAAGCAAGGCATATAAAGAGCCTTTCATTTTAAGTGTTTCCTGTGAGAAAGTATATGGCCATGTTGGAAAGAAACTTATTCTGACATTTATTAATGTCGAAGTCAGAAATATCTGCATAACTTGTCATTTTCCTCTGTTTATATGTCATCTTTAAAAGTGAAAAGGAAAGCAGATTTGTGTCTTTTTGATCGCTCTAAACGTGGTATTCTGCTGCAAACAAGAGTGATATTTGATATATCTTATCTAATATAAATGTATTTGTTTAACCGGTTTATCAAAAAAAAAAAAAATGTTTTCAAGATATTGTGTCTAAATTGGTGCTTATCACGTTTTATTGTAATGATTTTACACTCCGAGCTGTTGCACAAAAATAGTTGTACATTTAATATTAGGGCTTCCTCATGACGTCCTTGCCGCCTGATAAAATGATACATATATCTATAAAAATAATCATTGAAGAGAATTATATAATTATAAATTAAATAACTGCATAAATATATACACACTATAGTAGAAAAAAAAAACCCATAAGCAATTACAATTGCCTCGGTCGTTTAACTTTCTCGAAGTACAGTGGAACCTCTCTAAACAGCACCCCCTGAAAACCGGAATACTCTCTAAACCACAAAAGTCCCGACTTTCCCCCTATATATTTCATATTGAAAAATACTCTCTAAACCGGACCCTCCGAATTCCGAATACCGCACGAAAATTTTGGGATATTTAGATAAATTGTGCCTATTTTAACCTCTGTAAACCGCATATAAAATGTTCTGTCCGAGAAAAAAAACGCATGATTAATTTGAAATTCTGTACTGTAATTATGTGTTTATGGCCGTAATATGGTTTGAGATTAATCGGTGTTGCAATTTTATCCACTATGTGTGAAAAATACATTTAGCGGTGCTTGTTTACAATGACTGGATTGATCAATTACAGAATACGGTAATAATAGTGTTAATCAAACTTAATGAGCATCAGAAGTGTATGATAATTAAATCAGAGATTAATTAAAAAGAAAACCGTCAACATACACATCATTTCGTAGATATTGATTAAGTGTGCAAGTTAAAGGTGATATTTATCATTTAATTTCATTAAAAGATGTTTACTATTGTCTTTTTTTAATAAATATCTGTTGAATTTAGTAACAATAAAATATAATGTACAGTTATACATTGTTTTGAGTTTGATTCCCAATCCCCTTCTATTTGGTAAACATGTACTTATCTTGTATTTAACACATTAATAAGAAATGAACAATTACACCTCACATACAATTAATACCATACACATAATATTTGAAGAATATACATTGAATCCCATACATAAAGCAAAATAAGCACTGAAAGAGCAAAAACCTCTGTAAGCCGCACACCACTGAAAACCGGACATTTTAGCTGGTCCA
The DNA here is from genome assembly GCA_021229015.1 of Solen grandis. Taxonomy (NCBI): domain Eukaryota; kingdom Metazoa; phylum Mollusca; class Bivalvia; order Adapedonta; family Solenidae; genus Solen; species Solen grandis. The sequence continues at coordinate 5,422,918 of CM037795.1, forward strand.
GACACCGTGCGGTTTAGAGAGGTTCCACTGTTACACCAAAGAACGAAATCTTTGTTCCAAGGAAGCCATACACAGGCTGCTAACCCGAACAGGGTAGTCTCTAGTAATCAGGCCAGGCCTTGAGAGTGAGAATGTTCAGCAGCTTCTTAGACATTAAGACCCAGAAGCGGTATCCAATATCATCGTTATGACCTTGTTAGGGACCAGGACCAGACTGACTTAGAATTCAGCGTTGCCTCTATTTATACGGTATATCAGACAGCGCCACTTTGCGGACTGTACTAGGTAATTTACTTAAATGCGTTGAATGGGTTTGACCAAATAAATCTCATGGGAAAGAACATCTAGGTTCGTACTGCTATGCATGAATGTTTCAGCTACTGTTAGTCACGTCCGCTATGCTATTCGAAAAACAAACCTGTCGCGATTATAGTGTCACATGGTATGAATTGTTGGTGCTCGAACAAAGCAACACGTAATCTTGTATTATTATAATCCGGAATGAGGGTAATGACTTTAATTCTATTCACATGCTCTTACCTAAAGCATCCTTAGAGGTCATTACCTTAATTTCAGTCCTTTGCACGCTCGACTGTGATCTTTGGCGCTATAAAGTTTGACAATCCATTGACAAATGTAAGTTAGATTGTCTTTCTATTTCATAATATGAATAATACTCGCAGAAACTGTTGAATGACTAAAACAAACTTGAAGTTTGATAAGATAGAAACTGAACTGAAACAAAAGTGTCAATTCTAAGTACACTATGATACTCTATCATAATTGAAATTATTCTCTTGTAGGATATTTCAATGGCAAAACCTTGCCAGATCTTATGAAATATATTAGAATTATTTAAAAACCATTAAAATGTTTCTAATGTAATACCTTATCATTTTCCTCAGCACAACTAAACTTAAATGGGAATACAAAATTTGATATGAGTTAAGATATAGTTAACATGTTATTTATACAAATGTCCTAGCTCTCAATATAGTGTGTTACATAAACTGATTTACAACAAATAAAATAAATGAAAATATTATTCTACAGTAGATCAATGGTTAATATGAAGAATACTCTTAAACTTTCTTCTTTTATCTTTGAAATTTGTAATCTCTCATCAGGATATGTTTTGAATTTTAACATAAAGATTTATTTAGTATGTTTTCTATTAACAATTGATATATGCATATATAAGTATTATACTATATTTGTAATTATTTATAAAGTTTATTTAATTGATTTGCTATCTTTCACAGTATTGATAAATGTTTATCTCTATTTTATCTATATCTATGACATTTTCCTTATTAATTAACAACAGTATATTTTACGTAACAGAAATCAGTGACCGGGGAAATCCTTAAGAATATATTTGCAAAACTTTAGCAGCCAATCCTGAGTCTGCGTTACTGACTAAATGATATATAAATGACTTTCGAAAGAATAACATTTAGTGCTTAAGCCCGTTTAGGTTAGGCAGTCTTGTATTCATTTCATTCCTTATGATAGCTATGAGACATTGAGACATAAAAAAGACGATAGATAATTCAGGCGGCCACAAAACCCCATAAATGACCAGCATACCAGTGATGTTAGGTTCGTCATTTGCCAATAATTTCAGTGTATTATTCTCGTCCAGCATGAAATTAAATGCACCAGACATTGACAAATATACGTCTTTGGTCACTCAATTGCCTATGTCCAGAACATATATTGTAGGACGGAAGGTATAAAACGTTATGTTCTACCTTTACTAGTTTCTCAAACTGCTTCTAGTACAAGTAAAAGATAGAAGTTTTAACTCAAATCCAGGCAATATTTTAACATAATGAATTCAAATTATGTGGACAACACAGCTGTTGTTAGGTTTATATTTTAACAAATGAACAATACCTAAATACTATGTATTGCTGACAGACATAACCTCTGTAAGTCGCTATCTGGGTTTCCTCGTAAGAGAAACATTGACTATCTTATGTTGATATATTACCTTGGCCAATTGTTTCCTTTCAATTTGCTATTACTACAGTCTGTTTCACTGAAATTGTTGATGTGCCAAATGATTTCATACAAAACAAGAAATGATCTCAACTTCTTTGAACTGACTGAAAAATACATCTGCTTCGTAGTACAGTGTGGTGCTTTTTGTCGCAGAGAGCTGCACAGTTGTCATAATGATGGCTTCTTATGTGTCTTAAAGAAATCAATCGGTCGGGAAGCTGGAGGTAAGATTAAATGGTTAGGATAATTGTGCTTTTAAATGTTCACTTGTTTATGGAACGGCTTGTGGTGTCTGGAGTATTTGTCTCGTTTCCGATAACAAAACACTAGGTATGTAATCAAGTGTAGCAACAGACTTTTGAAACATTTCTTGCAACGACCTTAGAAAACACATCGAGGAAGTTACATGTATGTCAAGATTATTTGGTCTTATTTTTAATTTTGTTCACTATATATCAACATATACTCGTACAATAAGTTTATAAGTTAAAGGTGATTGACAGGGGATTTAAGGCATACGCACTTTATTGAGCTTTTTCGTCTACAATCAGTCTTTTTCAAGCAATCGCTTTAACTTCTGAACTATCCATCGAAATTACCATAAATTTTAGCTTGGAATATCTTTTATTAACAAAAAAATGTTCTGTTTAACCAGGAAAACATTTTTGATGATGTATGATGGAATAAACGCGTGGGCATGATTAATGATAATGCCTTTTGGACAATGGAATTTGAATATTCATGTGATGCGTATTTATTCCGAAGAAATTAACCTATTAGTTAAATCATGGTTATAAAATCAATGTTGGTGTTTATTGTGTATGTAAAATTTACATATCTATTATAGCTTTAAATAATAATTTTACATTGACAGTTACAGAAAACAGGCAAATTACGGCCGCAAAATTCAAAAGTCAAAAGTATACATATAGTTCCAGGATGGTTTAGCCCGTTCTCAAAATATAAGCTTATGTGTGTTATCATGTCACCTGTCCACGGCGCAATATAATGAAGAGTAGCCTTATATTTGTCTCATGTAGATAAAGTTTTGAAAGAAATAAGACACTTCCGGTCAGACATTAATCCACAACAACAAACTCAACTGGCCTGAGTTTTTTTTATAAAATGTATATATATGAGTGTTTCGTTTTTAAGAAATGATACCAATTTGAGGAAAATAATGAATAAAAATGAATGGTAATTTTATATCATTAACGGATTAATGAAAAGACGCGTATTATCAATTTCGTTGATGTTAATTACTTAAAGTATTAAACAGGGAATATATACATCATTGCTTTAATCATAGTGCATGTCATCAATTCATTGCGTTCGAAAACTATCATAGATTATTCATAGCAGTGTATTTATATAATAATTGATTGTTAAAGAGCGAAATTGAACTTCTCTCTCTTGCTACTTTCCCTTAAGAAACAAAAACCACGGAGTTATTCCTTTCTTTATAGGACAATTTAAAACACTTGTGAGCTTTTAAAAATTTTTCATCTTACTGGTGGTGAGGAAAGGTAATGTACAGTCAGGCAATAAATCAATAGTTATATAATGCTTTTAAATATGTGATCGAAAATTAGAAGAAACAACGTGTGTTTATATTAGTCTAATTGGATTCAAAATTTACATCAGAAAACTAACCGAATATTTATCTCTTGATTATTCATTCATTTTTCAAAATATTTGAATTTAGCACTACATTATATTTATGTTTATTTGTTTGGGTTAACTTCTCAATTACAGTATTAGAGTCAATTGGGGATTGATTTTATGTTTTATTTGAAAGATAAAGTCGTAAAATAATACTTTAAAATCAGTATATATCATTGAAATAAATAAATTTTAATGGAATTTAAATTTGAACGTACATGTATATGATATTAGATATGTGTTGTTGTTTTTTGCTCGAGTAAACATACATCCCACTGCCAGTGCTATAATCATGTGGGAAGTGATATTATGTTAGTCATGATAAATGAATTTTGGGTATTTAATAGTCGAAGTCACATGTTTTTGTGGATTAAAAGATTCGATTAGCACACTAAGAAAAGCAATTTCGCGGGAATAATGCTTTTTTAAAAAAAAAATTGACAAATAATTCGTTCATTTGTCAGTTTATGCTCATTTTAGGCATTACAATTAAACGACCACAAAATATTAAAAATATTTTAGCTAAAATGTAAGAATTCGTGTGTTTTGAACAAATTTATAACCACTTTACTTATCATCGGTTAGTTTCCAAATATGAGCATAGAAAAGTAATTATTTTAACGCATTTTTATGGCTTCTAAAGCTTAGGCTATACTGGTGAGAACGAATAGACTCAGACTGGCATAGTTGTTAAAGTTGAAAATGGAGATAGAATAAATGTCATGCCATTGAACGAATAACATAGAGTTTATATCCAATGAGCGGACCAGTTTGATTAATTCATACAAAATATTGTTATTCAAAAACAAAACTTAAAACATATATTTAAATTGTTTCAGAAACTCTCTATAAAGAGGTTATTGCATTTAGACCAAACAAACGCAATTACACGATAATAAATACATCTGGTATCAATTGTTATCGACAAGATCCGTATATGCTTTGTAGTAATACAATAAATTTGCGGTAGGTCGGTGGTTCTACCCGGGTACCTCTGTGTACTCGGGGTCTTCTTCCACCTGTAATTAGCTGGACGTCGCTATATGATTGAAATACTATCGCAGCGACGGTAAACCCCAATACAACAACAACAACAACAACAATAAATACTCAAGTTTAAACGTGTTATCTATATACGTCGAATAGGATACAATTTATTGCAATTAATACTAATCCCCTAGAACGGTTAATGTTCTGGATCAGTACTTTGTACTTGGTAATGTCATAAAAAGTTCTTGCACAACTTACAACGCACAATTTTCGGAAGTTGAAGACAAGAAATTGTCGACATAATTTAGAATTACTTGTATTTATATAAATTGTAAAAATATGTTTTCTTATTACATGTAAGAGCTTTAAATAGAACATTAAGATACTATAACAACATTGGTTTTGTCTTATTCAATAGGGCATTGAATGTCCTTTTTGGCGAACAGAATGCCTGACTGTATGCTTTCAAGATTTGCTCACAGAAGCTATTAGATGATGAAATCCTGTGCAGCCACAAGCAGTCAAAATTATATGCATATGTTTCTCTATCATTAATTGCACAAATGACTTTGAATTCATCGACATGTTTGGAATTAGGAAGGACAACCGCTATTTTCCTTTTAGCGACCGCAAATATCGCCCCAGTGTTTGTTTGTAGATATTATTATCAGCAGCTATTTCCATTTAGGTAATGCTAATACCTCAGTAAAATAACAGCTCTTATCCGATTAATTAACGTTACTTAACATTGCAACTGTTGTTATAAATTGTTTGAAATTACAGTCATACCTCCCTTAGATTTGTGATATTGTTACGAAACATGTATATATTTGGAAGTTTCTAGAATTTTTAGACTTTCTGACTCGAAATCAAGCTTTTATATCTAAATTCGCAAATAAGGTCCAAACATATGCTATCTTTCCAATGGTGCAAACGATGATAGACAATATGCTTACTAACAAAAAGTATGTCTTGATGTATGCCTTCATATGGAAAATTTGAATGATGAAATACAAGCCAACGTATTTAAATACTACCTAGAGTTAAGCTCATATTTATTTAATTTCTTAATCACAATGCAACACCAAAATACAGGCAATACAAGCTTAATTTTTGCATCGGGAAAAAATAATGAAGATACGTATTTTAAGTTTTGATACAGTATTATTAAATATAAAACAGTAAAAACTTTCATAGATCTGCCACAGAACAATGCCATATCGTTGTTATCAATATTTCCCCCGTAATGCCTTACAGTGTAATTAGTTTAGCTATCACTTTGCACATTTTGTTCATTGGTACAGACGAAGCAATCACTGATAAACGATATTGTGTAGATTATGCAAGTCTCGGCTATCACTGTCTGAAGAACAGACAATCTGTGAAAGAAATCAGTCATTTAATAACAGTTACTATTTTTATTGTCAGTCCTTGTAATTACTAAACCGTAAAGATTGTCTGATGCAATAAACGTTAATAATAAGTCATATCTTTCCTTAAGTCCTGCAATAAATAATGGTATTTGTAATGGAATTAGTCTGAGAAAATCGCTCTAAAGAAGACAACAACATTTATTGGGCTAAAATGTAACACGATGTCTCAGTGTTAAGGTACTTTACACTAAAATGAGCTTTATCAGACAACTGTTAGATCTCTATTTCATTCAAAGGCTTTAAATTTAAATGATTTAAAATGACGAAGCCTCACTGCTGCAAGTATTAAGTAAAATTGCTAACGAATAAGGAAACTTTTAAATTTCACCGATGTCAGTTTTATATGATCTTATTATGTTTAGACTTGAGCAGAACAAACAACAATGTGTGCCGCGGTGTTTTGTCGCAAAGAAAGAGAGAGAGAGAGAGAGAGAATATCATTGATTTTAAATACGCCAGCCGAAGTTTACATTCCTCAATATTTAAGTATCATTAGTAAAATGTCGACTTATTACATTATTAAAAGTTTATATTACAAGTCTTTTAATGAATTTGGCTGACAAAGGTAAAATTTAGTAAGAAAACAATAGCAAATATCCATTTTTCATAAACGTTATTGGAAAAACACGCATTTGCTTACATTTTTTTTTCAAAAGTTACAATTTAAGATTTGTTTTATTTTGTGTGTTTTCTGCAGAATTTAATAAGAAATGATGACTAACCGGTGTCAAATTTAATTTTTTGTTATGTAAAATGATTCTTACGTGTTTTCTTTTGTTGAGCATAATTCCTGGTCAATTTAAGTTTTGAATTCATAATACATGAGTACGTACATTTTGTCGAAGGGGTCATTAGCATATGTTAAAAGAAGGCTGATAACCCATTCTGGCAATCAATGGACGAAATGCTTTCTCTAATCATTGATCGTCTTACCTTTGAAAAAAATTCTAATAATAATCTGTCTTAATCATTATAATGTGAAACTAATTAATATATTGAGCACTTATTGCGTCCATGTTATATTTCCAATTGTCATTGATTTCCTTGTATTATGCATTGTAAATGATTTTCTTATTGGCCTTATATTTACACAACCCGTCTGGCTCTGCATGAATATTCAATTCAATTACTTTGAGCGACCATTCTGTGTTGAACCTTGATAATCAGGCGAACTTTTTGTTTTTTCCGTCTCCTAACTTTTTTTAGATAAGAGAACTTCAGGTGTTTTCTGTTTTTTGTCTTATATTTCCCTTAAGATGTCGTGATGTTTATTGTATTATGAATGCTAAAATGATAACGAAATTATAACAAAGTTATGTTTTTCTCCTCTCGTGTTTATCACAAAACAACAGTAAATTATCATAAGATAACAAAGGAAGGGTAGAGCAAACACCTTCTACATAACGAATACTCCATCTTAGGATGCTATGGCCAAAATATACTTAATCAATTTCATTAACATGTTAAGTATTCAATCTGATACATACTCTTATGCCTTTAGAAAAAATAATATAGAAAATGAACAACATTGTCATTGTCGCAGTATCTTTTTTCTTTTAATTTGTAACCCATTTAATATGAAAATGATACAGAACCTAATTTAGATTCGTTCAAACAGCAGTTAACGTAATCATCCTGTCAGTTTTTCTTTGGTCAATTTCCGTAAAACGTTTATACGATATACAGAGTAAATGACTTATGTATTGACCTAAAATTTGAAAATGTGTCTTGAAAAACTATATCAGTGAAGACAATAAGAAATCGATGGATCTAAGATTTGTAGTTGAAAGTGCATTTTAATCAATGTAGAAACTATTTAACTATTTATTGCAAATGTTAACCGTTTTGTCGATACGACTTAGACAATGTGCAATATATATAGCGGTTGAATCGTTACAGTTGCCTGACCAGCCGATAATCAAGTGATTTTCTTCGCCGAGTGCGATGCTTTACTAGTAAACGATTTGAGAACAGTTTTGCAGGTGTCGGGTGATGTTGGATAACTCTCTATGTTGAGAAATAATGGAAATCATAACTCATGGAGGGAGAGTAGAATGATGGGGAGTGGATAAATCTCTTTTCGCATTGGCTAGTAAGACTAATAGATCGTCCCTAACCCCTAACCAAATAAAGCATTTATTATTTTATATCACATTTAAATCAATTATCTTGTATTATATTGTTAGATGAGATTAGACTAATTCCTCATTAATATCACATAAAGCGCTCATTTATATGATATAACTAAAATGAAGAAACTTGTAAATTAAACAGTTTGAAATAATCAACTGACGCAATTAGATTAAATATTTAAACGATTGTGTGATAGAGTATTTCAAATGATGGCGTAATTCAGAAATAAATATAACTTTAGACAGTGCAGTTATCTTTGGTCCAGGAAATAATGGTTTTGCAAAGCTAGACGGACTAACTTTCTATTGCATAATTGACAAAAGGACAAAAAAGACGTTTCCAAAGGAACAATATTTTTAGCTCTCAATACATTTCAATTATAGATTAGGCAATAGTGCACAAATGTCAGACATTACGGTAGTTTTGAGACATAAAATCAAGTCAGATCATTTAAAGACGATAGTATTAGCGATTGTATTAGTGCTCTGGCATTCACAGTGACGATCTTTTTAGCTTATTAAGCAGTTTTCGCCCACCATCAAATCTAGACCACTAGACGGTGACAAATAGAGGCGTTATGGTTCCTTATTAATTGACAGAATCTGTCAAACTTTGTCAAGAGCTTACGAACGTTTCACGATAACTAAATAGAACCAGAAAATAAACAGGAGTAGAGTATTGATTGGCAAGCAAATCTTAACTTCAACAGCATTCAAATCAGTCACAATTATATCATAGTATCATGCAGAAATTTGTCTTAAGAACTGAATACTAAAAACGATTAAATACCTACAATTTGTTTTGGAAATTCACTTGTTGTTTAGTGGTACACACCATTAGCATTGTCAAATATACTTCAAAGCACAAGAGTAAAACAAATAGTAATGATTTCTCTCGTGTTTGGTTTCTTCTTAATCAAAATTACTACCTTTGTTTACCATGATCGGGTTAAAATAGAATAATTTCAGAATAAATCGCCTTCATATTAGTTATTGCAGTTACCATCAGATCGACAGTATTGAAAGTGTTGTTAAAGAACAAAAAAACAACAACAACAAAACAAACATATATGTAAAGGTAGATGTTATACTAATTAAAACCAAAACAACAAGATCAACAATCTTAGACAATATCATTAAAAACATATGTACAAAAATAACAATTCTAGAAAAAAAAATACTAATAATACAAATATTTAATTGATAAATAAAATGGTATAAAAAGAGAGAAAAAAATCGGTCTAGACATTTATTTCGTCGATCAAAATTTCAAATACCGGATATATCATTACCTCCCCTTACAATTGTAGATAACCACTGCCACCACAAGTAATACTTTACAGAATTTAGCTATTTCTTTATTTTTTCCAAAATAAATTATTTTACTGCGAGTGTCATTTCCCTAAGTATGTATTCTTTAATAAACATCAAATATTGCCTCGTGGTAAAAAAAAAACAACATTTTAAAAATTATTTTTGTTGTTGGGACAGCAGACGGAGACGCCAATTTGTTAGTTTACCATCATCACGTGACATTTGTGACGGCAGCGATTTTTTTTTATTTGCTTGCAAGGGAGATCACTGTGTGGAGTTTGGAACATGAAGTGCTAACAACTGAAATAAAATTTTGCATATTATGTTTAATGTTGATAATTCATGACACAATTTAAATGAAAATGTATAAATTGAAAGGTCTTGGTTAAGGATAAGCACTTATGGTGAACTACTGACATTTGAAACACCTGCAAGGCACACACCTGAGACAGAATTGATCCTGTTAGATTGATAACTCAACAATTTCCAATTGCTATTATGTCAGACAGTTCGGCTGAAATGGTCCATGAGCCAGATAATCTCATACATAACAGCAAATGAACGCCTCCATTGGGTTAGGATAACTATGTATCAAATATCCACTTGTATATCGGAGGACATGTGTCCTTGTATCAATCCTGAAAACAGCAGATATACAAAGAAATACATAGTTAGCAATTGCCTCAGGTAGTACAGAAGAGACATGTTAAACAGAGATTGGAAACTCCTGTAAAAGCCGGTGGAACATATTGTTTAGGTAAACAGTCGATCAGTGAATATTGCAAACTTTAAAAAAATATGGGACATCCAGAGAGGAAAATGTAACCATATAATAAATTAACCATTTCTTTACTGCAAGGAATTATTTTCAATTCGATTTATTTTAGAATTCTTTTAAATCATGATTTAAATTCAACCGGTATAACAGTGAAAACAACACATATTACACAGTTACAATAATGCATGTACTTTAATATTTTACATAAAACGCCCTTTTTTCTTCTTGACTTAATTTAATACATACGGTATCATTTTGATGGTATTGTTAAATTCAACCGCTGTAAAAGTAAAAATAACACATATTACACAGTTACAATCATGCATGTACTTTAAATTTTTACATAAATCGCCCGTTTTATGTCTTGACTTAATCTAATACATACGGTATCATTTTGAAGGTATTGTAATTTTCTCTTGTAGGATACAACATACTTTTACATATCTTCAATAGAAAAGGAATAATCTGAAAGCGTGAATTTGCGGGAATTGGACAATTTGGTACGTGCTTTTGTGAGATGTGTACTAGCTGCTAATCTTTGTTTAAAAAAGTCGGTGATTGAAACTTTTCAACATAGGATTTTCAGGATAAAGGATTAATAGTAATTGATTTGATAAGAGTTTACGCCAAATCCTGTAGCGGACTAGTAATCACCAAGGTCAGTGTTAAATGAACGATCCAGGTATCCATGATATAAGTATTTTATAGAA
>CM037795.1:5439297-5489297 GCA_021229015.1 Solen grandis
GCTTATCATTAAATCCAACTTTCCAAATGCATGCTTGAGTACAGTCCATGAGAGCTATTATTTTATTATTTCTCATACCCGAAAACCACCCCATTTTATGAGCAAACGTTAAGATGAAGTATGACTACAACATACATTTCGTATACACGTTTGTATAATTCCTGCCAAAAATAAAATATCTACTACTAAAATGCAAGTAACATGTTTCAATAAAACATATTTGCTGATAAGGAACAATAAAACTGTTTTGATTTTTTTTTTAAATTTACTTCGTTATATTTGTATTTCGAAAACCCTAAATATATGTGTCTCCTTTAGAAAAAATCAACATTATCTATTTTCCGCCTACATATCCTGGTTTCTGTTGGACAAACTGAAATAGACATACTTACTACATAAATTATTCTGAAATATAGTCTTTTGAAGTATATAAAGCATTCACGGATCTTTAAACTGTAATAATATATGTTTCTTCATGATATTTAAATAAAATAGATTTAATTTTATTGGAATTGCAAACACTAAACCATTTATGATGAACCCATACAGGCTCATTCAAAATACATTGTTTTCCTATGTCAGGTGTTCAGTTGCAGTTGTTAATACAACACTTAAATGGAATCTGATCATTAATTAACAAAATGTAATAAGTTGCTCTTGGATTGAATAAATTGCTTTTTGCCTAGACTTGCCGATTTTTTTTTAGGAAACAAAGACTTTTCCAACATTAACAAGTAAGAGTTGATTGTTTTTATTTTTTATTTTATACCGAACATCTGTGAACAAACCGCTTTTAAGTTCTTGATTTTGTATGAAATAAAATCTGAGTCGAAACCCTATAACGATAGTCAAACCAGATATAAAGAACGTTAAAATATATACTAAAGATAATCCTCTGGAAACAACTACTGTTTAACTAGAAAAAATAAGAAAACATTCATAATATATTAATAGACATGGTAACCTATTGTTTAAATTAAAATAAGAACCTTAAAGCATTGAATATGGACAATATCGAAAGCATATTATATAATTATGAGATATTGTTTGTGTAATTCAATAAGCCTAAATGTGTAACGTATTTAATATTTTCATACGTTAACCTAATCTATTTTCCGCCTTCTTTTCCTGGCATTATGATGGATAGGATACAGAGTTATAAATATCGATGTTAAAACCATTGTATTTTCTAATTTTCAAGCGGTGTCTTCTATAAATGATGGATGTAACGCCAGGAAACACGTGTATCACAAATAATTATATGCAACCATATTTAACAAACGATAAATCATAGTTATTGTTTAACTGATATTGAAATAAGGTCTGGTGAAAGTATATTAAACAATCACGGAACTTAAAATTGTGATATAATACAATTCGTTATTATATTCTAAAAAAAAAAAAAACGATTTTCATCAAAATTTCACAAAAGGTGTATGTTATGTTCTAGTTGTGTTTTCCGGTGTTTTCCTAAATTCGAAAAGGAAAATGTTTTATGGCGAATGTAAGATTCGAAACATTCATTGATGTCCAATAAAATCAATACAAATACTATAAAATCATTTCTAGATGAGTTAGAAAACAAACATTTGGACAGATTATAATTTTCTAAGTGTGTGTTTTACATTCCATGAATATGAACGTTATTTGACGTCATATGACGTATTTAGGTCAAATAAAACTTCTGATATTTACGCTTTAATTTAAAAATGGTGTCAAGTTTTGGAAATTAAATAACCTTTACATCAAACCATGAGCTTTTGAATGTAATGTATTTCATGTTCATGTGACGTCATATAATGTCAGATTTGAAGTCAGGACAAAAAGGTTTTACGCTTTCTGCAGCCATTAATTTTGGACCTCTAGTAGTATCCCGGTGTCCACCTTTCCAAATTCGAAAAAGCAATGGTTCTATGGCGAATACTGGATTCGAACTACTGATGTCAAATTTCAAATACGTGTAAAATCGCTTTCAGATGACTTATAAATCTGATATTTGTAAAACGTTTTTCTATTCTGTGAGGAACAACGTTATTTAACGTCATATGACGTCAAATAGTCAAACAAAATACAGTCAAACCTGTACCAACGGTCACCTTGGAACAACGGTCACCTGACAACAACGGTCACATCAGTTTCCCCCCATGCATTTTAAAATTAACTGTAAACAACGGTCACCTGCCTATAACGGTAAACGGTCAGTAATATCATATCCCCGCTGTGCTATAAGCCCTTCAAACAACGGTCGCTAGGCAACCCGACAGCCTTATTGCCTCGCGAGTGGGGCACGTGTCGCTAGTTTCCGGAAACACCTGGGGATACGAACGTGTTAGCAGACATCTCAGTACACAGGGATGGGATTAGGGTAATACTCTGAGGGAGTTAATTCTCATTGGTTAACTGGTACCAGATACTAAGCAACTTCAGGATCATAGTTCTGAGAATTGAGCAAAACTACGTATTCCCCATAAGCTGAAATAGGCCTGTTTGATTAATGATTTTAACACCTCTTACAATCATGAATGGCTACAATTATTCCCCATCTGTTATTAATGTATGATTGATATCATTAATTTGTCACACAGTTAGGAAAATAAAACAAGCGTGATAGTTTTAATAAGCAAACCAATCTATTAGGTATTTTTATTTTTTGTTGTTTTGTTAAGAGAGAGAGAATTATAGAATTATAAGAAAATGAATTAATGGCGAAAAGAACATGATTAAGGGGAAATCACTCTATTATTATCGTAATTCAAATGGCCACGGATTCTAAATAAATTGCAACATGGAAGGTTTACATTTGTCATTGTACAATTAACACACGAAATGCAAAGGTAAATTTCACTGAAAGTCACGAAAATGAGTTTGTGTAATTGATTTAATTCTTTAATAAAATTGAAAAAAAAATACGTTGCTTGTGCACGTTTTAACTTCGTACGAATAACAATCTTCGTATAAATAAAAGGAAAGGTGTTTTTGTTTTTCCTGTCTATCTACATGTACATGTATGTATAGTATAACAAACTTCAAGTCTTTACTGACTGACCCTCCGAACAAAGGTCACCTGTGAACAACGGCCACTTTTACATTTTAACCTGCCCGACCGTTGTTCACAAGTTTGACTGTATCTCATATTCACGCGTTGATTTCTATATGTTGCCGACGTTCCAGTGGCATGAACAGTTTATTGCATACATTTAAGATACTGAATATTTCATTTCATTGATTTTCGTATGCATATGATGTCAAATGACGTCAATCTTAACGTTCTCTACAAAAGATTTGTCGCGATCTACAGCTATTATTTCTGGACTGATTTTCATCAAAATTTCACAGAATGCGTATGTTACGCTATAGCCTACCCGTGTCCGTTTAAGGCCAAAATGTTATGAGCTCGATCCATTCTCAAATTTTCTTTTTGGTTTTGTTTTTAGTTTTTCTTGCATTCCACTTACTAGCATATTTTCAGGTGATAAATTTATAAATTATCAACAAATACATTTTAGTACAGTACAGACCATAAAGTAGTTTGATATTTAGACACAAAGGACAATTTTATCCTAGATTTAACAGTCATTTGACTCATTTGCCCAAACTAACTTCTCTCTAACTGAACTAAATTGTATTTTAAACTAACTTAAGTTACTCCCATTTATATCAAAATTATGCATAAATAAACCAAGAAACGCAGTATCATCGTTATTTATTTTGTTTTATAATATGAAGAATACCGAAAGAACAAAATTGACGCGGGACTCATGTTAGTGTTGATCAAGGAAAAAAGATGTTCATAAACATGGAACTAAAGATTTAATAAAGGTGTCACAAATGTTTTCTCTCGTTTTGACTAGTGCGGCTTGATAAAACGATTGCAATAACATTTTATTTCCAACATATCTAACACTAAATATTGCTTATTTTATCTTGGATTAATAGTTTATAGATGAAACAGCACTGGTTATGATGGCTTAAAAGTAATCACACATGAATCATAATGAATTCAAAATGAAATGCTGATAATTTCAATATTAGAGGGTAATGAATAAACATTCATTCAAGATTTATATTAACTTTCAAGGTTAACTTGATTTACACATTTGCGTGTTCAAACTTATTATATTGATTTCTGAAATGTGTAAATGTAACAGTTAATTTGATTTCTACTTTTACGATTATTTTAAATCAAATCAGGAATTGCGTATCGTTATTTTAGATTGTCTAACGATATAGCATTCTCTTGTTATATATTTTCCAATTAATATATTTTCTTCTATCTGAACAACTTATGGACATTCCGTGATTACAGAAAGGCATGTTCAAATAATGACCAATCACCCTAAGCATTTTGACGACTGTGGATGATAACATACACTCTCCCCACATGCAATAACTCTTAGTGTTGAGTTTACTGAACATGTAAACACGCAATTTATCGTAGCGTACCACATGATACCACAAGCACGTGCTTCGAGGATACAGTTTTATATAATTAACATATATTGCCAAAGTTGTGTTTTCGAAAAAAAGCGTTTTTTGTGCAATGTGACCTAGACTTACCGAGTTTATATTAAGGAAACAAAGACTTCTCAAACACTAACAATTCAGAGAAGAGTTTTTTCTACCGAGTATGTTTGAGATAATAACTGATTCGAAACCCTACAATGATAGCCAAATTAGATATCAAAACATGTATTCAATCAAACTTTTTTTTACAGTAATGTCACAATTTCTTAAATTCAAAGAGAACGGAACAATAAATTACATGCTTAAGATAATCCCCCGAACGTTGCATTCACGTACATGGTAAACTATTATTTAATTTAGAATAAGACTCATAATGTATTGAAAGTGGATTATTTCGAGAGCATATTCTATAGTTATGAGATATTGTTTTGTGTTTCAATAAGCTTAAATCTGTAATGTATGTAATCTATTTTTATATGCTAACCAAATCTTTTTTCCGCCTTCTTATCCTAGAATTATAATGGATAGAATGCTGAGTTAAATCTATTGTATTTTCTAATTTACAAGCAATGTATTCTAAAAAGTTTAGATGTAAAGTCTGCAAACACACGGATCACAAAAAATATATATGTCACCATAGTTAACAAATGATACATCAAACTTATACTATAACAGTTATTGGAATCTAGTCTGGTGAAAGTATATTAAATGATAATGGAACTTTAAAATGTGATACGATCCAATTCGTCATTATATTCTAATAATGCAAAAAGAAAATAATAATGAATACATTGTGCTTGAAATGCTGAATATATTTTAGGCATATGCGTCTGAAATGAAGTATTAACACATCTAAAACAAACGCTGTCACATTCCAACTGTCAACTCAAAGCTTCATACGCAACAATACCATATACTGTATGAACAAAAATTGTGATACCGTCATTCTTGGACACACTTGTTATTAATTGAACTTCACTTAAATCATCAGAATGTGAATTATGATACGCAATCGAGACTACATCGTGTTGTAAGAGTATATAAAGTTCCTTACTTCCTAGTAAATGTACGCTTGTTTCAAACTATATCCCATGTTATATTTAACGAGATAACTTATTTTTGAAAATGACTTATTCATTTAGATGAGCATTGTTATTCTTATCTTAAATCTACAATCGATAAAGGTATTACATTAGCTGACATGAGTCCCGAGCTCATCACAATGGTTATATTCAGAATATTAAGTAAAGCCGAAAAAAAATAGTTAAAAAAATAAACTTTCTGAAATAGTGTTAGTATCTTGATTCATAATTTCCTGAAATATAATGAAAGAAAATATGTATATCATACTATTTGGATTTATATGTCGGTGTTAAATTATGTATCCACCTTACATTTCGGCCACGTATGAGTTATAAAGGCAAATGCATAGTTTTTCTTCTCATAGATGCAGTCTCTATATCAGATTTTTGGCTGATATTTATAAACAATAATCCCTGTAACAAAAAGAGACATCTTAACAATATAATCAAAGAACAGGATACGCCCTAAACTTAATTACACATCTTCTATATATGTTCGATATATCAATAGCTGTGTAATAAGATCCTCCTATATTACACAATATTTCCGTCATAATGTTTTGCTGTTAAATATATAAACACATTTAATTTAAAATATAACATTCACATATAAACTTTTTTTTTTTATAAAATGTTTTGTTGAAAACACGTCTGCCTTTGTTTATGTTTAATTTGTATATGGTACACGATTATTTATGACGATACCTTTACAGTGTACATTTATTTTATTTGTAGATTTGTGATACGTATATTGAGAAGGAATATATCTACTTGGGTCTCTGATACAGTATTGTCTACATCAACTATAATTAGAAATATATATTTTAAAATGTATGCTGTGGAAATATCCACACTAATTCTTTTACGTCTGATAGATAATGGATGGGACGAATAGCGGACATAAGCAGCAAAAACACCTTCACGTGATACAAGGACATGTCCTTCATACCATTAATTTTCTAATAGGTCTCGGACAATAACACCTCGTTTGGTTCCGTTAGAATATTCTATTCAATCTGGTAATACGAAATAACACGCAGTAATCCATGATGCATACCGAGAAATACGCATGCCTTACATGATAAGATAGGAAGTGTGTTAACACCTATACTGTTGACAGATGATTATTGTATATAGTTAACACACATACTTTTGATAGTTATCATGTATAAATTATATACCACATGTGAAGTATGTACACGTAAAAAAACCTTAATCACAATTTCGCTATTTTTAATAAATTGAACACGCGTTATTCACTTATTTTCTTCCCAGCTTTTTATCTGCATTGGTATAAATCAATCTAAAGTAGGAATCATTATACCTTTGCTTAGTGACTTATCAAATGTCAACGCAATATATAGATAAATAATCGATTGCTATCACATATATTTCGATTTTCAAGAGGTCAAATCAAAATATTAAATCAACAGTATGATAGTTCGTGAATTCATGTCCACAAATATGAATAACCTTAACATATTTTGACAAGATGTAAGAATAGTATACTAAGCATGAATATGCTGGATGCCTATGAATTCTTTTATTATTATGATTCAGTAATTACATACCTTTTTGTTAATATGCATTAAAAAAAAAAACAACACTTTTCTGTTTATATTTCTTCGAAAATACATCGTTTTATGCCGTATGCCGTAAATTTAATTGGTATCAAAATCTAATATATTTGCTTTTCTATGACAGATTTGAAAGTAATCATACAAAATCGATATACATATATAAAAATGCCATGTTACTATAAACTAAAGAAAAGCTCAGGGATGTAAATGAACGGCTGATAGGGGTTTAGAAAACATCGGGGAAAATATCAAGAATGCCGGTACCTACAGTACAATAATTATTGAAACGAATCATGTTAATATGACATTTAATAGTATGAACTGGAGTGATATAAACCAGTATTTCGTTTAAAGGGACCACAAAATGTTTTTTAAAGTTGTATTTATATGACGCATTATAACTAGTTAAACGCAATCGTGTACTTTTTTCCATTAAATTTGCTCGATAGAGAATTACAACACAGGTAAACTTCAACTGTTCACAAACCGAAAGTGTAAACTTTACACTTTATTTGTTAACCCGGAAGTGACGTCATTGGGGGTCAACACGTTTTGTTACTTACATGCGCCATTGTTGTAAGGAGAAGCTGTTGAACAAAGTTTTTACGGTTCTGTGCGTATTTGAATATGATCGATTGCAATAGTGAAAACGTGTATTGAAGGAGGGTGAAGTAACTACAAAGAAGCTGGAATTAGCCTGCACAGATTCCCGAGTGACTCCGATATGTCGAGACAAAGTTTGTGGTTTGGGTTCGTAAAGACTACACGAAAAGACACAAAATGGGTAGCCGGCGCTGTAAAGAATGCTCTTGTGTGTTCTGCACATTTTCGACAGGATTGTTATGTTGTGCGATATACGAACTGTATTTCTATAAATTTGGACTTTACTGCCATGCTGAAACCCGACTCAGTTCCAACGTTGAAAGCGAAAAGAAAATTGGAGTACGTGCACGATGGAGAATCGGTGTTGAATGGAAAATCATAAAATCATTATAATTGCTCCTTAATATATATCAGACTAACCAACATAATATAATTAGTTATGAATAATAATAATAGTCTCATCATAGAATGGCAGATACATATTAAGGTTACATTCAAAAGTGCTTTTGTAATTAAATATAATATCCTCAAGTTAATTAAATGAATGTATGCATGTTAATCACCTACGTTCTGATTTAATGTCCTGATTTGTTTATAAATCTGTGTTTTTGTGTGTAAATTTACCCTTTGTTAAAAGTTATTTTCCCTATCATCATGTAGATCTTTTTTCCCCAATTAAAAGTGTTAATTCAGTGATTTTTTTTCGTCTGTACCTTTAAAAGAACCCATTTACATTTTATAAGGGACCCAAATTCATTCACATTTAAAAAAAAATAGTTTTGATAGAGGCATGACTTATAAACCCTTCCTATCCAGCTGAATTAATTCCTCTTCCACAACATCTCAGTTTCTTGAATATATAAAACCATTCCCTACCATTTTGCAGATAAAATTGCAAGGTATCTTACATTTCCTTCTCACAATATCAGCAGAAACACTGCTATTTCTATTTTCACAATTTTGATAAACTGCTTATTTTTCACAAATAAAGCAGCACCGGGCCAAATTACAATCCAAGGAAAAATCACTATTATTACTTTCTTCAACCTCAAATTTTGACAGTAGATGAAAAAGGTAACAGTACATTTAAATGGTGGTGGTGGTGGGGGGGGGGGTCCTGAAATTTAGTAAAACAACTAATTTATTTAACTTTTGACATTTTTCATTATTATTATTTTAATTTAAACAAATGCAAGGTATGTGTCAAAACATGTGTCATTTACTAAGCTGTTAACCACAGTTCAAAGCCAAGGGAAACATGCTCTGTGGGTCATTTAGAAAGACTGGATACATAACATTGCTTGACAGGGTCATAAACCACCAACTGACAGCTGCACCTGGCTTACACTACCACTGTACCAGATGGCCACTCATAAGAGTCATAAAACATGCAGTATGAGACACTATGTCACCATGACAACGTCCATTATGCTTGAATACTGAAAACTCCTTCCTTACCTTATTGTGAAATGAATAATTATATTTCATTTAGGGTTAAATCTATAAATATTTTCTTTTTATGAAAATTTAGTTATATTTCGTTCAGTTCACTAACGTTTATAAAAAAGCTTCTGCTGAATAAAAAATATAATCCAGACTCTAATAAAAATTGGAATTATAAAAAAAAAATACCAGTATGGAAGAAGTCTTGTTTGATATTTATTTATGTTGTTTACATAATTCTGATTTTTCAAGGTATAATTGTAGCACATTATTATTATTGGTTGTATTTGAGACAATTTAAATAAATAACAGTAAATAAATTAAAATTCACATAAATTTATTTAATGATGATACTGGTGAAAATAAAAATTTAAACATAAATAAACTTTGACAACAGGAAATAGAAGCAACATCCATCTATTTAGTTTATTTTTTTTATTTCTTTATTTAATGCATGAATTTCTGTTACACAAATCTGTTGACCATTTTCATTATGACTGTTGGAAAGTTTGAGCTGAGAACAATGGTGGATACTTACCTTACTTTATTTGAATTGTGTATGAAGATTGCTTTGATAAACAAAAGGAAATGTGGCCGAGTTTTTAGAGCGTACGCCCTCGAATTAGCAGGTTGTGGGTTCAATCCCCAGCCGCGACATACGAACATTGTAAAAAATGGTACTGGTATAGCTCCCTTACTGGCACTCAGCATAGGTTGTTTATGTGTCATTTGTTATACATTATAGATCTTTTCAACAGAGTTCAGCTGATTTAAGTTCTATTTCCTCTTTCTTAATTAGGGAATAATCTTTAGAAATTCAAACTTGATATTTTTTATGAAACACATGCCAAGTCAGTGTTAAATTTATGATATGAAGGTATTTTTTACACATATGTAGAAGCATTTTTGAGTATCACATACATAGGCATGTTATGTCGGAGGGAATCAACATAATATTTTAATAAGAATATTCTTCATTCTCCAGTTAAAAATAACCTGAATGTTTAATTTTGTTGGGATCCAGAAAAAAGTACATTACTTACAATGTGATATGAGTCTTTTTATCTTATATCACATAACATTCGATTGCTGGAATACAAAAAATAAAAAAAAACTGTATAGAAAAATCTTTCTCCAAAGTATCCAAATAAATCCTAAGCTATGTTCAAAGTTATTCAGACAAGTCAGTATATTTTTGACTTTACTTTTTTTGTTTTACTTATTTATCTATTAAAAATATTTTCGATTAAGATGTCGAATCAGAGTGCCGCAAACCCTTTATCTGCAATTATTTAATATTGATCGAATTGCTGAATTAGGTCCACTTAATATAGAGTAAGTAACATTTAGTTATAAGTCAGTTCCCGACATATGATGTATAACCAATAAGCCTAGACGACACCTCTTAGTAGAAACCTTGGTGTTTTTATTTTATTAAACAAATTCTTAAATAAAAAATTCACATATTTCGATGGTGTTTGTCTTAACAACATTCACCGAAAATTCTAATATACCCTAATCTCCCCCTTCTTTTTCCTCAAGACATTATCGATATGTGTTGATGCCGAATGGAAATTATCGTAGTTCGCGAATGATTTAGATAAGCACCTCGGAGCTTCCTAGTGGCTAAAGGAAATTTGCTAGGATGCCGTTTGGCCTGTTTTATCGACAAGAGGTCAGGAACACATCAGGAAACAGTTCAATGCAAATAATTTTGCAGTTCTTCCGAGTGCTCCCGATGGCTCAATGTGACTTTTGACGTTTTTGTTCATTAACTTGATACTAAATGTTTAATAACCCGGTTTGCCAGCAAATGTTTTCGCTCGTTTTGATAAAATAAAAAACATTCTGATTAGTGTCGCTAGATAAACGATTCCAATAACATTTGATTTCGAACCTATCCGCAACTTAACATTAATCAATTTTCCTGGCGCTATCTTTTCTAGATGAACCAGCACTAGTTAAGATTACTTAAGAGAAATGATCCATGTATCATAATGAATTCAAATGGAAATGCGGAAGTGCGGACGCGCAAATATCTTTATAAACACGTGTGCAGTTGATAACTTCATAACCATACTAACGACTTAGTTTTGTTTTGTAATATAACAAGATTAAAATAAGAATTATTTGCTACATGGTAGCAATTTATCGTCGTAAAGAATATTGCATGATATAAAGATATATCGTATGTTCTTTAATACTAGATCTTGTTTTACTTTATGGCATTATACATTCGTTTTGTTTTAATGATCACCTTATTGAGAACTATTACTATCTCAAGTAAATTGTGATCGTTAAATGTAAACAACATAAAAAATGTAAAGTTGTGGCTACAAAATACAAAATGTTCTTTAACTCCGACAAACTATCAACACTATGTTCAACATGGGAGGTAATGAATAAACATCTGATCAAAATGTATTTGGATTTTTTATCTCTAATAATGTCAAATATCGCCAAAGAATTTAACATTACACACAATCACGCGAAAATTAATGTATGGAAGTATTATTATATATATATAAACTGGTTCGAATTCATATCCCGACAATTATGCTATTTTCACGAAGTATATAGGTCTCATTGAAAAAAATTAAAAACAACTTTATACAAATTGCATGGATGCCTTTTATCTACCAGTTTATAGATTGTATATTTAAAATATAACCTTTGCTAAAAAGACAAATCTAAAAACAATTACTTACCTTCGGTACCTGAAAGGTAAAATAGCAGTTTGATTAGTTTCATAAATAGTCGGACTAAAACAAAAATATTACATGTGCATTATGCATTATTGGCATATATTGTTAAAAGTGTATGACATTTACGATATACTCCCACGCTCAACACTTTTCGTCAACAATCAACCTTTTATCCAGTTGGATTACTCTATCGGCTTTCGATCAATACAACAAAACGGTAGTGAAAAAATTCGAATAATTGATGTATGAAGTCAAGAGTTATGAGCAACCGTGGGTTGTCCGACGATGAATAGCACACACAAAACGTATTCAACGTCAAGCTCATTTAGTATATGTAATGAAGTTCAGTATAGTTTAAAAAAAATGAAAACACAAAACTATAAACTAGGTTTGAATATTTCTTTGATATATTATTTAAAAAAAAAAGAACTTCATGCCACAGCCACGCTGAAACTTTTATTTATAACCTTAATTATTTAGAAAAAAACAAACAAATTCTCACCTTTTTATACGAATAAAACCGATATAAATGAATATGTTGGTGTGGCTGCAAGATCGACATAATTCGCCTTTATAAGGCTCATAATGTCCTCAGCGTCGTTTTCATATTGAATTAAAATATAAGTTTCTCATGAAAAACATTACATATTAATTTTATGATAGTACCTATAAATATCTTTTTTTCTTTCTAAAATATAAATACATTTTTCGTTAATAACGCTATTATCATGAATCGATTACTGACACCGGTTAAACAGCGGCCAATTTCTCATTGCACCAAATAATTTGAATATGGCTATTTTGATATGCCGCCTTTTCAATAAATGGATGCACGCATCTAGGCAATCTGAATTAAACTCATAATGAACATCAGTCAGTTAATGATGTAAAAAACAATCAAGTATGTATAATATATGATGTCTTTATTGTCTTGTATTATCAGTTTGGTGGTATTTAGAGATTCAGTGTATACCATTAAATACAACTTTCCAACTGCATGTATTTGTTTGAGAACATTCCATGGTAGCTATTTTTTATTATTTATTATACCCGAAAACCACCCCATTTTTATGAGCGACCGTTAATAGGAAGTATGAATACAACACACATTTCATTCCGTATACATGTTTGTATATTTCATGCCTAAAATGAAATATCTACTACTGAAATGAAAGTAACATGTTTCTATAAAACATATTCGCTGATAAGAAACAATGAAACTGTTTTGATTTTTTTTTAAATTTACTTCGCTATATACGTATTTTGATCAGCCTAAATATATATATGTCTAGTTTAGAGAAGTTCATCCTTATCTATTTACCGCCTACTTATCCTGGTGTCTGTTGGATATGATGCTGATGTAAATAATATTGTATTTTCTAATTTTCAATCAGTATATTCTAAAAAAGATATATACAGCGCCTGCATAAACGCTGATCACAAAATATATATCACCGTATTTGACAACCTGAAATGGTCATACTTACTGTTAAACTAATACTGAAATATAGTCTTTTGAAAGTATATAAAAGATTCACGAATCTTTTAACTGTTATATGATACGATTTGTCATGATATTTAAATAAAACATAGAGATAAATGCATTGTAATTACAAACACTAAACCATGTATGATGAACCCATACAGGCTCATTCAAAATACATTGTTTTCCTATGTCAGTTGTTCAGTTGCAGTTGTTATTACAACACTTAAATGGAATCTGATCATCAATTAACAACATGTAATAGTTTGCTCTTGAATTGAATAAATTGCTTTTTGCCATATGAAGGTTGGTTTTCCTCCAGTTCGTGTTGGTTTTGGACCCAAGAAAATAGTATTACGTACAATTCGATAAGGCTTGTTCACAATCTAATATTACACAAGTATTACATCTTAAGTATAATAACTGATAAACTCTCAATGGTGCGGAGCGTATCACAAGGCACCACAAGCACCTACTTCGGGGATAGTTATATATATTTAACATATATTGCAGCAGATGTGTTTTTGTGCAGTGTGACCTAGACTTGCCGAGATTATTTTCAGGAAACAAAGACTTTTTGATATTTACGCGCTAATTTAAAGATGGTGTAAAGTTTTTGAAATTTAATGACTTATACATCAAAACATGAGCTTTTGAATGCAATGTATTTCATATTCATATGACGTCATATAATATAAGATTTGACGTCAGGACAAAAAGGTCTTAGGCGGTTAATTAATGGCAGCCATTAATTTTGGACCGGTTTTTATCAAAATTTCACAGAATGTATATGTAACGCTCTAGTTGTGTATCCCGGTGTCCGCTTTTTCAAATTCGAAAAACGCAATGGTTCTATGGCGAATCCAAGATTCGAACAACTGATGTCAACTTTCAAATACGTTTAAAATCTCTTCGAGATGAGCTATAAAGCTAATATTTGATATGAATATTAGTCTTTAAGAATTCTATCTATTTTGTGAGGACGAACGTTATTTGACGTCATATGACGTCAAAAGGTCAACAGAAATATATCATATCCACGCGTTAATTTCTGTATGTTGCCAACGCTCCAGGGGCATGAAATGTTTGCATATATTTAGGATACTGAATATTTCATTTCATTTTCTTATGCACATGACGTCATATGACGTCCATCTTTACGTTGTCTACACAAGATTGAACGCGGCCTACAAGCATTATTTCTGGACTGATTTTCATCAAAGTTTCACAGAATGTGTATGCTACGCTATAGCCTACCCGTGTTCGTTTTGTTAAATTCGCAAAAGTCAAACAATTATATGGCTAATTCAAGATTACAACAATTGACGCCAAATTTCAGATCAAATACGTATAAAATTACTTCCAGATAAGATAGAAAGCTAATAATTGGACTGAATATAAGTCTCCAGGTCTTCTTTTCTTCTAAGAAGATGAACGTCATATGACATCATAATACTCATAAGGCTAAAGTTTTTTATTAACTTTAAAAGGTTTTTGAAGCCTGTAGACCTTTTTAATTTGATTCGCATGAAAATTCACCGAAGGTGCAGCATTTGATACTATAGAACAATGTAACTTTCATTTCCGGAAAATGTAAGTCCAAGGTCATAATTGATTTTATCTTAAAAACCTGTAAAGGTAGACCGAATTATGTGAGAATAGAATTTATAGGCCTTTTCAATAAATTTGTTTTGGTACATAGATTCTAGAAATAGATCAAGGTAAATGATATTGATATAAAAAAATGAGTTTCAGTTTCGTTTGCCTTATCCTCCAGGTCAAACGGCTTATTTTTTAAAGGTTATGGAAATTAACTTTATACAAAGGCAAGATAAAGGCAGAAATTTGACATCATTTTACTTTTTTTCGCTGTTAATCTTTGAGAAATGTAACGATACATAGCTTTCGTATTAACAAATGAAATCTAGTTAGTTTTCTCTTTTTTCCAACCAACTCCAAGAACTAATTTCAATATGTTGCGAGTGTCTGAGCACCATGAAAAATAAATTGCCTCGAGAAAAATGTTCAAATTTGTAAATTCAATCATTTTCAATTTTCAATGACGTTCGAATTCGAAAAAATAAAAAAAAAATATGGTAAAACCGAGTTTCAAATTTTTGGTCCTAAAACTAGTATTTAATCTTACAAAGGCTACTGATGAGTTAGAAACATGAACATTGGACGGCTTACTGGCCCAGATGTCTACTATGTTTTCTCCGAAAGATTTTTTTCTGAAGTGACGTGGTTATAACTTCATTTTAATGACAAAATCCCCTTTTTTTCAACGATTTCTCTCGCTCTTTTAAATTTTCAATGACGTCTAATAACGTCAGATTTGATGTCCTTATCAAAAGCTTGATCGCGCTTTAGAGCCTTCAATTTCAGTCGGATATCTTGTTATTTTCACAAAAAGATGTGCACCTTGTCATTCATATTTCCAAAATCGAAAGAATTAAGATTGCACGGCAATACCGAGTTTCAAACATTGGTCCTAAAATACATTAACATGTTACAAAGCCCACTGATGCGTTAGAAGCAAGAAAGCCCACTGATGCGTTAGAAGCAAGAAACTTGGACAGCATAGAGGCATAAAGGTTAACATTATATTTTCTCAATGGTTTTCTCTTACGTCACGTGATTATGACGTCATTAAAAAGACAAAGAAGCATTTTTTTAAAGATTTATCTCGTCCTGGTTTCATGAATTTTGAGTCAATCTTAATTAAATCTTCAGAATTGATAGACTTAAAATTGTTGTGATGCATACTGCAAGAGATGTTTGTTTTGTCACGCGGTTATGACGTCATGCATACTTGACAAATAATTTCTGAAATAATCATATAAATTCGCCAGTCATACCAATGAACTTATTTTTTTAAATGTTGAAATTGAGTACGTTCATAAAGTCTTGATTATTTCTAGTGATTACACCATCAAACATGGCAGATAATCTTGTTTGATTTAATACCTGCTTGAAAATGTGATAACAATCCTGTTCGCATTCTCGAGTTTTTCTTTTTTTCTGGATTTATAGAACGTTAGATGAATATGTCTTTGCAAAAATAGGTTTTCAATTTTGATGTCGTTGAAATATAAAAAAAATAATTCAATTTTAATTTGTATTCCAGCTCCAGCGTCATGAGTGTTGATGCCCATCTTAAGCATACCTTACGGAATTTATGATGTGTCACTTGCTAATGAGACCATTGATTGTAAGCAAAATATATTTAAAAGATCATCAGATCATACTCATTTTTTGAAATTTATCAATTTGTAGAAAGACATGGAAGCGATCATTGGGTTGTTTGAGCAAGATCCGGTTGTTCTTTCGAAAGAAAGAATGCCCGTGTTGAATAGTGAATTGTGATACGTTTTCGAATAAATGAGTTGCATATTAGGATGAATTATTATAATTACCCTAGAACAAGAAAACCTATACGGATAACTTATTTTCAATTGCTATCACGGGTTTCCGTCACCCTGAAAAAAATAACAAATACATGTGTATCTACCTATCGATTTTTTTATGTTTTCTTAAGCGGTTCTTAGCGGTTTCCTTTTTCTAAATCTATAAAAATAATGTTGTTGTTGTTGTATTAGGGTTTACCATCGCTGCGATAGTATTTCAATCATATAGTGACGTCCAGCTAATTACAGGTGGAGGAAGACCCCGAGTATACAGAGGTACCCGGGTAGAACCACCGACCTACCGCAAGCCAGCTGGAAGGCTTCCTCACATGAAAAATCCGAAGTCCCTACCGGGATTTTAACCCACAGCGGTGAGGGGCTGAGAGATTTGTAGTCCACGACTGTAACCGCTCGGCCACGGCGGCCCCTCTATAAAAATAAGCCAATATATAAAGCAAATGATTTGTTGAAAGTTTCTAAAAACTTATAACCTTAATTACATAGAAATAAGAAATTATTTTCATAATTTTGCTTACACCTTGCCATTTGTTTCTATCTTTTTTTTTTTTGCAAATGTAAAACTCAATCAATTTAAAGGTTGGAAGTCATGGATTTAAAAGTAAACTTTTTATAAAAAGACATATTAAATTTTTTTTTGTTGTCATCAAATATATTTTAATATCGTCTTGAAAAGATAAAAAAAAAAAAAATAAAGTATATTTTTGATCATAAGTATATGTATTTATGATAATGATGTTACGTATGAAAGCTTCATTATTAAGCATCATTATTTATTTCTTTGTAATAATTAATATTCAATACCCTTCAAATAAGCCAACAGAAAGCCGTTTCGTTGGTATCTTAAACAAACGACTTCTAGTTATTAATTGAACTTCACTTAAATCATTAGAACATGAATTGAGACTAGATCGTGTTGTACGAGTATATAAATTTCCTGACTTTCTAGTAAATAAACGCTTGTTTCAAATTATATCCCGTAAAATATTTAACGAGATATTTTTTTTTTTTAAATATTGTATGCATTTAGGTGAGCAGTGTTTATCTGATCTCAAATTATGAAATCGTCAAAGGTACTACATATTACATTCGAATCTAACCAAAATCTATTCTAATAATTTCTTTGTAGCTGACATGAGTACCGAGGAAAAATGAACTTTCTGAAATAGTGTTAGTATCTATACATTCATAATTTTCTGAATATAATGAAAGAAAATATGTAAATTATATTATTTAGATTTATATGTCGATATTTTATTGATTATCTACCTTAAATTTAGATTGCGGTCACATAAGAGTTATAAAGGCAAATTCATATTTTTCCCTCATAGATATAGCTCTATATCAGATTTATGGCTCACACGTATAAACAAAAATCCTGTAACAGAAAGAGACATCTTGATTTATATAGTCAAGGAACAGCATACGCCCTAGGTTGAATAACATGTTTGTTATATATTTTGGATATCTCAATGGCTGTATAATAAGCCCCTGCTATATTACAAAATAGTTCTGTCATATTTTTTGCTGTTAAATATTTAAACACATCTAATTTGAATTATAACATTTGAATTTAGACATATTATATTAAATTATATGTATTACTTTTTATTTATGACAATAACTTTTAAGTGTAAATTTATTTTAAATGCAGGTTTGTGATACGTATAATGAGAAAGAAATATATCAACATTTTGTTTTAGTTCTCATAGATAATGAATGAAAAGAGGACATAGACACAAATACATTCACGTGATTTAAGGACTTGTCCTTCACACCATTAATTTTCTACCCGGTCTCGGACAATAACACCTCGTTCGGTTCCGTTAGATTATTGTTTTTAAATTTGAAAACACGAAACACGCAAATATCCATGCTCTATACCACGAAACATGCATGCCTTACATTTCCTGATAATAAAGGACGTGTGGTAACACGTATACTTTAAATTGATTGTTGTTGCATATAGTTATATTGTATGAATCATACACCACATGTGAAGTATGTACAGGAAACACAAGACTTAAACATTATTTTGCTATTTTTAATAAATACAACACGTGTTTTTTTTGCAAATCTTCTCCCGAACTTCTTTCAACAAAGCCGTAGCCGGTATCTTATACACATATCTGCAGTGTTATAAATAACTCTTAACTGGGAATCATTATGCTTTTCCTTAGTACCTTATCAAGTGTCAATGCCAATATTTCGATATATAATCGCATGTTGTCACAAATATTTCGATAATGAGGTGGCCATATTCAAACGTAATCTCATCATTAGGTTAGTTCGACAATTCATGTCAACAAATATATATAACATGAAAATATTTTGACAAAAGTTATGATTAGTATACTAAACTTTATTTGTATTTTTTCAACTGCTTAGCCGGGCATTCTTATTCGTATGTGGTTGGTACTAATATATTTTCACGTATTGAAGATTATAAAATATAAATGTGACGCTTGCAGATACGCGGTACACAAAATATATACTGGATTTTTAAAAAAAAATGCATTGATCATACATGCTTTATATTGTACTTTTTTTGCAATATATTTTAGAAGAAGTATCTAAATATTGAGTTAAAAGTGTGAATATTTCATAATATTCAAATAAAAGGAAAAAAAATGTTCATGATAAATAGAAATGCACTACGGACAGTACATAAATACAAATCAAACAAATTCAGGTCGATTCAATACGCGTTTAATGTTTTATCGAATTCATTAGTCCACAATTTATTTATTGTTTTAATTCATCCAGTAAATGTATGTTTGGGAACTAGGAAAAAAGTGCATTACTTACATTGCGACAAGAGTCACTTTTTAATTGCTATATCATATAACATTCGATTCCTAAAATACAATTAAAGACATAACTTTGTTAGAAAACATTTGCCTTGATTGTCCAAATCAATCTTAAGCTATTCTTCACAGTTATTCAAACAAGTCAATATATTTTCTTCTTTCGTTTGTATTTTATGGTTTACTTGTTTATCTTTTATAAATAGTATTCTGTTTAAATGTCAAATTCGAGAGCCTTTAACATTTTCTCTGCAATTATTTAAGATTGATCAAATTGATGAATTAGGTCGATTGAATGTAGAGTAAGTAACATTTAGTTTCAGTTCCCGACATATGATGTATACTCCAATAAGCCAAGATCACGACTATTTTTGCAACATTATATTTCATAAACAATTTCTTAATAAAACAATAACACTGTATTCACATATTCCGATGGTGTTTGTCTTAACAACATTCATCGAACATTTTAAAATCCCTTAATCTCCACCTGATTCTTTGCCGAGACATTACCGAATTAATGAATTACTTGGATAAGTTGCTCAGATAATTTTTTCGGATGCCGCTTGGTTTGGTTTACGGACAAGAGATGGGAACAAATCAGAAAATGGTTCAATGCAAGTAATATCGCAATTCTCCGAAGGGCTCCCGATTGCTAAATGTGGCTTTCGACGGTCTCAAAGTGAAATGGAAATGTGCAGAGATGTAAATATCTATATAAACATGTTTAGTGGATACATAGATAATTATTATATAAACTAAGTTTTGCTATCGTCAAGTTTTATGGGAATATGTAGTTCGCAAAATATAAACATAATGTCGCCCGGTAACAACAAGACAGACATTAAGATTGACCAATAAAAGAGAACAGAAAATATCGGAAAAATGATAGCACTGATAAGAGTATCTTGCTAAATATGTATATGAATTAAGATAAAAGGGATAATTGCGGGACCCCAAATGGGGCCCCGTTATTTTTAACACAACCTGTCGAGGCGGTATATGAAGAATTTAAGATGTTTTTTCATAGTAAAAATGCGTTCTTTTAATCGAATATTCGGGACTCAGTCTTTGGTTTCAGTCCACTATTTGTTTTTATATAAGTCAGTCACAACCTATTTTTTCTCTATAATTTCAATTTGCAAATAAAACAATAATACTTCTACTTAAACATAAGTAACTATACGATTTCTTTTTGATAATAACGATTAAATCTTTCTTTTTAAAGATAGAAAAAAACTAAACACTTTCGAGTCAATCGCTGTAGAAAGGGCGTTTACTTTAAGAAAGAGCGTGAAATCATGTAAATAAACACGTCTCACTAGGTGTGATTCCACCGTGGTTGTTAAGATGTCCGCCCCGCCTATTAGGCCAAAAGTCATGAGGTCGATCCATTTTCAACTTTTATTTTGGGTTTTGTTTTTAGTATTCCTTGCATTTTTTTTTCCACTTACTAGCATATTTTCAGGCCTTATATTTATAAATTATCAACAAATACATTTTAGTACAGTACAGACCATGAAGTGGACAGTTTTATCCTAGATTTAACAGCCATTTGACTCATTTGCCCAAACTAATTTCTCTCTGACAGAACTAAATTGTACTTTAACCAGGGCTGTACTGAAATTTATTAAAAGAAGTTGGCTGATGTATATAGCTTTACAATTTCATTTTCTATAGATTGTTATGTATATTAATTTTTTTTTTTATTTTTAAATAACTTGTTATTATAATTTGTAAGCAATATATCGTTTTGAATGTGCAAATAAAATATTAAGTTGATATGTCTGAAACGATTGATGAAGCAACTTAGTTCAAAGCATTGGACTTTAATAGAACATGTTTTGCTCTCATGGATTTTCTTCACCAAAGACTAGTAAAAGGACAAAGACCATGAACAGTTTGTGTAACGTCCAAAGAATCCGAAAGCTGCGATAAAGAAAATTTGGAAATATATATAATAATATTTACATGTCTATTGGCTTTGGTTGGGGGCCCGATGTGATTCTCTGTATCACAGTTCTTCTTGTAAGTTCCCCTTGTCTTTATCGCATGTATTAATAAAGTAAATAATGGGGACTTCGATACGGAAGCCGATATGGAGAAATATTTTCATTTCTAAATATTGCATTTGTTCTCCATTCAATAATATACAATGCTTTAGTTTGTGATAGACGTTGATACTAAATGATACTGCAGTGTTTTTGATGCAATGTTATTTGATAACTAACTTATATTACTCCCATTTATATCAAAATTATGCATAAATAACCCAAGAAGAAATGCATTACCATCGTTATTTATTTTGATAACATAATATGAAAAATATCGAAATAACAAAATTGACGTATCTCATATTAGCGTTGATCAAGGAAAAATATATTCATAAACATGGAACTAAAAATTTAATAAAGGTGTCACAAAATGTTTTATCTCGTTTTGACTAGTGTGGCCTGATAAAACAGTTGCAATAAAAAAAAATTTCTTACATATCCAACACTTAACATTGCTTATTTTATGTTGGCTTTATAGTTTATAGATGAAGCAGCACTGGTTATGATGGCATAAGAGTAATCACACATGAATCATAATGAATTCAAAATGAAATGCTGATATTTTCAATATTATAGTTAATTAATAAACCTTCATTCAAAATGTATATTAACTTTCAAGGTTAACTTGATTTACACATTTGCGTGTTAAAAATGATTATATAGATTTCTGAAATGTGTAAATGAAACAGTTAATTTGATTTCTACTTTTACGGATATCTATTAAATCAAATCAGAAATTGTGTATCGTTATATTAGATTGTCTAACGATATATCATTCTCTTATAATATATTTTCCAATTAATGTATTTGTCTTCTATCTGAACAACTTATGGACATGAAAGGCATGTTCAAATAATTTAAATTAAATGAATACATGTATATTAAAAACAAAAATGTTTTATTTATTTAATGTTTACATTGGTTTTCAAATAAGATGAGATAATGAAATATACCTCGTCAAAATATATAACCATTACAATGAAGTGCACGAATCTTGAACCACTAACATATTCTTCTTGTTCATACAAACTATTTTGAAACCATATCATGACAATTTTGCTAAATTCCCGAATTATATAGGTATCATTTCAATGAAAGTGTTATGCTAATTGTTTGTATGTTGTTGTTGTTGTTTTTTCTACCAGTATTTTGATAAAATACTAACAATCCACCATTTGTTCAAACGGAGAAGATATAATAACATACTTACACTCATGAAATCGAAAATAACATTTTGATTAGTTTCTTTAATGGAAGAAATAAAGCAAAAACAATGCATGTGTCTTATGCATTATTAGTACATTTTGTTAAAACTGATTGTTAATGTCGACGGACACCCACGGTCAATACGAACCTTTCTCTCTATCCATCTTGGTATTTCAATAAGCATATCGAAATTTTTACACGTTAAGCACGAAAATATGTAACCCAGCCGAATAACCTATACATTTTGGATACCCTTCCTGAAGAAGTAAGACTATCAGGTATGACGGAAACGTGGTATATATTCAAAATCATAATAGAGGATTTGGATTGGTTAACACCAGGCTGGACAATGTTATCTTGATTCAAGTCGAATTACTCTATCGGCTTCCGATCAAAGTGACACAACGGTAGTTAAAAAATCGCACGGGTGAAGTATGGAAACTAGCGTAATGAGCAGCCGTCGGTTATCCGACGATGAATTACACATATAAAGGTTTTTCAACACCACCTGCTTGTTGTATATGTAATGAAGGTCAGTATAGTTTAAATAAATCAAAACTATACTTTAAGTCAGTGTTATTCAATGAATAAATTAAATGAAAAAAAAATAATAATGAAGACTAAAATGTTTATTCTCTACATCATAAATGCTAAGAAATGATACAGTAATGAGACAGCTTGACTCAATTATGTTATCATTTTACGCATCATTCATTTCATTCCTCTGCTTTATAATATTGAAAGATGACCCGATGATATAAATAGTTTGGATTTCCGTTAATTAAATCCAAAGGAGTCGGTCGTACTTTACAGCCAGTTCATTTTTTTTTCTTTCTTTTTTTGATCCCCTCATGTATTGTTATTGAATTGTTTACAACACATATTTCACGTGTTTAAAACATTATTTACAAATTTATTCAATCGTCTTCCAACTGATACATACAATTCTGTGCATTAAGGTGTTTGCCTAAAAAAAGAGTCAGCTTGACTCACTTATGTTATCATCCTTATCATCCTTCACATCTTTTAGTTCATTCCTCTGCTTTATAATATTGAAAGGTGACCTAATCTTATAAATAGTTTTTATTTCCGTTTCTTAAATACAAAAGGGACGGTCGTACCTTACAGCCAGTTCGTCATTTTTTTCATCCCCTTATGTATTGTTATTGGTTTCTATACAACACATGTTTCACGTGTTTAATACATTATTTGCGAAATTATTCATTTTCTTTCCACCTGACACTTAAAGCCCTATGCATTAAGGTGTTTGCCTAAAAAAGAGATTCGATATTATCATACAAATATACTTTCTAAACATTACTTGAAAAAGAAAACACCTTTAAAATCATTGATAAAAATACACAAATTAAAAGTTAAAAAATACTAATTTGCACTTAATTTAAATTGAATATAGGTAACGATAAAGAATAAATAAATAAATAAATAAATAAATAAATAAATAAATAAATAAATAAATAAAACTAGAGCTATCTCTAAAGGCGAGTAATACCCCCGCAATATGCTTTGATACAGAAGCTATATTCTAGGCTGAGCATAGATAGGAAACTGTTTACATAGTATATGGGTTATGATAAGTAATAAGTAAGTGAATTTTTTATTTGAAGTCGATAGAGAGTCAGTTATGGTTATTTGGCGCAGTAGTTTAATTATTGGACACTGCACTGCAAGTTAAACGTATAATATTCAAGTCATATTCGGGACAAAAATAAAGGGAATATGAGACCAGGTAGAGTCACAGTTCTTGGGCACTGCACTCCTAGGCGCCATCTGCTTACATTTTAAGTTTCAAGCCAATACCTTGTATTATTTTTGACATGCGCACAAAAAAGGGAGATAATTCAAAAACAGGACCAGGGCAATAACTCTGCCACCTTTGAGAAAACTCAAATGAAATTTATGTCATGCACCTCTCAAGCTGATCATGGAGGTACACATAACATTTGAACTGAAACGATTAAGAAATGTAGAAGAAGTTTGCAACTCAAGATATTTAGACTCAAATAGGGTGCAATAACTCCGTAATACGTGTACGAACGAACGTGAAATTTGCGTCGTGCACTTCTACTGCTCCTGATGAACATTTATGCCAAGTATTCAAGTATCATGTGAATTGGACAGAAAGTGGAGAAGGAGCTTTCCAGACAAGACATTTCAAGTTGATTTCTGGGCAATAACTCCATAATTCTTGCGCAAACACATGGGAAAATTATGACATGCACATCAGCTGCTCCTCATTAATATTTATGCCAAGTATTAGGTTAATCAGACTAAAAGTGAAGGAGAAGTTCACCGGACAAGAATTTTAGAGTTAATTAAGGGGCAATAACTCCGTCATTCTTGTGCGAACAAACGTGATGTTTTTTCTTACACATCTACTGCTCCTGATGAATATTTAATCAAAATATTATATAAATTGGACAGAATCCGAAGGAGGACTTCACCGGACAAGACTTTTCAACTTGATTCAGGGGCAATAACTTCATAGTCTTTGTGCGAACGAACGTGAAATTTGCGTCGTGCACATCTACAGTTTCTAATGAATATTTATACCAAGAAGCAGGTGAATCGGAGAGAAACTGAAAGAGGAGTTCACCGGACAATAATTTTCAAGCTGATTCAGAGGCAATAACTAAAAAAATGATAGTGAAGGATGAGTTTACCGGTCAAAATTTTGCAGACGGACAGACCGACCGACCAACCAACCTGCCGACCGACAAACTTCTTTTGAGGGGTATAAAAATAACACACACACACACACACACACACACACACACACACACATATATATATATATATATATATATATATATATATATATATATATATATATTAATCGCGGTTTATTGTTAAAATTAGAATAAGTATTATAAAGAATTTACTGTAAACTAATCTTCCATGAAATTAAATGTAAACAAGAGTGTCATAGAGGCCCTGGATCGCTCACATGAGTATTGGTTTACCCAAGGAACATCTGTGGTAGAATTGTGACATCTGGCCAGTAGTTTTGAAGGTGATAATTTTTAAAGTGGCAAACAGAGTTCTACATGGATCAAGTTTATTTTATCAAATTTTGTGAAGGTTTGTAGAAAGAACATCCCTGCAAAATTTAATCATATTCTTTCTTTCCTGTGGTTTCAGAGATGTTGTTTAAAGTTTCCCATTATACATTTAAGGCTAATTTGCCTTGCACCTGGCGGCGAAATTTTTTACGCACCTAAATAATTTTAGCAAATTGGTAGGGAAAGCTGTACTAAAAAAATGAAATTTGACCTTTGGTTTCGAAGGTGATGATTTTTTAAAATTTTGTTTATCTTTCCGTTGCAATGGCAACCAAAGTTCTGCATGGATTAAGATTGTTTTAGGCAATTTTGTGAAAATTCACTAAAGAATTATCCCGGCAAAATTGAATTAAATTATGTCGTTTATTTTTGACGAAGGACGACGCGCGAGGACAGACACAATGTGATCATAAAAGCTCACCCTGAGCACCATGTACTCAGTGGAGCTAAAAGTAAAGGATAAATGATCATGTCAACTGTTAAAAAATGGATGGCGATGTATAGATATACCACATGTTTATTTAGTAAATAAATATATAGTTAATAATATCTTATTTGCATAGAATAGGAATAAGTATCAGTCGGTTTAAATAAGAAATATACTATTATTTTGATTTACATTTAAAATATCTTCGAAGCAGTCTTATAAGGTCAGTCATTGGAACGACAGAAGCTTCTGCTAGATATAGTTTAACTATATAATTAAATGATACAGTTTGTTGATATTTAAATTGACGCTAAATGCAGGTTGACCGCTAGGTAGAGGTGGTCGCCCATACAGGTTCAACTATACTCTGTTTAAGATCGACGATTCATATTGTTTTCATTGGCAGTAGTCAATTTCTTTCCACCTCATTTATTTAGTTATTTACTTTGGCAACTGAATGTTAGTTTATAAAATGTTGTTAGACATGATTTTTGAAAGTAAAACACATGTTTTAGATTTATGTTTAATAACTTACGAGTGTGATTATTATATTCGAGGACTTTTACTATAAACTTACAAATTTCATACACATGTCAATAAAACTGTCATTTTCAAAGTAGACATCATTTCCCCTATTGCACTTGTCACATCGAACCAGGAAAAAGTGCGTGACGTAAGCCGTCACGTGACAACACTTTCAATGATGCCATAAAAGCACTACAAATTTGTCCCGAGGTCCAAATCTATGACCCCGCAACTGATCTTTAACATTTAAAAAGAAAAAGAAATAACAGATGACTAAACCTAAACTATACGGTTGATATTGTAGATGTTCGATGCTGAATACTGCCACTGTTGCCCTATCAACACGGGGAGTATTCGTGGTGCAAAATGAAAACCGACTTGGCAGATATCTTGTTGATCATATGACGCACGTTGAATATGTTGGTGCTGTTGTATTTGATCAGTACATAAGTTACAATTCAAAAGTTTTACTATGAATAAGTTTCATTTAAAATTGTGTCAATCCCGGCTTTCGGGAATAAATTGACAACTGTGAAGACACTGATTCATTTAAATGACTCTTTAAACGTAGGTCTCACACGCTTTCAATATCCAATACATTCCAGAGACGCCTTTTTTTAATTGATTATATAATTATAATACTAAAAAAAAGCTTGCCAAATTTCCAGTCTTATAATTTATAGGAACAAAAGTGCAACCCCCCCCCCTTAAACACCAGGTTTATTTTGAAAGTGATTTGCTATGAAGGAAAAGTTTAGCGTATATGAACGTTTTATATATATATATATATTTATTTTCCATTTGTTTGTTAATATAAATATGTGTTGGAGACCGCTTGATGATCCAGCACTTTAGGATCACTGCATCTGTATTATTGAGACATAATCTCGCCATTTTAACAGGTTTTGATACTATTTTCGGTATTATTATCGACCATGACTATTTTTTTTAATTTGTTATAAATTTACTACTTGAAAAAACAAATTATGTGGCGGCATGTTCCTTCTAAAATTTTCATTTGTTTTAAGAAATCAAATTAATTAACTTTGTGACCCCGTTGTT
Source organism: Solen grandis (assembly GCA_021229015.1). NCBI lineage: Eukaryota > Metazoa > Mollusca > Bivalvia > Adapedonta > Solenidae > Solen > Solen grandis. Next base: position 5,467,244 of record CM037795.1, read on the forward strand.
TTATTAAAAACTTCGTAGCGTAGTTTCATCGAAGCCAATCAGTATTTGCGAATTCTTTCAGATATCGTCTTGAATTTACACATTTGGTAAGGTTGCTTTTTTGACGACTACAAAATGTAATCTGACTCATATGAAAATAATTACGATTTTCCTGTTCTTTTCAAGACGAATACACTCGATATGAATATATATTTAGGTGAGGCTGTAAGATCGACACAGTTCACCATTATTGGAGTAATAATTGACCCAACATCGTTTCTATAGTTGTTTTTTATATTGCGTTTAAATATAATTTACATATGGAATACATTAACTATTTTGTTTATTTTTTCTAGTACCTTTACAGTGTAATAATCCTTCCTTTAAATACGAACACATATTTCGTTAATAAAGGTAACACCATTAATTAGTTACTGACACCTGTTAAACACCGGCCATTTTTATTCTCAGTGTACAGAACAGATTGAATAAGGCTATTTGGAAATGCCGCCTTTTTGTACAAATGGTTGCGCGTGCATCTATGCAATCGTAATTAAACTCATGATTTATTAGGTTGTTAATGAGGTAAATTGATATATACAATCAAGGACGACTGATATATATAATGTCTTGTCTTGCTTTATGTGATTATTGGTAGAGATTCAGTTAATATTATTTAATTCAAACTTTCCAAAAAAACATGCATTTGTTTACAGATATAATACATGATTCCTTTATCCTCGAAAACTACCATTTATTATGCGCGAACGTTAATTGGAAGTATCTACTATTCGTGCCTAAAATAAAATGTCTACAAAAGTGAAAGAAACATATTACAATAAAATATATTAGCTGAACAAAAAAAAATAAAATAAATTTAGTACGTTATATATGTATTTCATCAGGACAAAATATATAATATATGTAGTATAAATTAAAGCATGTTAACCTATTAGTATTTTCTGCCTACTTATTCTGGCATTCTGATGTATGGGATGTTGATGACTCTTGTATTTTCTTATTTTTTGAGCAATGTATTCAGCATATCTTCAACCTTAGCAATAAATGCTTATCACAAAAATATGCCATAATATTTAACAAAAAGTAATGATCTTAATCTCTTTTTAACTTAAAATGAAATCTAATGAAATATAATTAGGTGAAAGTGTATCAAACAATAAACACTTTTTCTTGGTTGTAATAAATGGTATTTTTACATTGTGATAAGGGTCGCTTATTGGTCGCTATATAACACCATATGGCTTAAATATAATGAATGGTGAAACTGCAATGATTGTCAAATACAGCTTAATAAGTAAGGGGTAAATAAGGGGCTATTTTAGGATATCCGAAAAAAACGTTGTTGTTATTCGTATCTGATTCATTATATCCGTTGAAAAATATCCATAATGCATTAAACCGATTTACAGCTACTTTTAATTACCCAACCCACTAGACAAGGAAGCAAATGATTGATATGGAAAATATTTTAACGTTATAAAAGCAAAAGTTTTCACAGCAAAATCTTATAGTTTAGGACGATTCAATGACTATATGAGACAAGGCATTGTTAGCATGAGCAAATTATATCATTTGGAATGTCAAAACCTATTTTAACCCGTATTCACATTTTAGCAACTGTCGATAGATAAATTTTTATTGTAAACAAGATAATACAAGTTCTGATCATTATTATACTAGTCTTTTGGTCAGTTTTCGGTTCTGAATAAGGACGACAGAACATAGATTAGGTAACATTTGGTTTGCCTATCAGTCTCGAAACATGATTTCGGGAATATGCAAAACATCTTATAGAAAAAAAAAATGAAGTACAAATATATAATAAAACGTAATTCCTTATAAAAAACACATTATTGATTTCAATAATTTTCATGGCATTTGTGTAAAAAGTTTGGCCATACAAAGTTGTATATGACATCATTTTAAGTTATCACATGCGACATACTCTGCTTTGGTTCGAAAAAAAACTGAATTTTTTTTTAATGGGATATTGTATAGTTCCTACAAGGAAAGTCAAATCAGATATTAAAATGTTATACAATATTTTACCTCCCAAACATTAATGTCACATTATCTTAAATTTAGAGAAAACGGAATATTAAAATACATACTTAAGATAATCCCCTGACAGTAACTACTGATTAGCTATTAAAAATTAGAAAACATTCATTAACTTATTGTGATAACCATAAAGCATTGAATATGGATAATTTTGAAAGCGTATTCTTTGTTATAAGATATGGCATCTGTATTTCAATAAGCTTAAATATGTATTTTATATTTTAATCCTGGCAATTTCATGGATATGATACTGATAAAAATACATCAAGTAATTAAACAATCACGGAACTTAAAAATGTGGTATGATCTAATTTGAAATGTTGAACATGTGCGTCTAAAATGAACTGTTAACGCATCTAAATCAGACGCTGTCACATTCTAACAAAGCTTCATATGCAAAATAGCATGTACTCTATAAACATATATTGTCATACTGTCATTCCTGGACACACTTGGACACACAACTTCACTTAAATCACCAGAACGTGAATTATGATACGCAATCGAGACAACGTCGTGTTAAATAAATCTCCTTACTTCCTAGTTAATATACGCTTGTTTCAAACTATATCCCATATAATATTTAACGAAGTAATAGTTCTTAAGGATAGATCTCGCATTCAAATAAATGTAAAGGACTCTCTTACCTATTTGACCATATATATATTGAAAATTGACAAACATGTGACCATGGATATAAAGCATGATCTAAACATTAAGTTAATTGCCATTATACATACTTCGAATACCCATTTTGTTAAAGTGTTGTTGAACTTGTCAATTATGATTAAGTTAATATATAAAGATTTTATAATGCAAAAAAAAAATAATAAAAAAACCTCTACCTGTGTTTGATATATATGCAAAGATTAATATCTTAATGGTACATTATAGCTTAGATTCGTTTCCATAACTATTCGAAAAGTGTCGTAAAATGTTGCTGTTATTCTTTCTTTTAAATTATAGAAAAGAAGCATCCAATTCGAATCCCTGCGTTTTCATTATATTACTAAATCAAGAAAATTGCATGTCATATACTGTTACTCCCTATTATGATAACTGTGCCTTCGGTAAGTATGTCATATACATAAAGGTGAGCAGTGTTTATTTATGCAATCGATCAAGGTACTAAATATTGAATTCGAATCTAACCAGAATCTCATAACTTAGATAGTTACATTGTAGCTTACATTAGTCCCGAGCTCATCACAATGGTTAAAATTAAAACCAAAATGTATTTCAAAATGCTGAATACTTTATACATAAAATTGCATTTATGCAATTCTTAAAATCGGTTTTAAGATTCAGGAGTGTGTATCTTAGTAGTCCTTAATAATATGTTCCTAATTAAGAAAATATTCATTCAAGTGGCCGTATTTAATTTAATATTATGATTAAGTTAATATATAAAGATTTTATAATGCAAAAAAAAAACGTTTAAAAGTGTTTGATATATATGCAAAGAATAATATGTTAATGATACATTATAGCTTAGATTCGTTTCAATATCTATACGAAAAGTGTCGTAAAATGTTGATGATATTATTTCTTTTAAATTATAGAACAGAAGCATCCACTTCGAATCCCTGCGTTTTCATTATATTACTAAATCAAGAAAATTGCACGTTATTATATATCTATATGAGTTACTCAGTGGACAATATTTGATAGATATGAATATTGAAATTACTATTGTATGTCATATACTGTTACTCCCTATTATGATAACTGTGTCTTCGGTAACAACCTTTTCTCCATAGCCTATTTTAGTAATTGTGTTTCGTAAATTTTAAAGAATTATTTTTGGGATATGTTCAATAATGGTCATCTATTTATACAATTAAACAAAGTGCATTATCTAAGCATGATGCGATGGTTTCCAAAGGAGATGGATATTCTATTAACTACATACTTAAATCGCAAAACAGTCGAATCAAATGCCATTTTAACATGTGGGATTAGGGGAGAGGTTAATCACACGTTTTTTTTTTTTAAAAAGGACGTGAAACAGGTGTGCTTGATAGTCACTTAAGACTTAATCGGATCAGAAATAAATGTGTCCATAACAGTTTAATATATTCGTGGAAGATTTATTTAATATGGATACCTAAATATAAGTAGATAAGTGTATATCATTTAACATATTTTATTATCGATTTCAGTTGTAGTCTAAATAAAGAAGAAGAAAAAATCACATGCTATTTATGGTCATACCATGCAATGCAAATGGATTATCCGTGTCAACTCACCAACAATACTAGCCATGATAGATGTGAATAGGATGCAAGATAGACACAGACGTGATCAAAGGACGTAATTATAGGTTATTTTTAAACACCATATAAGTCCAACCGATCACAAAATATTTCTTGCTGTTATAATGTCACTCTCGTTAACGTTTCATTATAGTCTAAATCGTATAACCTGACCTGTTAAACAATGGTACATGCTAAAACAAAAACCCTTGTATTTATTAGTTTCCTTATGAATGCGTATCAGATAAGATTAATTTTATGTTTTCTTTAACACTTATTCAGCTTTGATTTTTTGCATTGTATCTAACGTGTGTAAAGCATACACTAAAGACTTACTGTTGACACTGTTGACAGGAGAGTATATGTTTCAAGTCAATTAACTTGGCCAGATCTTTGTAATGTGCATTACTCGTGCGAAGGAATATATGGCATGGTTTCAAATGAGGAACGGTTGAGTAGTATATCTTCAAGAAGAAATGCAATGTTTTGAATATTCAAAATACATTCATTAAAGCGTTGTCTATGTTTAACAGTCATCAATGATGCATACATTTTGAATATAAATACATTGTATATTATAGTATTTAATCGTTTACACATCAATTTTGTAATATATTGGTTTGTTCTTTTTCTGACTAACAGCATTAGGATAATATCTGACCATTGATTGATCCTGCAATAGTATACTCATTATTTCATAAGGACCCTCCGTTATTCATCGTATAAAAAGTTACGTGGATGTTTCATCAAAGTGAGTCAAAAAGTTGCAGTTAGAAATGTTAATCTGGAAATAAATACAAATTCCCTCTTATTTTTATACGAATAAAATCGATATAAGTGTATATTTAGGTGTGGCTGCAAGAACGACAGAATTCGCCTACATAAGGCTTATAATGTCCTTAGCATAGTTTTCATTATGCATTAGAACTGTATTTGCTCATGGAAAAACATTACATATTGATTTTATAAAAATATGAACTCATTTTTCGTTAAAAAAAAATGTATCATTATTAATCGTTTAATGACACCTTTAATAATCGGTCATTTTTCCATTGCACCAAACAATTTAAATTGGGCTATTTGGATATGATGCTTTCTCAAAAAGTGGGTGCACGCATCTATGCAATCTGAATTTAACTCATTATGGGCAATCAGACAGGTAATGGTGTAAATACAATATAATATGACTAATATATGATGTCTTTATTGTCTTGTATTATTGGTTTGGTGGTACCTTTTTTTTCTTTGGTGGTAACAATCTGTTTTCCATAGCCTATTTAAGAAATTGTGTTTCGTAAACTGTAAGGAATAAATTGGGATATGTTCAATAAGGACCATCAATGTATACAATTATAAAGAAAAAAAAAAGTACATAATCTAAGCATGAGGCGATGGTTTCCAAAAGAGATAGATATTGTATTAACTATACACAAACATGGCAAAACTGTCGAGGCGAATGACATTCTAACATGTGGGCTCAGGGCACAAATTGATCATAAGTTTAAAAGAAGACGTGAAACAGGAGTGCTTAATAGTCATGTACGATTTAATCGGGTCAGTTCGTGAAAGATTCATTTAATGTGGATAACTATATATAAGTAAATAAGTGAATCTCATTTAACATGTTTTATTATCAATTTCATTTGTAGTCTAAATAAAGCCATGATAGATGTGAATAGGATGCGAGATAGCCACACACGTGATCAAAGGACGTAATTTTAAGTTATTTTTAAACACCATATAAGTCCTACCGATCACACACTAGTTCTTGCAGTTAAAATCTCACTCTCTTTGACGTTAATGTAGTTAATTTAATTTCTACTTTAACGAAAATTTATGAAATGTATGAAGTAAAGTCATAACTTTTTTTTGTTATTTTACACTCTCTTTACATTATAATATTATTTTCCTGTGTGTGCTGCTATCTGAACAACTTATGTTTAGTACATATGCACTTTCTGTGATTAAAGAAATGCATTTTCAAATAAGTAAAAATATTTAATAAATTCACTTACTTAATGTGCACATTGGTTTATAGAATCTCTAACAATGTATTAAGATTATGACATTTATATCGTCAAAGCATTTTACCATTACAATCAAGTGCATGGAAATTAATCATTTATGGATTTTTTCTTCTTCTTTATATAAAATGGTTCGAAACATATCCAGAAAATTACGCTTTATTCATGAAGTATATAGGTTTCATTTCAAACAAAATGTTATACAAATTGTATGGGTGCCTTTTTTCTACCAGTTTGTAGTTTGTATACTTACAATCAAATCTTTGCTAAAACGAAGAAGATATAAAACATACTTACTCCGCGGGACTGAAAGATAAAATAACAGTTTGATTAGTTTCATAAATAGCCGCCCTATAACAAAAGGATTGTATGTGTCTGAAGCATTATTGGTATATCTTGTTAACACTGTATACTTCTGTCGACAGACACCTACGCTCAACACGTTCCGTTACTCTGCATTCATTAACCGTTTTCTTTTCTCTTCTTTTTTTTCCAACTAGCATAACAAAGTATTTTACACGTTAAGCACGAACACTTCAAGCCAGACAAACGACATTTATATTTTGGATACTCTCCATGCAATGTTAAGATACAAGTTAAGGGAGGTTTTATGGAATATAGGACATTTAAAATCACTAAAAAGCATTTGGCAGGCAATGTTATCCTGCATCCAGTCAGATTACTGTAGACCCTTTCGATCATAGCAACAAAGCGGTAGCGAAATATTCGTACGAATAATGTATGGGAAGAGCGTAATGAGCCGCCGTTGGTTATCCGACAATGGATAACTCACTAAAAGCATATTTCAACGCCACCACATTTTTGTGTATGTAATGAAGTTCAGTATAGTTAAATAAAATGAAAATTCAGTTTGTTTTATTCGTTGAAATATAAATTGAAAAAGAAAATGATACAACTACATGCCACAACGGCGCCAAAACTTCTAATTATAATCTTACCTATATAGAAATAAGTACAATTTCCCTCATTTTCATACGAATAAAGTCGCTATAAAAATTGCTTTTTGTCATATGAAGGTTGTTTTTCCTCCACTTCGTGTTGGTTTTGGACCCAAGAAAATAGTATTACATACAATTCGATAAGGCTTGTTCCCAATCTAATATTACACAAGATGGCTTTAATATAATAACTGGTAAACACACAATGTTGCGGACCGATTCACATGGTACCACAAGCACCTGCTTCGAGGATACAGTTTTCTATATTTAACATATATTACAGGAGTTTTGTTTTTGCGCAAAGTGACCTAGACTTGCCGAATTTATTTTCAGAAAACAAAGACTTTTCCAACATTAACAAGTGAGAGTATATTTTTTTTAATATTCTACCGATCGTCTGTGAACAAGTTGCTTTTAAGTTCTTGATTTTGTTTTAAATAAAACCTGATTCGAAACCCTATAACGATAGTCAATCCAGATATAAAGAATGTATTCAATCTTACCTTCTATACATTAATGTCACAACATTTTAAATTCAGAGAAAACAGAACATTGAAATAAATGCTAAAGATTATCCCCTGAAAGCAACTAATGATTAACTAATAAAATTAAGAAAACATTAATAATATATTCATAACCTATTGTTCCAGTTAGCATAAGAACCTTAAAGCATTGAATAGGAATAATAACGAAAGCATATTCTATGGTTATGTGATATTGTTTTTGTAATTCCATAAGCTTAAATATGTAAGGTATTTGATATTTTCATACGTTTACCTAATCTATGTTCCGCCTTCTTTTCCTTGCATTATGATGGATAGGATACTGAGTTATAACTATCGATGTTAATACTATTGTATTTTCTAATTTGCATGCGGCGTCTTCTATATCTTCTATAAATGATAGAAGTAACGCCTGCAAAAACGCGGATCACATATAATTATATGCAACCATATTTAACAAAAGATAAATCATAGGTATTGTTTAACTGATATTGAAATAAAGTCTGGTGAAAGTATATTAAACAATCACGGAACTTAAAATGTGATATACTACAATTCATCATTATATTCTAAAAAAATCAAAATTTAAATAATAATGCATTGTGTTTGAAATGTTGAATATATGTTTGGGCATATGCGTCTGAAATAAACTGTTTAATTAGTCCTGTACTGAATTTTACTAAAAGAAGTCGGCTGATGTATATAGCTTTACAATGTGATTTTCTATATATTTGTATGTAAATCTTAAAATATTGCAACGTAATATTATTTTAAATGAACTTTTTTTAAATTAGTTTGTTTTTGTTTCTATATAGGCGGATTTATTTTTCTTTTGAAAGAAACAACTTGTTATTATAATTTGTATGCAATATATCGTTTTGAATGTGCAACTGAAATATTAAATTGATATTCCTGAAAGGATTGGTGAATCAACTTAGTTCAAAGCATTGAACTTTTATAGAATATGTTTTGCTCTCATGGGTTTTCTTCACCAAATAGACTAGTAAAAGGACAAAGACCATGGCAGTTTGTGTGATGTCCAAAGATTTCGAAAGCTGCGATAAAGAAAATTTGGAAATATATATAACAAGATTTACATGTCTATTGGCTTTGCTTAGGGGTCCGCTGTGATACTCTGTATCACAGTTCTTCTTGTAAGTTCCCCTTGCCTTTATCGCATGTATTAATGAAGTAAATAATGGAGACTTCGATACGGAGGCCGATATGGAGAAATATTTCCGTTTCTAAATATTGCATTTTTTCTCCATTCAATAATATACAATGCTTTAATTTGTGATAGACGTTGATACTAAATGATACTGCAGTGTTTTTGATGCAATGCTGTTTGATAACTAACTTAAGTTACTCCCATTTATATCAAAATCATGCATAAATAAACCAAGAAACGCAGTATCATCGTTATTTATTTTGTTTTATATTATGAAGAATATCGAAAGAACAACATTGACGTGTGACTCATATTAGTGTTGATCAAGGAAAAAATATGTTCATAAACATGGAACTAAAAATTTAATAAAGGTGTCACAAAAATGTTTTCTCTCGTTTTGACTAGTGTGGCCTGATAAAACGATTGCAATAACATTTTATTTCTTACATATCTAACACTTGACATTACTTATTTTATCTTGGCTTTATAGTTTATAGATGAAGCAGCAATGGTTATGATGGCTTAAGAGTAATCACACATGAATCATAATGAATTCAAAATGAAATGCTGATATGTTTAATAGTATAGTTAATGAATAAACCTTCATTCAAAATGTATATTAACTTTCAAGGTTAACTTGATTTACACATGTGCGTGTTCAAAATAATTATATTGATTTCTGAAATGTGTAAATGAAACAGTTAATTTGATTTCTACTTTTACGAATATCTATTTAATCAAATCAGAAATTGTGTATCGTTATTTTAGATTGTCTAACGACACAGCATTCTCTTATTATATATTTTCCAATTAATATATTTTTTTCTTCTATCTGAACTTCTTATGGACATTCCGTGAGAACAGAAAGGCATGTTCAAATAATTAAAATTAATTGAATACATGTATATTAAAAACAAAATGATTTATTTAATGTGTACATTGGTTTTCAAATAAGATAAGATAAGATAATATCATTTATCTCTTCAAAATATATAACCATTACAATAAAAAGCACGGATCTTCATCTACTAACATATTTCTTTGTTCATATAAAATATTTCGAAATCATATCATTACAACTTTGCTAAATTCCCGAATTATATAGTTATCCTTTCAATAAAAGAATTATGCTAATTGTTTGTGTGTTGTTTTTTACAGATTTTAGTAATTTTACTTCAATATCGGTCGTTTGTATCGTGTAGATCATATGACGTACAATGAATATGTATTCATATTTAGCAAATGGTGTTGTTTTCTTTGCTCAATTAATAGTTGAATTGATTTACTATGAAGTTTTTTCTTTAAAAGTGTGTAGATCCCGGTTTTCCAGAATAAATCGACAACTGTGAAGACACTGATTCATTAAAATGACTCTTTACAGGTAGGTCTCACAAGCTTTCAATTTCCAATGGTTTCCAGATACTCTTTTTTCTCATTTGATAACATAATTATAATACTATGAGAAAACTTGCCAAATAAAATTCTTAAGATGTACGATTTTGTGGTATCTGGCAATTTCCAATCTTAAAAAAAAATATAGAAACACACCCCCCCCAACTTAAATACCAAATATATATGTTCAAGGTAATTTAAACATATATGAGCGTTTTATTTTTTTTTTATTTCATTAGCTTGGTCATTGTTAACGATAAACACGTGGTGGAGGATCGCTTGATGATCCAGTAGTTTAGCATCACTGCATCTGTATTATTGAAGCATAATCTCGTTATTGGAGTAATCTTTAATGTGGGTTCATTTTACCAGGTTCTGATACTATTTATTAGTGAGGGTGTATAACGACACTGGCCATAAACAAAATAAAATATTTGTTCCTGATTTTTTTTACTTCCTTTATTTTCAGTTGTTTTAAAAACTTCGAATTTACTTTGTGACCCATTGTTTTATTAAACACTTCGTAGATGAAGCAACGCAGTATTTGCGAAATATTTTCGATATCGTCATGACTTTACACATTTGGTAAAGGTGCTTCTATTTGACGACTAGAAAATGCAATCAGATTCATATGAAAATAATTACGATTTTCCTGTTCATATCAAGAAGAATACACTCGATTTGAATTTACATATACAATACATTGTATATTTTGATTTATTTTTCTAGTACCTATAATGATCATTTCTTAAAAAACGAACACATATTTTGTTGATAAATGTAACATCATAAATTAGTTACTGACACCTGTTAAACACCGGCCATTTTTATTCTTATTTCATCGAACACACTGAATAGGGCTATTTGGATCTGCCGTCATTTTAACAAATTGGTGCGCGTGCATTTATGCAATCGTAATTAAACTCTTGATAAGGTACCAGGCAGCTAATGAGGTAAATTGCCATATGCAATCAAAGACGCCTATCATATGATGCCTAGTGTTGCTTTATGTAATTGTTGGTAGAGATTCAATGCATACTATTTACATCAAACTTTCCAAATGCATACCTTCGTGTACTGTCATGGGAACATGTTGTTATGTTTCTTTTATAACTTAAAATCATCCTTTATTATGAGCGAACGATGATTCTATTTACATTTCATTTATACGTCTATATATTTCGTTCCTAAAATAAAATGCCTACTACCATCATGAAAGAAACATGACTCAATAATATATATTTGCTGACAAAATATATAATCTATGAAGTATAAATTTAATAATGTTTACATATTAGTATTTTCTGCCAACTTATCGTACCATTCTGATGGATAGTATGTTGATGATTTGTATTTTCTTAGTTTTAAGCAGTGTATTCTATACAATGTATGTTCAACCCTAGCAACAAATGCTGATCAGAAAAAAACAACACCATATTTAACAAAATATAATGACCATACTGTCTATCCAACTTAAAATGAAATATTTTATGGTAAAAGTAAATCAAACAATAACAGCTTGTTCTTGGATGAAATAAATGTTTTTACATATGCTTACAATGGATCACTTATTGTTCGCTATATAACGCCAGATTGCTTAAGTGTAATGAATTGTAAAACTGCATTGATTGCCATAGACAGCTTAATAAGTGTTGTTGGAACTACACATATGCACAACTACGCCACCAACACCCATCGAGGTTGCTGTGATTTTGACCTTTGTTCAAGTGACCCCAATGTCAATAGGGATCATCTGCTAGTCATGATCTTTCACCCTATGATTTTTGACGACTGTGGGCCTAGGCGTTCTACAGTCATTGATCGGAAAATATTTTTATTTTGGGGTCACTGTGACCTTGATATTTGACCAAGCGATCCCAAAAACAATAGGGTCATCTACTAGTCACGACCAATCACCTTCTGATGTTTTAGACATGTGGACCCAGGAGATCTTCAGTTATTGGTTTGATACTCAGTGGTCTATCGACGGACCGACCGACCGACCATCCGACCGACCGTCATTCGCAAAACATGCCACCTCCTCTTCGATGAAATAATATACTGAGTTGCGACACAATTTATATTTTTAAAACCTATATTTAGATTTTCTATTTAATTTCATTTACTGTTTCTTTGATGATAACATACACTCTTCAAAGGTTGAGTTTACTGAACTGGTAAACATGCAATGTTGCGGAGCGTATCACATGGTACCACAAGCACCTGCTTCGAGGATGCCGTTTTATATATATATTTTTGCAATGTGACCTAGCTTTGCCGAGTTCATTTTCAAGAAACAAAACTATTTCCAAAATTAACAAAAGAGAGTAGTATTGTTTTTTTGTTGTTGTTGTTTTTCTTCTGCCGATCATATTTAAACAAGCTGCTTTTAAGCTCTTGATTTTGTTTGAAATAAAACCGGATTCGAAACCCTACAACGATAATCAATTAAGATATAAAAGACGTATTCAATCTTAACTTCTAAACACCAATGTCACAAAGTCTTTATTTCAGAGAGAACGGAACATTAAACTACATACTTAAGATAATCCTCGAAGGAAACTAATGATTACTGAAAAAATAAGAATTGTTTGTATAATGCATTCACGGACATGGTAACCTATTGTTTAAATTAAATTTAGAACCAGAAAGAATTGAACATGGTTGATTTTGAAAGCATATTCTATATGACATTGCAACTGTGTTTCAATAAGCCTTAATATATGTGCATTTTTTATACGTTAACCTTATCTATTTTTTACCTTCTTATCCTGCCATTTTGGTGGATAGGATGCAGATATTAAAACTTTTGTATTTTCTATTTTTCAATCAGTGTATTCTATAAAGGATAGATGTAACGCCTGCAAACACGCAAACCACAAAAAATATATGCCACCATATTAAACAAACGATAAATCATACTTACTGTATAACTAATCGTGAAATATAATCTGGTGAAAGTACATTTAACAAGCACGGAACTTAAAATTGTGATATAATACAATTCGTCATTATATTCTAAAAATTCAAAAATAAAATAATTATAAATGCATTGTGTTTGAAATGCTGAATACATTTTGCGTCTGAAATGAACTGTTTACGCATCTAAACAAACGTTGTCACAGTATAACAGTCAACCCAGAGCTTCATACGTAACAATACCATACACTGTATGAACATATTCTGTGATACTGTAATTCCTGGACACACTTGTTATTAATTGAACTTCATTTAAATCACCAGAATGTAAATTATGATCACAATCGAGACGAAATCTTGTTGTACGAGTATATCGCCCATTAAAGGCCAGAAGGGGCTATCACCTTCTGTTTACATTTGCTGATAGCCCCTTCTGACTTTCAAAGGACGATATAAGGCTCCTTACTTCCTAGTTAATATACGCTTGTTTCAAACTATATCACATATAATATTTACGAGAAACCCTTTTTTGAAAATGCCGTGCGCATTAAATAGAGCAGTGTTTATCTGATCTGAACATATGCAATCGACAATGGTACTACATATTACATTCGAAACTAATCAGAATCTCATAACTTAGTTACATTGTAGCTGACATGAGTCCCGAGCTTATCGCAATGGTTATATTCAGAATATTAAGTAAAGCCGATAAAATAATTTAAACAATGAACTTTCTAAAACAGTGTTAGTATCTAAACATTCATAATTTCCTGAAATATAATGAAAAAAATATGTATATCATATTATTTAAATTGATATGTCGGTATTAAAATGATTATCTTCCGTGTATTTAGACGGCGGCCACATAAGAGTTATTAAGGCAAATGCAAAGATTTTTCCCCTCATATATATAGCTTTATATCAGATTTATGTTGTGGCTCGCAATAATCCGTGTAAGAGACTTCTTAAAATATTTTCAAGGAACAGCATACGCCCTAGTTTAAATAACAGGTCTGTTATATATTTTCGATGTATCAATAGTTGTAAAATAAGACCCTCCTATATTACAAAATAATTTCGTCATATTTTTGCTGTTAAATATTTAAACGCATTTAATTTAAAATACAAGAGTCACATTTGGACATTTTTTTATAAAATGTTTTGTTTAAAACGCGTTTGTATTTGTTTATATTTAATTTGTATATGGTACACAATTATTTATGGCAATACCTTTAAAGTGTAATTTGTTTTATAGGCAGATTTGTGATACGTATTTTGAGAAGGAATATATCGACTTGGGTCTCTGATACAGTCTACGACAACTATAATTAGAAGTATATATTTGAAGGTTAATGCTGTGGAAATATCCACACTAATTCTTTTAGGTCTGATAGATAATGGATGAGATGAATAGCGGACATAGACAAAACACATTCACGTGATGTAAGGGCATGTCTTTCAAACCATTAATTTTCTAATTTTTTCTTCGTTCGGTTCCGTTAGACTATTTTATTCAATCTGGAAACACGAAATAACACGCAGTAATTCATGATGAATATCGAGACACACGCATGCCTTACATGATAATATTTGGTGTGTGTTAACACATATAATTTTGATAGATTATTATTGCATATAGATATCATGTATACATGTGAAGAAGGAAAAAGGCTTAATCATCATTTCGCTATTTTTAATTTTTGCCACTGTAATAAAACGAATATTTGAGAGTGTCATATTTCATTAATTATCTTTTATTACGGCGACTTTACATGTTGTTTACATTGAAAATTGTCTTTTTATACCCACCTTCTACTAAAGCAAATGCTTAAACTTTAAATGTTAAAAGATTAAGATACACGTAAAGTAAACAACACTCTGCGTGCAACACATGCCCGAAAATATAACGAATACGAAATCACAATACCATCTTATTTCTCATCTCATCTTTTTTTATTCAATTAAGAATTGCATTCCAAATAATACAAACGCCTTAAAAATAACATTTAGATGTACTTAGAACAGGTTCATTTCGAAAAAAAGTATAGATTTTATTTGTAGTCTAAATAAAGAAGAAGAAACAACACAGACTATGTATGATCATGCCAATAAATTACACGTGTCAACTCACCAAATGTACTAGATATAATACATGTGAATAGGATGCGATATTCACAAAAACTTGACCAAAGGACGCGACTTTAAATTATTATTAAACACCATATAGGGTCCAACCGATCACAAACTATTTCTTGAACTTACAATCTCACCATCGTTAACGTTTCATTGTATTCTAAACCGTATATCCCGTCCTTTTGCACAAATATGCATGTTAAAACAAAGATCCTTGTATTTATTAGTTTTCTTATATACCAAACATGATAACAGTTATGTTTGCCATACTACTTATTCAGTTTTGATTTTTGTAACGTATCTAACTTATGTAAAGCATACATTAAAGATTAACTGTTTAAACTGTTGAGAGGACAATATATGTTTCAGGTCACTTCACTTAGCAAGATCGCTTTAAAATCTAAGCTGTGTATCATTAGTGTGAAGAAATATTTTAAATGGTTTCAAATGAGGAATGTTTGTGTTTTGCAGTATATTTTAAGAGATAATGCAATATAATATTTGAATATTTAAAAGGTATTCATTAAAAATATTGTCTAAATTGTTATCAATGATGCGCACAGTTTGAATACAAATACATTGTATAATATTTGATCATTTTACGCTCCAATTTATCAATACATTGATTTACTTTTTATATGACTAACAACATTAAGATGACATCTGACTATTGATTGACACCGCAATAGTATATTCATAATTTCATAAGGACCGCCCTTTTTTGTCGTATAAAAGATTATTTCGATGCATAATACACAATGAGTCAAAAAAGCAGCAGTTAGAAATATTTACGCATATGCACTAAAACCTTTTACTTAAGGTTATTCATACGTCACCATATAATTGTACATTTATTTGAATTTATATGTCGGTATTTAATTGATTATCTACCTTACTTTTAAATGGCCACAAACAAGTTATAAATACAATTGCATAGAATTTCGCCTCATTTATATAGCCCTATATCATTTTGAATTTAAAAACACGTCTGTTATATATTTTCGATATATCAATAGCTGTATAATAAGACCCTCCTATATTACAACATAGTTCCGTCATATTTGTCTGTTAACTGTTAACTTTTTGGTCTGATAGATAATGAATGAAAATCGGAAATAGGCATTCAAGTGACGTAAGAACATGGCCTTCAAACCATTGATTTTTTTAATCTGTCGCGTACAATTATACACCTCGTTCGTTTCCGTTATTTCTTGTCAATCTGGTAACCGGAACTAACAGGAAAAAATCCATGCTATATACCAATAAACATGCATGCCGTATATTTCCTGATAAGATAGAAGGTGTGATAACACGTATACTTTATTGACAGATGATAACTGCATATAGTTATCATGTATAAATTATATACCACGTGTGAAGTATGGACTGCTAAAAAGCAACAAAAAAAAAAACAAAAAAAAAAACAACATTTAAACACCATTTAGATATTTTCAGTAAATAAAGCACCTGTTATTTGCTCATTTTCTCCCGAAGTTGTGTCCATCATAGACATAGCTAGTACCCTAAACACTATGTTGCATTGGTAAAAATCACTCTAAAACTGGAACCATTATACTTTGACTTAGTACCTTTTCAAATGTAAAGGAAATATATCGTTAAATAATCGCATGTTATCACAGATATTATCCGGAGGTCGTATCAAAATGTTAACTCATCATTCGGATAGTTTGTGAATACATGTCCATAAAATGCATAACATGAAGATATTTTGACAAGAGGTATGATTAGTATTCTAACATATATTAGTATTATTTCGACTGCTTAGCCAGACATTCTTATTTTTGTGTGGATGATACTTATATATGTTCAAGTATTGCATACTATGATAGGTATAATGTGACGCCTGAAGATAGGCACTACACGAAATATGTACTGGACTATTTATTAAACTCCAGTGATCAAACGCACTGCATGTCTTGCTTTTTTAATGTTTTAGAAGAATTATCTAAATATCTTGCTCAAAAAAGAAGAAAATTTCATAATATTCGAATAAAAGTAAATTAGAATTCTTCATGATAAATGTAAATGAACTACAGACAATACATCAATACTAATCGAAAACGTTCATGCCGAATCAATATGTGTTGTTTACCTAATACATTAGTTCACATGTAAATTGACCCGTGGTTTATTCATCCACCATATGTTTGTTGGGACCCAGAAAAAAGTACATTACTTACAATGTGATATGAGTCATTTTATGGTATATCACATAACATTCGATTGCTAAAATACAATAAATAAAAAACTGCATAGGAAAATCTTTCCCCAAAGTACCCAATTTTTCAAAGACAGTATATTATTGGTTTTATTTTTTTATGTTTTACTTATTTATCTATTACAAATATTTTCGAATACGATGTCGAATCAGAGTGCCGCAAACCCTTTATCTGCAATTATTTAATGTTGATCAAATTGATGAATTAGGTCGACTAAATATAGAGTAAGTAATAGTAAGTTTTAAGTCAGTTCCCACCATATGATGTATAATCAATAAGCCTAGACGCACACCTATTTGTAGAAACCTAAGTGATTTTTATTTTATTTAACAATTTCTTAATAAAAAAATATCATTGTATTTACATATTTCGATGGTGTTTGTCTTAACAACATTCACCGAAAATTCTAATATACCCTAATCTCCCATTTCTTTTTTCCTCAAGACATGATCGATATTTTTTGACGCCGAATGCAAATAATGGTAGTTCGCGAATGATTTGGATAAGCACCTCGGAGCTTCCTAGTGGCTAAAGGAAATTTGCTAGGATGCAGCTTGGCCTGTTTTACCGACAAGAGGTCGGGAACACATTGGAAAGCAGTTCAATACAAATAATTTTGCAAATCTTCCGAGTGCTCCCGATGGCTCAATATGACTTTCGACGTTTTTGTTCATTAACTTGAGACTAAATGTTTAATAACCCGGTTTGCCACCAAATGTTTTCGCTCGTTTTGATAAAATAAAACACATTCTGATTAATGTCGCTAGATAAACGATTCCAATAACGTTTGATTTCGAACTCATCGACAACTTAACATTAATCAATTTTCCTGGCGCTATCTTTTCTAGATGAACCAGCACTAGTTAAGATGACTTAAGAGAAATGAAACATGTATCAAAATGAATTCAAATGGAAATGCGGAAGTCCGGACGCGCAAATATCTTTATAATATATGTGCAGTGGATAACTTGATAATCATGCTAAGTTTTGCTTTGTAATATAACACATTTAAAATAAGATCTATTTGTTACATGTTAGCAATTTAACGTCGTAATGAATATGTCATGATATAAAAATATATCGTCTGTTCTTTAATACTAGATCTTGTTTTGATCAATGTCATTATGCATTCGTTTTGTTTTAATGATCACCTTATTAGAGAGCTATTACTATCAGTAAATCGTTATCTTCCTGCTCGTTAAATGTAAACAACATTAAAAATGTAAAGCTGTGGCTACAAAATACAAAATGTTCTTTAAATCCGGCAAGCTTATCAACACTTTATTCAACATGATATGTAATAAATAAATATCCGATCAATATGTATTTGGATTTTCCAGTATAACTTAATTTATAGATGTGCATCTTCTAAAAAGGTGATGGTTATTTCTGTAATGTATCAGTTGAACGTAATTAATTTCTACTTTTACGAAACATTATGAAATAAAATCATATATTTAATTCATTATTTTCTAACAACATACCACTTTATTTACTTCATAATATTAGTTTCCAGTCTTAACATACGTTAAGAACATCTGCACATTCACGTGCACGTGAGTACAGAAATGCATTTTCAAATTGGTAAAATTATTTATATATAATAAAAAAAAAATGTTAACTTAATGTGTACTTTGGTTTCTCTAATTTTATCTCTAATACTGTGAAATGTCGCCAAAGAATTTAACATTACACTCAAGTACGCAAAAAATAATGTATGGAAGTATTATTTTTGATAATATAAACTGGTTCGATATTATATCTCGACAATTATGCTATTTTCACGAAGTATAAAGGTCTCATTTAAAAAAGCGCGTAATACAAATTGCATGGATGCCTTTTATCTACCAGTTTGTAGATTGTATACTTACAATATTATCTTTGCTAAAAAGACGAATTTAAAAATAAATAC
Organism: Solen grandis; assembly: GCA_021229015.1. Lineage (NCBI taxonomy): Eukaryota > Metazoa > Mollusca > Bivalvia > Adapedonta > Solenidae > Solen > Solen grandis. Next base: position 5,486,810 of record CM037795.1, read on the forward strand.
TTACCAAACGTCGCCGAAAGGTAAAATAACATTTTGATTAGTTTCATAAATAGTCGCACTAGAACAAAAATATTACATATATATTATGCATTATGGGTATATTGTTAAAATTGTATGACACTATTGATATACAACCACGCTCAACAATTTTCGTCATCCATCAACCTTTTATGCAATCGGATTACTGTATCGGCTTTCGATCAAAGCAACAAAACGGTAGTGAACAATTCGAACGATTGGTGTATGGAGACAAGAATTATAAGCAACCGTGGGTTGAGCGACGATGAATAACACACTCAAAACGTATTTCAACGTAAGGCTCATTTAGTATATGTAATGAAGTTCGGTGTAGTTTAAATAAAATGAAAACTCGAAACTATAAACTGGGTTTGGATTTTTCGTTGATATATTAATTGAAAAAAAAGAACGTCACAGCCGCGCCGAAACTTTTAATTAGAATCTTACTTATCTAGAAAAAGTACAAATTCCCTATTTTTTTATACGAATAAAGTCGAAATAAATGAATTTTTAGGTGTGGCTGCAAGATCGACAGAATTCGCCTATAAAAGGCTCGTAATGTTCTCAGCATCGTTTTCATAATGAATTAAAATATAATTTAGAAAAATATAATTTGCTCATGAAAAACATTACATACTTCTTTTATGATAGAACCTATAATTATCTTTTTTTTCCCAAAATATGGACAGATTTTTCGTTAATAAAAGTATTTTCATAAAGCGATTACTGACACCGGTTAAACACCGGCCAATTTTCCATTACAGCAAACAATTTGATAAGGGCTATTTGATATGCCGCCTTTTCAATAAATGGGTGCACACATGTAGGCAAGCTGAATTAAACTCATAATGAACAATCAGTCAGGTAATAATGTAAAAACAATCAAGTATGTATAATATAAGATGTCTTTATTATCTTGTACTATTAGTTTGGGGATATCTAGAGTTTCAGTGCATACCATTAATTACAACTTTCCAAATGCTTGCATTTGTTTGAGAACATTCCATGGGAGCTATTTTTTTATTATTCATTATACCCGAAAACCACCCCATTTTTATGAGCGAACATTAATAGGAAGTATGACTACAACATATATTCCGTATACACGTTTGAATATTTCATGCCTAAAATAAAATATCTACTACTGAATGAAAGTAACATGTTTCAATAAAACATATTCGCTGATAAGAAACAATAAAACTGTTTTGATTTTTTTTAAGTTACTTCGTTATATTTGTATTTCGATCAGCCTAAATATATCTCCTTTAGAGATGTTCAGCCTTATCTATTTTCCGCCTACTTATCTTGGTTTCTGTTGGATATGATGCTGATATAAATAATAGTATATTTTATTATATTTTCAATCAGTGTTTTTTAAAAAAGATATATGCAGCGCCTGCAAAAACGCTGATCACAAAATACATGTCACCATATTTGACAATCTGAAATGGTCATACTTACTTTATAACTAATACTGAAATATAGTCTTTTGAAGTATATAAAACATTCACGGATCTTTAAACTATCAGACGATTCTTCATGATATTTAAATAAAACATAGAGATAAATGCATTGAAATTGCACACACTTTACCATTTATGATGAACCCATACAGGCTAATTCAAAATACATTGTTTTCATATGTCAGTTGTTCAGTTGCAGTTGTTATTAGAACACTTGAATGGAATTTGTTCATTAAATATCAACATGTAATAGCTTGCTCTTTGATTGAATAAATTGTTGTTGTTGTTTTTCCATCTGTTCGTGTTTTGGACCCAAGAAAATTGTATTTCGTACAATTCGATAAGGCTTGTCACAATCTAATATTACTACACAAGAGGGCTTTGTTATAATAACTGGTAAACACGCAATGTTGCGGTGCGTATCACATAATACCACAAGCACCTGCTTCGAGGAAACGGTTTTTTATATTTAACATGTATTGCAGGTGTTGTGTTTTTGTGCCACGTGACCTAGACTTGTCGAGTTTATTTTCAGGAAACAAAGACTTTTCCAACATGAACAAAGTGAGAGTAGATTTTTTTTTTACCGATCATCTGTAAACAAGCTGCTTTTAAGTTCTTGATTTTGTTTGAAATAAAACCTGATTCGAAACCCTATAACGAAAGTCAAACCAGATAAAAATGTATTCAGTCTTACCTTTAAACATTAATGTCACAAAATCTTAAATTCAGAGAGAACGGAACATTAAACATAAAAAACCCAAAAAATAAGAAAACATTTATAATATATTCATAGACATGGTAACATATAGTTTAAATTTAAATAAGAATCTTAAAGGATTGACTATCGATAATGTCGAAAGTATATTCTATAGTTATGAGATATTCTATCTGTAATTCAATACGCTTAAATATGGAACGTATTTAATTTTTCTATACGTTAACCTAATATATCTTCCGCCTTCTTTTCCTCGCATTATGATGGATAGGATACTGAGTTGTAACTA
>CM037795.1:5489397-5526886 GCA_021229015.1 Solen grandis
AGAAATGCGACAATACTGTTCTCTTAGCACTATCATCGCTTTGATTTGTACTACCGATCAACGGCACAGTTTCTATTTGTACCTGGGATAGCTTGATGTGATTATTAGTAGGTTACACGGATTTGTATCGGAATTCAAACTTTCTATATGGGCCATTGTAACCCACTAAATAACCGAAACGTGCAATCTACCATCCAAATTCAGGCACGACCCACCTTTGTATCGAGAGAAACTACAATGTATATTCCTCCGCATGGTAAAATGAAAGTTACGCAGCATCATAGAGAAATTAGTTCTTTTGTGCTTTTATACTACATACAATTGTTGTGTCCCGTAAATATTTCATTTTTACTCAAAATTGATTTTTCAACACTTTGGCTAAATCTCAGCATACCTGTGTTGTCGAGTTCTGTTCAATCGTTCGATCATTCATACAAATTTAAGAGGTTATTCGGTTTTAAATGTAGAGAACTGGACCCCCAGACTGTAGGTTCTATAGCTGTGAGTGACTACACAACTAAAAATGGTAATGGTATAGTTCCTTTATTGACTCTCAGCATATAAGGGTAGTTCCAAGCCTGGCAGCACTATATCTGTCTCAAATAGACATCGTCCAAATGACTGAAATACTTTTGGTGGGACGTTAAACAGACAAACACTGTTATATTGAATTCTAAAATTAAGCTTACCTGCACCCCTATTATGCGAATTGTTAAAGAACATGAATTATTACTTTCAGAACTAACAACATTTGATAATCAAATGACCGATAGTATTGAGAGCTGCCAGTTGAAAAATACTGCAACACTATCCTAGCTTATAAGCAGACTTGATATGAAGGTCAACCTTTAAGTACTACTTTCCTAACATTTATTTATGAAAAAAGAAAATTCTCTCTATCCGGAAACATCATATGTAAATTATAATAAACATGTCAAAATTGTCTTAGTTGCAATATTTACCAGTAAAATTACGTAGAATTTGAAATACATATCAATCATCTCTGATTGAATGTTATAGAATGCGATGGAATTCATTGGCTATTGGGACGGAGCCCGATCCAAAGACTTGGATACGATATTCAAAGTCGTTATTTTCAATTCGTAATGCACTGTATCTTATGAACACTCAATACAATGTCGACTAATTATGCTAATTGTTTTCAAGTTGCGTTAATATTTTCGTTTCAAAGTTTTAAGATACATATGTGTTGATCTAAAAATCATTCACGGGTCCGTACATATAGCCGTAGATTGTAATATTCATCTGTGAATATGATCTACAATGAAACACATGTACCATTTTATGGTACTTGTTACAACTATAAAAATGGATTACATACAACAATTTCTGGAACAGTTACTCATACGAGAAAAATACGAATAACTCACGATTTTATGTAGAAACAATTTGGCCTATTTCGTATGGAGCATTTATACTGAAATATGAGTTATCAGGTTCCGGAGACCGACATCAAAGCAATGAAACTGCATTCTGAGAATTCAGAATGCAGCTCAAAAATGAAATGTTTTGGTACATTAAAGCGTACAATGCGTCGAGAAATTTACTGTCGGTAGGATTTATATAATGAAATAGCAATGATTCTTATCTCAGCTATAAAACACGGTTGAACTCGTTAGAGGCAAAGGTTATTTGACGCCAAAAACAGACATGATATCATGCACCCATAGTTACTGAATGTAAGTTTAACTCGCTGACCCCGCCTACAGTCTCTCTGTTCCTTTAGCGTTTTGATTAATTTTATTTCATAATGACCGACCTAAGGAGGTCATGACCTTACAATCGAATTGAACTGATACGCTACTGACCGCGAAGTGATAGTGCGATGAAAATGGTAACGGTTATTGTGCAAATTAGCAAAGCCTGCTTTCGTTCATCAGTACGTTAGCCTAGTTACCACCAGTCTAAAAATGATAAAATTCAAATTTGTGTTTCCAAATATCTCTTAGCTCTAAACAAGGTTGGTGGAATTTAAGCCAGATATTTTCCCATTCATAAGCAAACCATTTATTCAATGCTTTCTAGGAAAAGGAAGGCGAATATTAAATGATAAATCACAATTTACGCCACAGGGGATTTTATTGTTATTTAACAGTATTCTGCATTCTATGTAAAGAGTAACGATCTCACAAAATATCAACAAATGAAATATACATTATTTCTCCTCGGAAGAGTTTCGCTTACACACTCACATCCTGTGTGTCTATCTTATCCTGTCTGTCTGTCTGTCTGTCTTCTCTCTCTCTCCCTATCTATCTTTCTATTTTACTTACTTACTTATTGAACCTGAAGACAAAGTAATCTATATCGATCTGTTAAATCTCGTTTTCATGCACGACAAATTACGAGACAAATGTCTTATGTAAATCTCATAATACCGTCTGGCTTTATGACAGTCATGTCATGTTTTTTAAATTTTTACCATTCGAAATGTTTTCCTTTGAAATAGAGAAAACGCGGCCTATATAGCTCTACCATCAAACACGGCCCGTGTACCGTCATCTGACGGTCCTGCCCCTATAGTTACTTTGTACCTCAAATTGATCGCACATTCCTTACACAAGTCGTAAACAAGTTTGTTATTTATTTTGTCTGTTGTTATTTAGGGCACCAGTTGTCTTGACGAAAGTCACGAAAGTCACAGTTTTCATTTCTTTTCTAGCAATCTCAACCAAAATTCAAAGGGAGTCTCAACCTAACAATTTTGTAGGAACACGCATAGAGTCTTTGTGTTACTACATTTAAGTAAAACAAAATGACATGATAATGATTCATACGCATCAAAGAAAGAGGGATAAGTCAGATAATAATAGAAAAGAATATTCTGCGCTTCCACTGAGCTTAAAAAACAGGTGATCAGGTAATACATACTGTTATTACTTGATATTTTTATGGTTTACTTATGTAAAATTGTACATTTTTATGTTTGATATAGTATATGAATATATTTTGAATAGCTTTTTTTCTGAGAAATTTGCATGAAAATCATGTATTGTAGGAATTATAGTATTGCTATTTTATAAATGGGGGAAAATATCAAAAATTTTATGAAGATTTTCTATATAAATGAAAAAAATATACATTTTCTCAAACTTGCTCTTATTTTTCATATGTTTTCCATTTGATATACGTCTTAGGTATATGCTTAATCAATTCTTAAGAAAAGAAAAAGCGAAATTTGATGATTTTATAGCAGTTCTTTTTATAAGTATACCCCCACACAATTTGCGAAAGCATTTCAATACAGTATTAGACTAAGAATCATTAAATTTTAAAGATCTGCGGTTAGAAATTTCCTATATTTCCCAAAATGCTTTCTTTCAATGTATAGAATAAAAAAACATAAAAGAACCAGAATTTAGAATTCATGCTTTAGGGTGCCACTACCTTAAATATAAAATTGGATTAGATATGCTTACAAATCCCATAGAAAAAAAAAAGAAGAAAAGTGAATTAACCTTGAATGGCTCTTTTGGATTATCAGATATTATTAAAAAAATTCCAATTTATTACAATAATAATTTGCAGAATTCGTCTTCAAAATTAAGAAACTCTTTAAGATCATGAAGCTTTAATTTATTTTCTGTCTTTAAATTGTAATCTTATATAAAATATACTAATATCGACAAATTTAGATTTGCAGTTTCTAGTTTATGAGCATTAAGTACTTAAAAAGGAAAGTTTTCAGTTTATAAAGTCCTTTGATAGGTTTATTTGTCTTTGTTGTGTTTATAAATAGGCGGATTGAATTATATATCATGTATATTTCAGATAGGAAACAATAACAACAACAACAAATAGCATTTTCGACTTCTCTCTCTCTCTCTCTCTATCTCTCTGTTATAATAAATAATAAAATAAAAAGTAAAAGAAAGAAAGAAACATTCTTGAAAGTCAAAGAATGACAATGTAAATGCGTTGAACATAATACTATTTCTTCATATGCCTTTGTGTGCTTCAGTTAGATTTCCAAGCGACAATATTTTACTCATTTGGGAAGTATTGTCTATCTGATAAATATATAATACACTGCCTGACCGTCACATTACGCCGTAGACAAGTTTTTTTTATAATAATACACTGCTACGTCACATACGCAGTAGACAATTTGTTTTTGTTTTATATAATACACTGCTGACCGTCACATTACGCCGTAGACAAGTTTTTTTGTTTTATATAATACACTGCCTGACGTCACTTACGCCGTAGACAAGTTTGTATTGTTTTATATAATACACTGCCTGACCGTCACATTACGCCGTAGACAAGTTTTTTTGTTTTATATAATACACTGCCTGACCGTCACATTACGCCGTAGACAAGTTTTTTTTGTTTTATATAATACACTGCCTGACCGTCACATTACGCCGTAGACAAGTTTTTTTGTTTTATATAATACACTGCCTGACCGTCACATTACGCCGTAGACAAGTTTTTTTGTTTTATATAATACACTGCCTGACCGTCACATTACGCCGTAGACAAGTTTTTTTGTTTTATATAATACACTGCCTGACCGTCACATTACGCCGTAGACAAGTTTGTTTGTTTTATATAATACACTGCCTGACCGTCACATTACGCCGTAGACAAGTTTGTTTGTTTTATATAATACACTGCCTGACCGTCACATTACGCCGTAGACAAGTTTGTTTGTTTTATATAATACACTGCCTGACCGTCACATTACGCCGTAGACAAGTTTGTTTGTTTTATATAATACACTGCCTGACCGTCACATTACGCCGTAGACAAGTTTGTTTGTTTTATAAAATACACTGCCTGACCGTCACATTACACCGTAGACAAGTTTTTTTGTTTTATATAATACACTGCCTGACCGTCACATTACGCCGTAGACAAGTTTGTTTGTTTTATATAATACACTGCCTGACCGTCACATTACGCCGTAGACAAGTTTGTTTGTTTTATATAATACACTGCCTGACCGTCACATTACGCCGTAAACAAGTTTTTTGTTTTATATAATACACTGCCTGACCGTCACATTACGCCGTAGACAAGTTTGTTTGTTTTATATAATACACTGCCTGACCGTCACATTACGCCGTAGACAAGTTTGTTTGTTTTATATAATACACTGCCTGTCCGTCACATTACGCCGTAGACAAGTTTGTTTGTTTTATATAATACACTGCCTGACCGTCACATTAGACCGTAGACAAGTTTGTTTGTTTTATATAATACACTGCCTGACCGTCACATTACGCCGTAGACAAGTTTGTTTGTTTTATATAATACACTGCCTGACCGTCACATTACGCCGTAGACAAGTTTGTTTGTTTTATATAATACACTGCCTGACCGTCACATTACGCCGTAGACAAGTTTGTTTGTTTTATATAATACACTGCCTGACCGTCACATTACGACCGTAGACAAGTTTGTTTGTTTTATTTATTAGGTTTACGTCCCACCCACAGTATTTCAATCATTTCGAGGCTGTGTCTACTTCAGACAGATATAGTGCTGCTACACTGCAGTATCACACCGTAAACATGCATGTGGCATGATACCACACCCAGTCACATTATCCTGACACCTTGAAATACCGCCATGTGCTTGGGATCAATCATAGGGTAGTATGTAGTATACCAGGGTCGATTTTCACCAACAATTCTTAGTGCTTAATAAAGCTTAAATACTTAAGGACGAATTTCATAATCTTGTTTCTCTTTAAAAAAAAAAAAATCATTTCTTACCATTTTTTGTTAGTTATTAAGGTAATAAGTCATTTCAGCTTAGTCATGCACGTGAATATTTCATAAAGTAGCAATGATGGAAGAATTAAGGCATTACTTAGCGATAAGTATTGGAAGTGAAATTTGAGCCAGGACCATTTTTTTTAAAGGATCTTTTTATGTAAAGGCCGGGGATCGAAGCCACCTCTTCCCGATTACGGGCTCTCTAAGCAGGGAACGTCTCAAAATATCTTGCTAGTCTAAGTAACAAATTAAGACTTGAATTGGCTTTATTTACAATGCTTTTATATTCTGACGAGGTCAAATCTTAATCTAATACCCAAGTATTCATCGAATTGTGCAACCATTACATACAATTCTTAAATCCTTAATTTGCTGTATATTTCGTTTCGAACCCAAAATAATGTGTTTTATTTCACCAAGGTGTAAGGATATATTGACTTGCTGAGTATTACTAACAAGCCAAATTGAGTAAGACTCTTAAATTGTGCATTGTTGTATTTAGATTAGATTTGGCAATTGGGGATTGAATTCAGTAATTCACTTCCGCTACGTCAAAGAACACTTAACCTCTACCAAGATAACCAAGGTACCCTAATGAAACATTAGGAAACCTTGGTTATCTCCATGAAAAGCCTATGAGGTCCGAAATGTAACCATTATCATATAAACGTTATTTACTCCCCGGATATATACCATTGATGTGTAAGTTTCCGAATATTTGTTTTGCAAATCGGACAGTCTAGAACGTCACCAATTCAATTCAAAATTTGTTGGCATAAGTCAACTATACGCTACGTTAGAGTACAATACAAAGCCTTTGGTCATTACAAACATGACAAATAATTATAAATAGAAATAGAAATATTCATAATTTTGATAAATAAATAATACTGTAAATTACAAAAAGGCATTGTACATAATATCAGCATAATGTTGCATATCAACATGAAAATAATATCAGATATTAACATAATGTTGCATATCAACATGAAAATAATATCAGATATCAACATAATGTTGCATATCAACATGAAAATAATATCAGATATCAACAAAATATTGCATATCAACATGAAAACAATATCAGATATCAACATAATATCATAGTTATTTCAAAATTCCGATAATGCTATCAACATGATAAAAAAATTAGATACCAACATAATGTCAAATATCAACACAATATTAGACATCAGATTTCAACATGATATTAGATACCAACATAAACAAAAAAAAAAAAAAATAAAAGAAGATTTATGTGTGATACCGAGGTATCAGATAGACACCACCAGGTGGACACGCGAAATCACAACATCACATACAACGAGAGAGAGAGAGAGAGAGAGAGAGAGAGAGAGAGAGTCTTGTTTACCTTTCTTGGCGAAGTGTCTCATGTGTGATTCATACCTCACTTTTATAGTTTGTACCTCGATCCATTTGTAGAATGTTTTCACTGAAATGTATTTTTTACGACGTATACTTCGGTATGTAACTCAACATTGAAACTAATCATTATTCCAGCCCCACCCTCAAACAATAACCCTAATCCTAAACTCATACAAAATCCTTACCCTTGGTCCAAACATCGAAATGTACAATTTCTACCTCACAAAATGAGGAATACAATTTAAAGCGCGCGCGCGCGCGCGCGCACACACACCACACACACACACACACAGAAAATACATTTTCTTTTTTTACTGGAGACGCGTAAGATTTTTCGATTTTGCTTGTGTAATAGTATACAATATAATTCTGCAAAAAATTACTCCGCCATTTACTTCAAAGAGCAGAACAAGAATAAGAGCTTTACACCTGGGTATTTAGAGGTCATAAACTAACTCATGGCCGTATAGTTAGCAACAAGCAATTAGAAAAGTCACATTTATTTCTTGTGTTGAATTAATGTCAGAATGCGCCAAACGTTCGCTGCTATTTTAACAGTTTTCATATGTCAAGCAGACATCCTGCCGTCAATAAATCTTATTTCTGCTATAAATTACAGAAATTGAATTGGGCAACAAATTTTCACAACCTACCCTTCCGCTGGAATATATATTAAGCAAAATAGCAATTGAAGTCATTTTACATGTATTTGAACGAGTGAAAAAACAGATTATTTCTGTCAACGACAGTGAAACAATAGAATATTAATATAATTGAAAGAAAATACATGTAGGTGAATTTTAAAGCAGTTCAAATAATATGAAAAAAAACAACAACATGCAAATACACATGCAGATGAAGAAATAGCAGGAAAACAAAGATCAACAACGAATAAGAGAGGAAAGGAAGTACAAACAGAAAAAAATGATGAAAGGCATTTTTTCTTAAGGTGATTCATCTACAATAGAATTGTGATCATGGTCCATCAAGTGATAATCGGAATTTTATAGTAAATGCAAGCCTTTATATACTTTGAACAAAAGAGCATATAACCCCAAGTCAGTAGATGCTTGAAACCATATTGATGTCTTTTTTTAAGCATTTCAAAGACAATAATTATAATTTGATGACCGTCTCCGGTGACCTAGTGGTAACAGCGGCCGCCTCCTGAGCCGGAGGTTGTGGGTTAAAGGCTGCGACATACCAAAGTCGTAAATTAAGGTACTGGATAGCTTCATTGTTAGGTGCTCAGCATTAAAAGGCTAGTTCCAGGATTGTTTGGCTCGGTGTCAGAATAATGTGACTGAGTGTGGTATCACGTCATATGTCTAAGGCTTGATACTGCAGTGTGGCAGCATTATATCTGTCTCAAGTAGACATAATCTCCAAATGACTGAATAATTGTCGATAGGACTTTGAACATAACAAATATTTTTCAATGATGGATGGATAAAATTAAATGGTAATTTATCAACATCTGACTAATAGCACACTTAACTGACGAAGGATTCTCACGAAGTTTTTCCCTTGATTCTTCATTCCAAGAAAAGACCAACTTATTTTTCACAAATATTATCACTGTTTGATCGTAAATATTATCATATTCAGTGTCAGTTATTATATTTAAAACAAACCGACATAACCATCATATTTCGGTAATTCATTATTATTTTTTTCCCTGTAAATCTTGAAACTAAACGTTTGAATTGAAAAATTATGGAGAGAATTTGCCTTACCATCTTATTTAATACTATCACTATTACGTTTTCTGTACCGTGTGACCCACAAAACAAATGGAACATATTAGGGTAATCCATCCATCATAAACTTATAACCATGGTCCTTCGATGCTTTAAAAGACTTCAAGCATCCATTTGCTCAACGTCTAGAAAGGCTTGCATTTACAATAAAAAATCCAATGATCACTCGACGGAGTGGTGGATGGATTACCTTAAATGAAATGCTGAAAAAGGCTGAAATAAAGGAAAGAAAAAAAAATGCTGCAATAAATAAAAACTGCGCAAATAGATGTCTGTATATGCAATGGCTTTAAAACCGCTTCAAATTCAAAAGCTCGACATTTCACGCCATATTTTTTTTCACGTGAATGTGATATTTCATTCTGTATTTCTGCACCAAAACATATACCAATCTATAGCTGAATTATGATGAATCATGCCTCATTTTTTAAAAGAATAATATAAACTCATTTGAAAAACACGATATATATATATGATAAAGATGTACACGTTTTTGACATGTTTCCATGGTAATGCCTTTTAATGACCTTGAGTATGAAGATAATGATAATGATCACAATTCCCACCTTCTATTTCCTTGACTCGTATTGCATTCAGAATTTCCCCTAAATCCTACCGATTGTTTGACTTCGAAAATTAAGGATAATACATTTTCCAACAGATTTTAGCTACGGGTTAGAAAATATCTCGACGAATGTGATTTCTGCCTGTTCCGGAATCCGGATAGCGTGACTCCGGCTATACGCCGTGGAATATAATCTCATTAAAATCGCAATATCGAACAAGTTTTGTAATTATCACTGTAGGAAAGTGACAAACTATATCCTGGGGTCGAGATCAGTGTTGTGCTATCCATCAAATGTCCGTCCTTTCCGGGAGTTCAATTATAGGAAAAAAAATCTAAATCTTAAATTGAAACGTTTTGTAAGTCGCAGCTAACGAACTGGAGTATTTCTCGAGGAGAAGAACTGATTTCAAGGAACCTCAAATTAAATGAATTGATAATAATCGAATTCTAATTACAAATTAACATTTAAATGTTATTTAAATGATATAAGGCTTTTTGTCACCGTTGCTATTCCATGAGAAATAATATTATAGTTAATTTTCTCCCCGATTACAAAACGTTCTAATTTGATGCGATTCTGTCGAATTAAATGAAATTAGCTGTATTCGGTTTTACAGCTGTTGAAATTGGGAAAACATTTTGTTGCGTGAATATTTAGATATTGTGATAAACAATTGCAAGCAACAATTTCTAAAGTACATAAAAATGTTTTCATTTTATCGAAATTTTGTTTAAAGTCTCAACCACACCAACCTCCCGGACTGTTCCGGAGAGCTCCGGACTTAAATCCGGATCAGGTCTGTGCTAGATCTGCATTAGGACTGGTTTGAGTCGGGACAGTCCGGGATTGTCCGTCAAGGTCCGGGACCCAGTTATTTTAAACAGTTACAAACTTTAAAATCGACGCTGTCCGGGACCGTCTGGGAGTGTTCTTTTTTTTAATCCGGAGTGTTCATGGTTGTAGCTCCTCCTAGTCACCCCGGACCATACATGAATCGTGTCTTGTCGCAAACCACGGTGTTGGGCCCGAAATTGTCCGGGTCATTCCGGGATGTTCCGAGTAACGTTCGGTGAAGTCCGTGTTGACCCCCATGATCTGTTGTGGTACCGTGCTTTGTCCGAAGTGGTCACGGCGATTTGCCGTCGTCTCAGTTCTGGTACCAGCCCCGGTTCAAGCTTTTCCCCCATTTAAATTGAAGTTTGTCATTTTGATTTTTTTAATGCCGTCTTTTGCTGAAACTCTAGTTGCTCGTTTTGAATTTTAAAAGTTATTTTATGTATGGCATATAATTATCGCGTACGGAGGCGTTTGCCATTGCATGCGTTCGCGGTGCGATATTAAAAAAAAAAATCTAAAAATTCTAGCTTCAATTGTATTCCCTAAGAGCAAAATACGGATTGAATTTTTTTTTTTTATATCTATTCATGGTTTAAAAACCCTAGACAATTCTGATATCTAAGGATCGCTTTTTTTTTTTTCAATTTTATCTCATTATCAGTTTTGGCATCGATTTGTACGCGCGTACATATACAGGCGTACACCTGGATACACACCTTGTGTTTAAGAACGTTGTCTCTACTTTATAGGTACCTGTTGGCATCACAACTACAGGCCATTGATGCCAGGAAGGTCTTTCCTTGCTTTGACGAACCCGCTTTAAAAGCAACGTTTTCCGTCGGCATCACTCATATGTCAGGTAATTATGTTTGTTGACTATGATAAGGTTAGTAATATAGTTAACGCATGCGCATTGGATATCGATTAGTAGAAATTAGTAATATCCTGTGACAATTAGTGTAAGAAATTTTGACCTATTATCACTTTTTTTTCTTTTTCTTTTAAATTAAATTTCATCTCGGAGTCTAGATTATATACGAAGTGACGTCATTTGTATCATTTGACGTCATTTAAATTATCATTGAACTCGGCCTAAATATCACATACAAGAAATTATTTCAAATGACGGTAAATATGTTTCATCAATAAATATTTCTTGGACTTTTCATCGAAAGCATAAAATAAATTTAGCGCCCAGGGGCAATTCGTGAATATTTTTTACGTTACTATTAACGCTTGGTGAAAAATCGAAATCAGTTACATTGAAAGAATGTTTTTGTTTTCATTATTACCAATAAATTGCTGACCAAACAAACCACTCGAATCATTTTGATTTTTCTTCGTTGAAGTTATAAAAAAGTAATGACTTATTTCCCCGTAAGATTAACCCCTATATTTTCAGAGGAGCATGGCATCACCGCAACAAGATAGAACAAAGGTGACTTTCAAAATCACGCGCCGTTTTATTGGTCAAATGATCTCTGCTGTCGCCGTGCTGTCTCTGCCACGGATCCAATGAAATGCCTGATTAATAATTATTTGAGTTCGAAGTGTTGCCAGTCAAATAACCCACGGTCGATTAAAAAGCAAATCATATTGAGCGAACAGGGGTTTCGACGATGAACTAACATACTCACTTGAAAAGTTAAAAATTGCAAATTTGCAGCTATTTGTTGTTTCAACAATTAAGCTGGAGTTTGATCTTTCCTCTCATTTTCAGAATACATAGCTCTGGGAAATATGCCAGTAGAGTCGGAACAATGTTTAGAGGACTGCAAATATAGACGGGTCAAGTTTCAGACCACTCCCAAAATGTCAACATACATACTTGCCTTTGTCATATCGGATTTCAAATACACGGAAAAAACTTTACCGGGAAATTATACGGTAAGTTACTCTCTATTTAAATCCCCTTTTTTCTCTAATATTATATACATGAAAGTGCGCATAACTTCTTTTTGCCCAACTTTTAACCGGTCGAGCCATCATTAAAGATACATGTATGTTTGTTTGTTGTGCTCCGATCGACTTAACAGATTTTTTTTTTTAGTCTTAAACCGACGATTTTTTTTTTCAGTTATCCGATTTCGCTGTTTTGTTCAATTTCGTTAATTTCGTTCTTTCTGTTGTTTTCATTCCACTTTCAAATGGATATTTTCTGCAGTTTCTTTTTTCATTCAAACATGTAAGACTTCGATGAAGCAAATAAGCTAAAAACAAAATGTAGTATATTCGGTCCTCAATCTTGACTGTTATTCAGCTGACCCATTTCAGTGTTTAAAAAAAAAAAAAAAAAAAAAAAAAAAGAAAAAAGGGAAGAAATGCCCTCCTACTTACCCACCAAAAAAGTTCTCGGTCGGAGCACAACAAGCATATTTTTATTGATGGCCTCAACCGGGCAGCGCTTGAATAGAAACATTCAATTTGATTACATTTGGACATAAAGTAAATAAACAACAGGTGGATAAATGATGCCACCCTTAGAAAGTCTCGCAGACATACATACTCCAAGAGTCTAAGGGCAATTTCTTGAAAGCAGGATGGCAGGAGCATTTTACTTTGCTATATGACTTCTTTCAGTTGCGGATGTGGTCCCAACCCGACATGATCAACCAGACGCTTTACGCCCTAGATTACGCCGCGGATACCTACGCATTCTTCACGGACTATTTTCAGATATCCGACGTAGTGCCGAAGTCAGGTGTATATATATATAAGATATATGAAATAAATGAATGAATAAACAAAGGGACAAATGGATGATTTGATTAATCAATTAATTATTAGAGAAACTAAACATCATTTAGCATACTTTGGAACATTAAGTATCAACATTATACATAGAATAAAAAGAGGGGTTATCCTCCATTACGCCGGATCCGATGGTTGTGGTTTCGATTGGGAAACAAGGTCTTACAATTTATACAAATCCTTCTCGACGGTTCCTGGGATGGACCAGTACGTTGCGCCTGGGAAGTTCATAATAAAAATCTTTGACCCCCCACCCCCAAACGGGATTCGATCGAACCTTCGGACTCGCAGTCGGGATCGTTACTACTGAACCATGACGTCCTTGTTGACACTTGTAAATATATTACCGTATGCATTCAACTCTCTTTGCAACAGCGGTGTTTGTTTCAGAGCGAATTTTGCTGTTATAAAGAGATTGTCATTGTGACGAATAGAGGCATTTTTTTAATTGAAAGTCATTGTTTTTGCAGATACGTGCGTGCGGACTTAGCGGAGGGGCCATGGAGAACTGGGGACTTGTTATCTACCGCGAGGTTGCCATGTTGTATGACCAGGACAAATCCTCCAGCCGTAACAAGTACATGGTCACCCTGATCGTGGGACATGAGATAGCCCACACGGTACCTGCCTGTCGGTCTGTCTGTTCGTCTGGACGGCGCCCTCGCCCCCTCCGCCCCGAACGGCGCCTGTCTCTTTGTCTGATTGTTTGTCTGTTTGTCCAGACGGCTCTTGTCTCCCTGACTGTTCGTCCATACATTGTCTGTCTCTCTGTTTGTTTGTCTACGTGAATGTGCGTCTCTCTCTTCGTGTATCTGTAGGTCAGTATTTCCATGTCTGCTTGCCTATTTGTCCATACGTCCTGCTATGATTATTGAATTCTATTCTTTCTTTCTTATTTCCTTTATGCATTTTTTCTACCCCTCTTTACTCATTCTTTCATATTTACGTCAGTTCGTGGAGGTTGTGTAGCATTTATTCCATTCCATTATTTATTTATTTTTTGTGTGCTAAATTGGCACATTACATTCATGCATATATTAACATAATCGAAATGAAATATGTTTGAAATAACATCAATCTCCGAATGAATGTACGCATAAAAATAAACAACGAAACCTTATTCCGACGGAAAATAATGACACTACGGTGGTATTATGCAAGAGATATATTTCATTAGCACATTTCAAGTAGCGCAAGACAGTATTTATTGCGGTGTGATAGTTTTTATTAAAACAACAACAACAACAACAACAACAAAAATTGCATTTACTTACATGCAAGGCACTGGCCATGCCATTTTTATTTAAATATTCGAATAACTGTTCGGGAAGATTCAATAAATTTAGAAAATTAAAAATTTTGCTGACAATTCTACATGTCAACTTCGATTTATCTACATTTGAATCTGTATTAGCGGCCACCTGTATTAAGCGGTCAGTCTGTCTTTAGCGGTCAGTATCAATATTACCAAACTGGAACTTTGTTTTATGTTAAGCCTTCATTTATCGGCCACCTTTGTTAAGCGGTCACTTTCTCTTGGACTGAACGCTTATGAGAGGTTTGACTGAAATGACAGTACCATGACCTCCATGTGGTTAAAACTGCTCTTTGTGAAAACCGGACAATATAGGCTAACCTCTAATTAAAAAAAAAGTTAAATTGTAGTATGTGTATTATTTCAGTGGTTTGGAAACATGGTTACGATGAAATGGTGGGACGATCTATGGCTGAACGAAGGTTTCGCCAGTACTCTCATGTACTTTGCCATGGAGAACGCTCATCCGGATTGGCACGTGGTATGATCATTTGCGCATGTGCATTCCAGAAGTATAGTATCTGATGTTTACAACACGTATCAACGTTGATATATATGCATTACAGAAAAAATAAATCAAAGTGCTGATAGCGCTGAGAGAATAGGGTTTTTAATATGATGATGTCGCATTTATTTTGTTTATCAAAGCTAATTTAATAAACAACTTGACTTGACTATTTGAGTTTACTGTCGCTTCGACAGTATTTCAGTCATATAGCGATGTCCAGCTAATTCCAGGTGGAGGAAGACCCCGAATGCACGGAGGCATCCGGGTAGAATCACCGACCTACCGCAAGCAATTTATTAAACGAGGATCAAGTTTTCAAGCGATGCCAATAAACCCAATGTTATAAACCCGCTTTAATCTTGCTTGAACACGGCCGTTAAAAAAGATGAACACATTATTTGTCTCAAATATCGCCACTCTTATTCTCCCCATTTCTCTTGCCTACAGATAGTAATATTATGCTGATATGTGGAAGCAAATCTAAAAAAAAAAAAAAAAAAAATCGTTATTTTGTACTTTATATAGGTAAATTAATAATATTCAATATATTAACAAAAATATATGTATTTAATATTGCAAAGTCAGTTTAAAAATGTAAAAAAATCAATCTCCGGCTGTGACTCGAACCCACATCCCTTTTCAACGCCGATTGAATGGCGATCTAGTCTTATTATTTTACCCACTTCACTAATGGGCCATCACTTGCATATTGACGAAATTTTATCTATATATTGTTGTTTGTCATGGTTCAAAATATCTCCAAATGAGGTGCGTTTTTTCGTTTGCGTACTTTTTTTTTCATCACAGTTCATTAAACACGTTGTCTCCAGCATCGATTGTCAACACATTTTAACTCTTTTTCGACTTCCATAACGCAATCGTACTGAAATAAACATGAAAATTACCACATGTAGTGATAAGACAGAAAACACAATTTGGAACTATTTCTCTGCGTATTAGAAAAAGGAAATCTATAAATATAGATAGTTAAATATAGCCCCGAACTGTTGTCCGATTCAAAATGCGTGCTACCATAGGACAACTTTGCCTGTTCAACAATAGACGATCAAATGTAAATGTGAACTCAAATATAAACACGATGCGCAGGTTAAAATTCCAAATACATTTCCAAATATTGGAGCCTGATGTTAGACCTTGTGAACTACTTTCGACGTGGTTCCCGCCGCAATGCATGTGCGCTTCGTCAAAAATGAAGACGGCAGGATTTTTTTCCAGTGTCATTTTGTCCGTTGTAAAAATGTATCTTGCCAATGAGAAATATTTGGTTTCTTAACCTCATTTGAACCTGTATAAACTGACACCTTTTGACTTGAATATATAATAAAAGGATGATCATTTTGCAGTAGCTTTTCGTGGCTTTTTATTTTTTTTATTTATTTATTTATTTTTGCTTTTGCTATTGCTGCTCGCCGCGTAGGAAAATTTGACACGGTTCGGTCACGTGAGGTATCAAATTTCCGAATTAGCTTGTAGCAAAGTACAAACCTACGAAAAGCTACTACAACTTAAAATTTCATATGTGTAAGATATTATTTAGTAACCACGTAAGTCCGTCTAAAATATTATTTTCTACTTTCAGTTAGAGATAGTTGTAGTGGAGGATATATTTCCTGTGATGGTCAAAGATGCGTTGGAAACGTCACATCCGGTTTCACCAGATATGCAGAACCCGGATGATATAGCGGAAGTGTTTGATCAAATATCATATAACAAGGTAAGTTGTTGGAATTCTGATTTTCTTACACAATATATGGTTCACAAAGTTTGATTTTAAAAAGATAAATTTTATTTCAAGTTCAATAATCGACATATCAGGCTGTTTTGTTAGAATACGTTTTCATTTCCAGTTATATTTGTGAAAAGTAAATAAACCAAGTTGGACCATAAGTCAATGAGAACACAGCATTTAAACAGGTGCGCTTAGAAATGAACTGCTGATACTTTCTGATTGGTCAAAATCCGATAAAGCATCTGGGTCAATATCAAAAGCATACAGCTGTCGCCGAAAAATATTAAGTATAAATAAGTAATATTTATCTTCAAGAAAACTGAAGAATTTCCTTTGAAAAATCTATGCAAGACGTTACAGATGGTGTGTGGCTTTAGGTTTTTAAAAAAAGTCCGTTGGTCCGTGATTGGTCAGCCCGGTTAAAGCCCCCTAGTTAAAAGGGAAAGCACTAAACAAGCTGAAAGTTATACTACAACATGTGTTCTAAAATAAATACAGTCACTTCTACAAAACTTCCTATTTGTATTGATTTCTGACCCTAAAAACTCAGCCACGGAGCCAAAGGATTGTCCCTCTCCAGTTTATAGTGGTGGAAATTAAAGTCCCGCCTTTCCCATTAATGACTCGGCCATCTGCTCTCAGCAAGAACAACACCATATGTAATTTTGTGTAAACCAGGTCAACCATTGACTTCCATTTACCACAGTATTGCTGCTAGATACTGTATAGCTCGTCAGTAAATATGATTACACCGGGTCCATAGAATATAGCGCGAAATGTTCAAGATAAGATCATTATTAAAGTGGCAGCAAGGACAATGAATGCTATATATAATCAATGAAGAAAGATGGTGACATATTTCAAGACATGAGTATATATAAAGACACTACTAATCAAGATGACAGACAGAGACTGCTAAAAAGTATTGGGAAGTAGCCTGAGAGAGAGAGAGAGAGAGAGAGAGAGAGAGAGATTTCCCTTATAAATAAATCATCGGTTAGTACAAGCCTAACTTTCTTGATAATTCAATGAGAATTAAGATAAAACGTCATGATTTTTCTATTAATTTGTTTTCTCCCAAAATTAATATAACTGCATGTGGATAAATATTATTGCAACTAATATAATTTTTATAGAATTCCTTCCAACCAGAATCTCGTTATTTACTTTGTAAATCTTGGAACTAAACTTTGTAATGATTTAAATGAACAACAAATAAAAAGAGTGAAAACAGAATACGTAACGTATAACTTCTTTCAGTCACGAACAGAAGAGAAAGAGAGAGTGTGTGTGCAGATGCGCTTGTGTAACAAATCGTCTGTAATTTAAAAGCTACTTTACTTCGTATCGAAATAAAAATATATTTAATTGCAATTAATTTTGCAAAGTTGCCTTGATATATAAAGAATCTTTCTCTTGGCTAAAAGTATTGACTGTAAGATTCATCGCCTCGTTTGAAATAGTTTTCTGGTTCTCCAAATTTTGTAATCGAATGAAATATAGCATAAGTTTTATAACAAAGTCTCCTTTTTTCGCTTGGTGTTTGGTTGCGCTGGTTGATTGAAATTTGCTGATTTAATTTCGTTGATTTGGTCTCACTGGTATTTGATTTCGCTGGTATTTGTTTTCGTGGTTTTTTTAATTTGGTTTGGATTTGATTTCGCTGGTTTTTGATTTCCCTGGTACACATACTTAACAATTAATGTCCCAGCTGTAGGTAACTTATTCGCATTTGATTAAAAGAATTAAAAGTAGAAATAATAAAGCATGCATTAAGTTCAGGAATTCTTAAGTTTTGAATTAAGTTAATGATTTGATTGTTGTGATTTCGTTAAGTTATATGAACGGAGTATATGTGCATATTACATAATTTGCATTTTCAGGGGATGGCTGTTCTGCGCATGCTCGAAACGTTTCTTGGCAAAGATGGCTTCCGGAAAGGACTCCAGGTTTGGGTTGCTTACAAGCATTTTTTTTTATTTAAAATCAACCATCTACATGTGCTGAGCGGCAAGCAAGGGAGCTAAACAAGTATCATCTTTATCGACTTTGGTATGTCGCGGTCGGAGATCGAATCCACGACCTTCCCAAGCCCGAGGCTGTAGAATGATAAATGAATAGTAAATTTCCCGAGGGCCTAGTACATTTTACCAGGAATAGAAAATAAATCAACAACTTTGATGTCAGTCTTGATGATTTGCAGTAAAGAAACCAGAACAACTTCGATTATCCGAGGTCTGACAGAGGAAACTGCATGTTGGGATTATCGAGAGGGTCGAAAAACTAAGGGTATATTTTTTCCCCATTTTATTATAATTAGTATTATTATTATTATGATTATCATTATTTACAAAATAATGCTGTTTTCATTTCTCTTTCAGGTATACGTCAGGAAATACAAGTACAAGAATGCCAACATGTCGGAACTGTGGCAAACATTTACTGAAGTGAGTCATAACTGATATTTTCCGGCCCATCATCATTGCCATCATTACCACCGGCATCATAAAAAATACTAGTTTGTTTTTTAAGCGCAAGGGGGGTAATGCAGTCAGGCACTGCCTCTCTGATTTCGGTTTTTATCTCCCTTCGCTGGCTAAGCATGTCAGATATTCGCATATCAGTAGTTTCTAGGGGATTTAAGAATGATAAACATTTAAGGCAATCTATTATTAGAGTATAGACATGGTCCTTCAAGTGCTTAAAAAGATTTCAGTACAGATGCAAGCATCCATTGACTTGGGAGTTATAGTCTATTTCTGCTCTAAGTCTATAAAGGCTTGCAATTACTATACGATTCTCACAATCACTTGATGGACATTGATCACAATTAATATTGGATGGATTACTTTAAGGGAGGAACGATGAAAAATAAAGAAACGCGATTTTCATAGATATAAGTAATTTGTTAAATACAGAATAATCTTCAAAATATTCGAATTTCTTTTATAATTTATAATAACCGTTTATAATTCTCCAACATCCATTTGTATATTTTGACTCTTGAAATAATTAAATAACGACAATTTATTGTCTAAGTTTCAAAATGCTGCTTACACAAATGAAGATCTAAGATCTAAGATCTGTGAGTCGGTAAAGGTTTGTCTAAGTGCCGTGAGTACTAAAGTTTCAAATGGTCCCAAAAATCTACGCTACCTAGTGGGGCTGCGAAAAGTGGCTCGGCTTTTCAAATGATCGATAACGAGCAAATGCTAACTAAGAAATCCCCCGGGCGATGTATGGAATGAGCGCTCGTGGGTTTACAACGCTGAAATTAACAGTGACTTAGGAGAACTCGAACCTGACACCTTTCGATCCCACTCGGTCTTACCGCTGGAACACGGCTCCTCAACAAGTAAGAAATAAGGATGAACGCTGGCCTAATTGCGTTACATGGAAAAAATGAAGATTTTTCCCCCCAAAAAATATGTTGGTCTCCCAGAAGCAAATAATAAAATAAACCATTAAATTCACTTTTTTTTCAATATTTCGGCAAAAAAAGAACATTTTTTTTCCGAAATATTGAAAAAGAGTGAATTTATTTTAATTTTATATTTCTTTTTATTTGAGGGTGTTTTACTGTTTGTAAATTTCACGATTTCTCCTCCTACAGGCACCAGCAGCAGTTTTGAGATCGGAAAGATCATGGACACGTGGACACGACAAATGGGCTACCCCGTGGTGACGGTGCGGGCCGACGGTTCACACTTTATCCTCGAACAGTCCAGGTTTCTATTCAATCCAGATATAGAAGAGTCCAAGAGTTCATCGCCTTACGGGTAGGTGTTTTTTGTAAAAAATTTTATAAACTTTTTCTTAAACTGTTGTAATTGGCCAATAAAATGAGAAATTGGCCAGTTTACGCAAGTGGTCGCTCATTGGAGTTTTTATTGTATGACTGAAAGTATAGCAAGGTTGGCTCCTTAGAACAGGTTGTGATTTACAGTCGCCGATGCCCGAGTGGATATAGCTCTTATGTATCCATTCTCCATGATTTTGTGTGTGTGTGTTATTTCTTCCCCCTTTCCCCATTTATATGCGCCTCCTCCTGTTTGGAATTTCTAAAGGACCATTTTGTCTTTCGTTATACCAAATTTGATAAAAATTGTACTGGTATCTCAGCACGAGGTAATTCAGTGACTGGTTGGCCTTGTACCAGGGAAATGTGACTGGGTGTGGTATCATGCCACGTGTCTACGGCGTGATACCGGAACTGCAGTGTGGCGGCACTATATCTGTCATATCTGTCACAAGTAGACATCGTCTCCAAATGACTGACATACTGTCGGTGGGACGTTAAACCCAATAAACAAATACATGTAGGTGGTCATTTACACTTGGTAAACTTATTGTCCTTTTGTCTTTCACTTCGATTACTTCATGTATTCGGAAACATCGTCACACTCGCTAAGTCACTATCACGATATTTCTCATTCCACGATATATTCTTTTTCGCGACAATATGAGGTCAATATCACGATATACATGTAGTTTCATTTCACAATATATTTATCATATTGAATTTAAATTTCATATCGATACCACGATGCGCCTACTTCCACGATATATCCCTCGATACCACGATGCGCCTACTTCCATGATATACTCATTATATTGTTTTCAACAATTTGATATTGATATTAGGATTTTTCAAACTCCTTGAAAAATTCATCGTATTTTTTCAGCAATATTGTGTTATAACAATATGAAATCGAAATAACGAAGCATTCTTTTTCATTCTCAGGTACAAGTGGTACGTTCCATTCACTTACAAGATGGAAGGGGAAACAGGGACTAAGCTAGAATGGCTTAACATGTGCTCAGGTGAGAGTTGCTTCCCGGCTTGATTTTTCCTTTTTTTTAACGAAAATGGTGACAGATAAAAATATAAAATTATGTTATACATTGCGATTACCTGATAATTGTTTTATTTTGTTTTGCTATATTTTCAATGTGTTCGCGTGTCGTCTGATTTTCTTTTCCAGGAAAAATTAAGAAGACGTCGGACGGCTGGTTGCTAGGTAACATCGACTACGGAGGGTTCTTCCGAATCAACTATGAAGAAGAAATGTGGGATAAACTGGCCCATCAACTAAATAAGAATCATTCGGTAGGGGATTACTGAGGCAAGTTTCATAAAAATAAAATACAAAGAGAATATCTTTGTTATAAATTGTTTATTGCTGTGTAAGATAAAACTTTATTTAACTATTGGTGATAGAATAGATATTTTCTATTCTTAAGATGCAAACCATTGCTAGAAACAAAAGTGAATTTACTTAAAGTAGAATGTCGCCTTTCTAAGTTAAAATGTTCATATTTTACGTCGATTGGGAAACAAGTTCTTACAACTTCTACTAATCCCTCTCGCAGGTTCCTGGGTTGAACCAGCACTTTGCGCCTTGGAAGGCCACAAAAACTCACAGCCCGCGCAGGGTTCGAACCCACATCCCTCGGATTCGCAGTCATGTACATTTTAAATAGCCTACTGACCCTTTTTACAGGTATTTTAGATGATCTTTAATATAGGCTTTACTTTTTGTTCAGATATAGATCTATACACCTGTAACTCACCAATGATTTACACACCTAGGTATTCGCTGGAGTCAACAGAGCCGGGCTAATCGGTGACGCCCTTAACCTGGCCAGGTAACAACTGCTTGATTCCTTCTTTCAGTAATTAGCTTGTATCAAACCAATTATTAATTTCGCTTTTCTCCGGAATCTTCCGTTGAGATGGAGTGTAATGCGATGATAATGAGTGATGGCGTCACTCAATGTGTGGTGACGTCATGTAATGTTTCGTCTGCCTGAAATTAAAAGACGAGGGGGGGAGAGAGAAGAGGGAGATAAGAGAAGAGAGAGGGGGGTGGGGAGAGATAGAGAGATAGAGAGAGAGAGAGAAGAATTTAAGGAACGTGTTTGGAAGAGCAATTGTCTCCAGGTAATTCATCCGTCATTAAAATTGTGATCATTGTCAAAAGATCCTTTATCTCCAAGTCAATGAATGCTTGCATCTGCATTACCTATAAAATTCCCATGATCACTTGATGGACCATGACACAATCTAATGTTGGATGGATTACCTTTAAACAGGATAATTGCTATTATAGGTATTCGCAAACTGAGATTAACTGTATTTAAGCACTCAAAATAAAAGAAAATGATTATTTATATGCTGTTCCCAGGGCCTCAATGCTCGACTATGCTGTTGCACTGAATGTTACAACGTACCTCCACAATGAGGAGAGTTTTGTGCCGTGGAAAGCCTTCTTAGAGGCCCTGGAATTTATCCGCGGCATGCTTTCAAAACAGAGTGCATACGTACTATTGGAGGTAAGAAACAATTGTCTGTCTCTTGAACCCACCGCCCCTATACAGTTGTGTGTGTGTAGAGAGAGAGAGAGAGAGAGAGAGAGAGCTAATTTAAAAAAAAATCTGCATAACTATAATACACATTGACTTGACTTGACTATTTGACTTGACTGTCGCTTCGACAGTATTTCAGTCACATAGCGACGTCCAGCTAATTCCAGGTGGAGGAAGACCCCGAATGCACGAAAGCATCCGGGTAGAACCACCGACCTACCTCAGACCAGCTGGAAGGCTTCCTCACATGAAAATCCGAATGACATAATACACATTTATTTACGTAGATGGAAAGTTCTTATTTCTTATTTAAAGGTAGGTAGGTAATGTAACTTATAAGGACTCAAAACATAATATACAAATTAAATTGTCACGGGCATTTCATATAATTATGCATAGAAAAAAGGGGCAAAAAGCAGGAAGAGATTGTATACCAATGACATAATAATATAAAGATCAAAGTTGGTCAGCATTAGGAACAAAAGTAACATTAAATGAATAATCCAAAATACAATAGTTTTCTTAATACACAGAGCATGTTCGATTATGTTAAAGTTTGAAAGAAAATGCCCTTTCCCTATTTCTATCTCAAGGTCCGCTTAAAGGTTGAAAGCGGTTTGTATATCTCCACCCCGTGTAGATATCAGATATCGGGAGACGCCCAGCCCTCGACAAGGTTTAAGACATTTAAGCCAATTAGGGCTCTTCGTTGCCGTGCCGAGATCACACGTAGATAGATTTAAATCGATTTTTATTTCAAGTGATTAAGGCGGTTTAAAACATTTCATCATCGAAGTTACATCGTCAAGATCATGGAATGTTTGACAAAGAGCAATTTGTTTGTCTGATCAAATGTCAAAACTTCTTATCGGTCAGATAAATCAGCCATTTGATGCGAGTTGAATTCATGAACAAAATTAATCTTTTTTTTAAGGAAAAAAAAAGGTTAAAACAGGCGTGGAGGATTTCTTGATGAGAAAACTTTTCCTTTCTAAGTATTATCTTTTGGTACTGAGAAATTGTGGTATGAACAGATAGGGGTGTGGTTTTGAATTTATCGGGAAGGACTGCGAACTTATTAAACTTTCAAAAGATAAAAGATACATCTTGAACTGCCCCCGATTTGTTTTCCTGTTAATTTCAATGAGTCACGACGCTAGGCATTCAACGTACAAACGGCGCATTTTTAAACGAGAAAGAAATTTAATTATTATTTTCAGTGTGTTCGATTAAATTTATTGAATTCTTGGACAGTGACGTTAATTTTCATTAACAATAACAACAACAACAGTAACAACAAAAACATTCCAACCGTTTTTTTAAATTCAGCTACAGAAAGACAATGGTTACGCCCGATTATAATCAAGCAAGTTGTATTCTTTAGAATTCTTGGCCAAAAGAAAGGGAAAACGTTTTAACCCAATATTTATATTTTAGCTGTTGATTTCTTTGAAGTTGTTGTACATACGATAAATGATGTATTAAGTTATTTTTTTTATGTGTTGTCCACTCACCTAAGCACCCGTTTGAAAAGTCATCATTATTAGTTTTACCATTTCAAAAAAAAAAAGAAAAAAAAGAAGAGAATATTAATATAAATAAATAAATAAATAAAATAAATAAAAAAACCCAAAACAATGAAAGTACTCATGATAATGTGAATGAAAAAAAAATAACTATAAGAATATTGCCATTAAGAGATTATGGACCATTTTCCTTTTATAATAACAATGTAAGACTCGTCTTTTTTATTTATCAACATTGTTATTTATAATCGATCCCAATCGAATTACCTGTAGTATTCATTTATTTCACTCCAAAATGGTGACCAGCGAGTCATGGAAAGCGTCATCTGCCGTCAATAAACAGCATGGTTACTAAGATGAAGACAGAGTATTCCGATTGAGATTCAAATTTAAAAATGTAAACAAATCAATTGAAATAAAATGTCCTAGTAAAGTGATACACGGGGATTTTAAAAATCTCAACATTTTTGATCGACATCGCCATTGTCCCAATTGATTTTTTGAATGGATAAACAAATGTCAGACGAATGCCTCACTAATGAAGTTGAAGTGAGCAATATTTCACCGAAAAAAAAATGGAAAGAAAGATAAGGTAGATAAATGAATTTAAAACTGAAATAAGCTGACTTAGGAAAATTTTTGGAGTCTAAATCACCACCCTTGGGCATTGGCAATTTGTCTTTTTCCCAGGACCCGCCACCAATTTTGTCTGTCTAAATTTCCGCCTGTTGAGAATTGTCTTCTGTCACAAGCCCCGTGTATGCCCGCCGCCCCAGTCCTGGGACAACACATTGATAGGAGCATTAAAAGTCACGAAGGCAACGAAAATAAAACCCTGCGTGAAATAAAACTATGATTTTCTTCTAAGGGTTTGCCTAACATCTATCGCCAGGTTACGAATATAATTTGAAATTACATGTAATACATTTTAACAAGGTTTTCCAGCGGCAAAATTCTGGTTAAGAGAATTTGGTGGAATTTGGCGGGTGGGCCGGTGTCAACTCTCTTTAGGGTGACTGGAAAGCGTAGTGGTAAGTTACTTCGCTTGTCATCAATGCGTCCCTGGTTCGATCCCGGGTGACGTACGTGAAAGGCTACGGTCGCCCGTCCAGACATGTGGGTTTTCTCCGGGTGCTCCGGTTTCCTCCCACAATAATGACCACATACGCCGTCATCCGAGCCATCGAGAATGATTTATTTAAGTTGTAAGAACTGTTTCATAATTGATGTAAAATAAATAAAGTTAAACTTTAAACTCTCTATATTCGGGAGCGTATTTCCTTATTTAATGGGACATCTAAAAAAATGAAATAAATAAGGTTTAAGTGTAGGTTTATTTCGGAGTAGAATGGTCTATTCAAAGAAGGAAGCTCCTAGCCTTTTGGGGGTGTCGAATCGGGGATTTAAACCTGTGATACCCCCACCTCTTATCGCAATGCTTTATAACATATGATACAAAAAAGGAAGGAAGATAGAATTAAGAATATGTGTGTGTGTTTGGATATGTAACAGTCCTAATGTTGTCAATGCAACAGTTCACTTTGCTAGGAAGCTACCATATTTACATGAAACAGTTAATACTTTTATACACGGCATCAGGTTATAAAAATAAATAAGCAGCGGTGACTTAGAGTTATTTCTGATGTTAAATTAATATACTTTCAATCAATCAATCAATCAATCAATCAATCAATCAATCAATCAATCAATCAATCAACAAATCAATCAATCAATCAATCAATCAATCAATCAATCAATCAATCAATCTTGTTTTCTATTTATAGAAGTACATTCACGACCTGATAGCTCCTGTTTTCCGGAAGATTGACACGGCGGATACCGGCGCCCTCCCGGAAATGTAAGTTTCCCCGAATTTATGTTATATGATTTTTTCTTTTCAATTACATTAGATTAGATTTAGTTCAGTACCATTTAATATTTATTTTTCCTCTTGTCGTTATTATAAGCAATAATTGTAAACCTTTAAAGCGAATAAACAAAAATACTGTTGTCCTTAAATATTGAAATAATTTGTATTCTATCAATCGCACAACTGAGTAAAATCACGAAAAAATACAACAGCGCTAAATTTTAGCATTTTACGTCATGTTGTTTAGGGTAAAATGCAATGATGTAGGATATTGTATTTCTTCGTGAATTTTGAGAAAACCATTCGTGGGAGAATTATGAAAATGAGTAATTTATCTGTGTGGATACTGAGGGAAGATAAAAAGAAAAACAAGCACAGTTTCATGTTCTAGAAAACACAAGGCTTGATAAACGAACATTTTTCGTGGGAATAAATATGTATGGATAAAGTCATCTAAAAATCGAGAAAATTAATCTTCCATGAAAATTTATAAGTTTACAGTATATATGTTACGTTATCTAATTTAAAAAATAAATGGGGATCGTGGTCTGAAGTATTTACTCATATATGATAATTCCTAATTGAAACTTAAGGTGGTTCATCCATCATTTAATTGTGATCATGGTCCATCAAGTCATCGTGGGAATGTGGTAGTAAATGCAAGCCTTTATAGACTTTGAGCAAAAAAAAAAAATATGCCTGTAGCTGCAAGTCAGTGGATGCTTGCATCTGCACTGAAGACTTTTTAGTATTTTACGGACAATGATTATAAATTTATGATTGAAGGATTACCTTAAGGGGAGTCTCAACACAGTGTGGTAAAAAAATCAACTTTATCTTTTCAGTTGTATTGTCTATACTGATGCAATATTATATTAGCGCAACGATACCTGGGCAAAATTTCCTTTTATTATATGCTTACTACTGAAAAAAGAATGAATCTTTTTTGTAAATTTTGTAAAATCAACCCTGTTTACACGTGGATGAACCAATGTGAATATTTGCCATTAAAGAAAACGAAGGGAAGCAATTAGTAAATGCTGGAATGCTATACTTTTCTATACATACACTTTATTAATCTCCAAATAAGGAGTTTGCCACAGTGAGTTGAAACATAGCTGAGTTATTGCTAAATCACAGATAACCAATAGCTTAACTGGTGGTGTTCAGTGTGACAGTGATTTATGCGTAGCCAATCCGCTGCGTAGGAGTTTGACCCATTATAGGGGAAAATAGTTCCGATTGAACTCTTTAATTTAGTTTAAACTTTATTTATCTTATATCGATTACGAAACAAATTCTCACAACTTATATTAATCACTCATGATGGCTCTGATGGTGGCGTATGCGGTCATTATTGTGGGAGGAAACCGAAGAGCCCGGAGAAAACCCACATGACTGAACGGGCGACCTCGAACTCGGGATGCATTGGTGAGAAGCGCGGCGCGTTACCACTAAGCTGTCTAGGCACCCCCAGACTCTAACAGTCACGCTGTTGGTGATGTGGATTTTTATCTCACTGATAGACCACAATATTTTATCAATCATAAAAATATGATGTTATATATGTATGCATTTAATTACATGCGAGCTTTTGATGACATGGGTTGTTTTATAGGTATCTGAAGAGCTTGCTTTTACGAACCGGATGTGACGTAGGAGTGAAGGAAGCTATTGATTATGCGAAGAACAAATTCGACCAGTGGATGAACAATGGAACAAGGTATGTTCGAATTCGTACTGTAAATCAAACAAACAAAAAAAGGTTTCGGTCATACAACGCATTCATCATCATCACCATCATCATCTCATTAATCTCCTGACTCAAAATTGAGTCTTTTTACGATGTGGGGACTAAAATACTGAACGCTGTCGAGATATATTTTATACAAGTAAAATTTTTATTGAACAGGCAAGTTAAAACTGGTTAAAAAGATCTGCAAATAAGCTTATCTGGTTCCCAGTCTCGCAAGTGCAGACTGGAAGCAGAACTACATTTTTGGGGAGTTTGTTCTAGAGAAATGATAGATACTGGCTAGATGCTGTATAGAAAGGAAGATTTTTTGCGGAGGTTTGGCTGTGTCCCACGTCCATGTCCTAAAGAATAAAATAACAACAACTACATGTTTCACTATAGCACCTGGACAGTGACCGATACATTTAGACAGTAATTCGATCCTCAACCCCATCCCCCACCCCACAAAAAATAAAAAAATTAAAAAGGCACGTCTTGTGTGGTCTGGTAAGGCGTCCAGTGCTGAATGACTGATTAAGCGTGCTACTGAAACGCCATCTAGTTGACATTCGGTAAGTGATATCGTCCTAATTCATTTACAATCAAAATTACATTTTCTGAACATGTTTTCTTGCCGTCAGGTTGCCAACGGACTTCTCGCAGGTGATATACGCTATCGGTATCCGAGAGGGTAGCGTGACAGAGTGGGATTACGTCTGGAGGCGGTCTCAAACCAGCAACTCCCCGTCTGAGAGGGAGACCATGTTAGAAGCCTTGGCCCACTCCCAGAAACCATGGTTACTCTGGAGGTATGTGGAGCTTGCTGTGGTGGCTGATATACAGTTGAACCTGTGTTAAGCGACCAACCTTCATTTATCGGTCACCTGTATTAGCAGTAACATGTGTTAAGCGGTCAACCTAGATTTAGCGGTCGTTTTAAATATTACCAAGCAATAACATATAATGTTTAATCTTCATTCAGCGGTCACCTATTTTAAGCGGTCACTTTCTCTTGTTGCCCTGACTGACCGCTTATTACAGATTTGACTGTAATCGCTCTTTTTCATCCTTTCGTCAGGTATCTCGTTTCCTCTATATTTGTACTTTCTCCCTCTTTCTCTTGCAGTAACCGTTTTGTTGGCTTGCTTTGGTTGAAAGTCCCCCCCCCCCACACACCCACCATCACAAATAGTGTGATCCGAGTGCTGACATTCTAATCTAGTTTCAATAGACCTTCCCCACAAACATTGACATGTGGACTGTTCATATATCCTTCTTTGTTTATCATGCAACTTCAGAAAGTCCCGGCGGTATCCATTAAACGAGTTTAGGATTTTTGTCTCTCTGATACAAATACAGACCTTCCTCAATGAGATATAACGCCACAGATAGTTACGTGGTATATCTCCGATGGTCCCATTATTCTAACACTAATCTCATTAAAATCATATCCTAATTTGCGCTCCTCTGTTATCCGCGATTGGGATCTGACAGCGCATTAGGGTTCACATCAGACTGACCTTTAAAGTAATTATATGCATAAACAAGTGCTCGATTTTAAACCAATTAAAACATTTGTCACAGGGTGAGAAAAATGTGAAACTTGACCGGAACTCGAACCCGGTGCCTTTTGCTTATAGAGCGAATGCTCGCCGTTTACACATCTTACTATCCTGTTGTGAGATGAATGCGGTAACTTCCTCTTGTTAAACCGAACGATTCTGTAGCCGCCGATTTGATTGGTTATACAAAGGTCAATCTGAGACGACCCTCTATACGATGTGGTCAGATCCAGTTAACATACTGAATCTGATTTCAATGGGATTATTCTTACACTGGACCAGCAAGACCTGGAACTACTTTCATTTGCAAAGCACCAATCCGAGATAAATAACAGCGCTATTTCTATGACTTAGTATGAGTCACGAGAGGTTCTATTGGATAGATCAAAATGGAGCTGTTTTAATCTGTTAATTGTAGTACTTACCCACAAACATAATCATATGGACTATTTTCCTATTCCTGTATAAAGTAATTAGATAACTGTAATCATTTTTCAAATAATGCAAATTCAAAAGTGTATGGATATATTCATTTCAAGTACACGCCATTTTTATGTTGTTTACAACGCAACATACTGTAACCGATTGAGAAAATGACAATACCGTATATCCAAATTCAATGCCCTCTAGCGGGCAAGATATACGTGCGCCAGTTTGAAAGAAGTTGTGTGACGTAAGCCAGTGAAGTGCAATAGTTCACGCATCTCTGGCATGTTATATGTCCTTGGTTAATCTAATACGAATATGTCTAATAATATTATGTTGTTTGGCCCTCACGGCTACAAAATCCATTTGATGAGGAGTTCAAAATTACAAGCTACGCTTTCTCCTTTACTGTTACAGTTTACGCTTGACGGAACATTAAGACTTTCAGTCCTTACATCTTTTCTTAACAGGTACGCCAATTGGATATTTGATGACGACAAAGTCAAGAAACAGGACGTCAGGCTCGTCATGAGTTACCTGTCGAACACACCCCTGGGTCGCATGATCGCCCTGCACTTCCTCATGGACCGCTGGGAGGAGCTAAACGAAAGGTATCGTAACCATGGGAACAAAGGCTACTCAGGGGAAAGTGTTGGGCATTTTAAGTTTTGACAGATGTACCTAGAGTATTCACGGCGTATTCAATGGAGATCAGTGTCTAATTGATTTATCTGGAGAATAAAAGTTTTATCCTGAAAATGTTTTTCTGCTGTTAATTAAATTCAGCGGATTTTATTTCTACGGGAATGTGTTTATCCGCAGAATAGCAGAAATAAATCACCCACAGAAATAAACTCGCTATACGGCATTCAGATTGACTATTAGGTAATTTCTTCATTTGGATAATGAGGTAGTCAGTGGTTTGCCCGGTTTAAACAATAAACACTTTGTTTTATATGTAATACTGTTTGTGAGCAGTTAGGCAAACCATGCATGGGAAAGGCGGGAGTTTAAATTATCAGTACTGACCAAAAAGATATTATTTCCTTGTTCATCGATCAAGCCAGGTGACAGACATACTCTAGAATCATTGATTTTCGTTGGGTACTTATATTCGTTGATTCCTTTGATGGCTTTATCCATGAATATAAATCCCCGTGAAAATTGTTCAATCAATAGACTCCATGTTTTCTAGAACATGAATTTACGAATATATATACCAACAAAATCGACTTTATTACAGATTACACGAAATTAAATGTCAACGAAGGATTTGACTGTATGTTGATATATTTAGACACAAAGATCTCAAAAGTAAGGTTATCTTTAGATTTTGATAAAAATTTTGTTTCGACTCAGATTTAGGTCATTAATTTTCGCGCCGTCATTAATTTTAGCGCGATATTAATTTTATACGTCGTGGCTTTTATTACAGATTCAGCAATATTTAATGTCAAGGAAAAATAATGATCCTATAGTTATTGGAAAAATAGCCTTTACAAACCATCCTACTTTCTTAAATAAGACACATTACCTACGATTTAGTGAAATGCGCTTTCGCTAAATTAAAGACTGTTGTTTTTGTTTTATTTTTAGGAAGCTATATGATAGTAAAAAAGAAAACTTATTTTTGCTGTTGCTTAATTTACCGGGTACTAAAACTCATTTTTTTTCCTCACAGGTTTGGAGAAGATACGTTTATCATACGGGAGATGATAGCAGAAGTTACGGCCTATCTTAACACAGAATTTGAACTGAGACAGGTTTGTTAATCAGATTTACGACCCTTCACCAATCATTTTGTCATGTTGAAACCTTAGCAAAATGTTTCTTTAATCAATTTCTTTCTTTTATGTTGACAACTTATACTACAATCGATCTCGTCTTTTCCTTTGTTTGACCAGTACTTTGTTTCTAGGGGGGGAGTAGGGGGGGTCTCGAAAAATTATCCCGTCAGCGGTGACCGAATTCGTAACCTTTTTGGACCACGAAGCTCGTCTCTTGAACGAAGTCATATACAGATATAAAGAATAACATGTAAATGCAACTGTTGCTTAAAGTTGCTAACTGTTTATCAGTTTATCACCATTTCTTTCATAGATGTAAAAGGGGAAGAATTTGGGCCTCGCAACAAATGAACACAAGTATACACTTAATACTCTCTTAAATAGCCAGTCAAGGGAGGAGGACATGGCTTTTAAATCTAGGTATCTTTATAACAGGGGTCAGTTGTAGCAGGAAGTGTTCTGTCTTGTATGAAATAGCTGGTCGTATAGAAAAGGTTGGTTGCTTAGTGCAGGTTGCTGTAATATAAAGACCAGACCAGAGTGTCCTCTCTGGAAAAGTGATACTAATTTTGACAGGTTAGCTGCTTCGTGCAGTTGTAGATGGCCAACTATTTATCATATGACTCTCTTTTTTATCATGCAGCTCGACGATTTATTTAGGGCGCACCCACCAAAACAGGCTAAGCAGGTGGCAGATAGCGCCCTAGCTCTTATACGGTAATATCCTATCTATCTGCTCTCATCTTTTGTCTTCTTTCATATGCTCTTCTTTAACTTAAAGCAGCTCGTTCATATATGGCCATTGACGAAGACCTTTGAATTTTGACTTTCTGTTGTATTACGTTTATTATTACCCATCTACAGACGCGTTGCCAAGCGATACAACCGATACAACATTCCATGACTGTTAAAAAATTTAAGTGGTTTCCCTATCACAGGCAATACCGTCACAGACGGTATAAAGACTATATTTAGAATCATAAAACCTATAATTAAATGTTCTATTTTCTTTTGACATCACTTATTTGATCACATTAACTCTTCGCGCATTTTTTTTTAATTCATGCTGATCATCTGTGAACAAGATGCTTTAAAAGTGTACCCTGTCTCCATTAGCTTACTTTCCTTCCTATCTGTTTTCTCCGTGTCGTTTACTTTAAAGTGACATGTACAAGTAAATCATAGGTTCCCATTAATGAATTTGACTATTTCTCAAGTTTGTTTACCATAACTTGCATTCACGAAAATTAGTGAAATATGTCTTGCAAAAAAGTTTGTCTTTATTTAACTCTTTACCCTAATATAGACATGTTTTTGGCGTCATTGCAAACAAAGTAGACCCAGATCAGAAAGCTCCTGCAATGCTGAAAAAAAAAAAATGATTTCATAATTACACCATTTCATAATTAGTGATTAGTATATTAATACTTATCTAGTCAAACATTTTTATATATGAATATTCATGAGGTAAATGGTTATTTTTTATTTGTTTCTTTTTAAGGGCCAACATCAAGTGGATGCACAAGAGTTATTATTCAATAGAACGTTGGTTGGTCAACAAAGTTGGGAGTTAATCTAAAAGTGGATACGTTTTTGATATTATAATATTTAATAGATACAAATTGATACTTATGGTTAATCACTATATTGTAAAATGATAGCTGATTCAGGAATGATTTTTGAGAGAAAAAAAAATGTTCATTTTTTATGAAAATTTTAATTCCATCTTTACATACCGAGTTACACATATTTATTTTAATTACGGCGATCATATTTTATAAATTACTCGAAATAGACTATTAAGCAATTGTTTATGATCATCTTTATTATATACATTTTGAGTGTTTGATTGTGTATTATATCTTTTTTATGAACTGCTAAATTTTTGTTGGCTCTCTTTTTCTATAGAAAAAATATTATACTTACTTCTTAAGATATAGTACATTATCATACTGGGTCGAATTCCACCAACAATTCTTAGCGCTAAGTAATACTTAAATACTTAAGGGTAGATTTCATTAGTTTTATTTCTGTAATAAAAATACACAAATATTAAAAGTGTTAAGTATTATTGTAATTAAGTTTTTTTTAAAGCTAAATTTGCTAGTTTGGTATGGAAAACATGCAGTGCATTCAATTCGTCATCGAGATAATTTGTAATTAAACTTGGGAAAACAACAACAACAAACAAAAAAAAACGTCATTGATCGAATTCGTATTAAATCTTAGTATCTAAGTACGAAAAACATTCGGTACAAAAAATTCGTCCTTGGTGGAATTTGTAATAAAAAAATAAAGTATCGAAATACACAAATGTTGGGTGCAAGAAATTATTCTTCATAGAATTCGTAATCAACGTTATTATCGAACTACAAAAAAATAAGGTACAAAGAAATATCGTAATCTAGCTTTGTATTTAAGTACAACACAAGTAATGTATATATCATTCGTCCTCTTGAGAATTCGTCCTCAAAACTTGTACACGTTAGGTACATAGAATTCGTCTCATAGAGAACTCGTAATCTAGTTTGGTACTTAATTTGTATACATTTTGGACTTGTGTGTTGTATGTTCAAAAAATTTAAAGTGATTTTTGTCATAAGTAAAATGCTAAAATTGCAAAATCTGATGAATGAGTCTTTGTGAAAAATCTGTTAATATTTTTCATATTAGATGTAAATTGTTAGGGTGACTTACCTGTGTGAGTTTCTGTTTCTGTTTGAAATGTCATTGAACATCTGTAGAAATAAAACGGAGAAAAAAAAAAAAAAAGATAAATAAATAAATAAGTAAATAATCAAATGGTGGAAAAATCGATATAAATAAGGGTGTGTTTTTTTTTCGCGATTATCTAAATTTCGCCCTTTTTTCACGTGGCATTTTAAATGCACAAACTTTTAAACAGCGAAAAACTGACAAAACATTTTTTCTATTTTGATAGTATTTTATTTGCCAAAGTTTCATGAACAAAACTTATTCTAATACCCTTTTTTCACATTCAAAACATCGATAAATAGATGCGCAAAAAGTCGGTCGTTAAAAGCTGCAAATTGTTCACCTCGTGAAAATTAATTGATACATACAATTAATTCTGTCCCAATAGTAGTAGTTTCTTTGTCATTCTTCATTCAGAATTCAGAAACGACACGTATTTCACCATATATCACTATTTTTGTACATTATTCTTCCGTGTTTATCGCAGTCTGCTTCAGGTGGCTTTGAGTAGCAGTCACGTGATCATAAAATAATCTCGAACCCAAAAGTCATTGTGAAAATCGTGTTTTATTCATATTATTTTTTTCCATATTGTAATCTTATATTGTATGGTTTGAAGCAAAGTCTTTCATTAAAACTGTCTTTTTATCACTTTTATAGACATGAGTGTCATTAATTTTAGCTATGGTAAACATATTTTGACGTCATATGCTTAGTGTTCAGGCATTTCATAAAATAATTAACAATTCAGATCGTTTTGTTTTTTTTTTAGATTTATTTTGGATATAAGATCTCATTAAATTCAAACATAAATACCACCAAAAAAATTAGATGATTTTTTTTTCATCCTCAATTTTCTCTATATATTCCAAACCTGTTAAACTTTTATTGTCTTTTATACTATTTATAAATGAATGATCTTTTATCAAAATAAATATATTGTTTATACATTGTTTATCATATTTTATTTTATTAGCTTGGTTTTCCCGTATTAGAGATCACAGCAAGTAAATTGATGAAATTGTTTTCCTATGACCATGGTTCGATATTTGTTGAAACATGTTTTGGCTGTTGTTAGTATTATATGTTTTATATTCTCTTTCTCTCTCATTTACCAAATACCTATATATCTGTAATTATCCAATATACGCACTATGAAATTATTTAAAGAATTAAGAGCGATAAAATGTCTCTAATACAAACGATATTACACGCTTTAAAATGATTTTGAAAATATATGTATAATATTTCACGTGTTAAAAATGTAACATTTTAGTTGATGAGTTTGACCATTTTTTTCTATTTATTATTATGTACGTATAACATCGAGTTTAATTTGACCGATTTTATTTTTATTTATCAGAATAAACATTTAACGTCCAGTTTAGTTTGTTTGTTTTTTCACTTTGTTATATATTTATAACTGTGTGACACTTTGAGTTTCTTTAATACTACACGTTTTCTATCTATTGTCTGTGTATTTGAAAATCGTGAAAGCTTTACTGTGCTGATAACGTTATATATTTTATTTCAAATAATAAAATGTTTTACTAAGTTGGTCTCAGTCTACTTGTCTGTTGGTTTTTCCCTTAGGAGGGTAATAGACCACATCTGGAGCTTAAGTTGAATGGGTTTTTGCATGTAGATACAAACAAGTTGTTCATGCAATATTACTGAAAAGCATGCAGCACAATGATACTTCTATTCTAATGGTAACTGTGTTTGAACCTTCACGGAAGTGTGGAAACTCACCGTGTTTGTTATTGCGGAGTTTGTCTATTTTTGTATAAAAAGCATATTGCCAATGTGACGAAGCGTCGTCACAGGTATGAATACAGTCTCTGACAACTGTGTCAGGGAGTCGACTCTTTGGCTCAGTGATTAGAGCATTGGACTTGTACGCGTGTTCGATCCTGGGCCGGGTCGAGTTTGTTACATGCGGTGGGATAATGTCAAGTGCCAGACCGGAGTTGCCTTACCCACATGTTTCCCGGGCTAAGCATCGGGTCGAGACTTCTCGGAGGGGAGAGTAATGTGACAAAGCGTCGTCATAGGTATAAATACGATCTCTGACCACTGCGTCCGACCGATGTTTAACATACAAGTTTCAGCCTGCCAAAAGTTCCTTCGAGGACATTTCTTAACTATGAAGTATGAATTGAATGCTGGTTCTCAGCATTTGCATATGGAAGGTATAACCTTAGAGTGCGAATACGACAAACTGTATTGTTTTACTATGGTTGCACATTTCTGCAAGTCAAAACTTTCTTAAGTTCATGTTTTCCCTTTAAATCACGATAGTGCAGGAAATGAAGCAAAAAAAAGGACTTTTTCAGTTTCTAAGTTCAATTTAGGATGGAGTCGTGTTTTCTTAATCGGACAACACGAAGCCGTGATTTAAACCTACGCGCACCTGCTAGACTGATTCTCGCCACTGATTCTCTGTAGACTTAACAGAAAACCAGCACGTCACCAAAAAAGCTAAAATGACCGGTAAAATGGCGGATAAAAGGCGGACATTAATATCACGTGGCTTCAGACTGGACCCCGTCTCATCGTAAGAATCATGAATCACATATAATACTGAGCGGGCAAACATCTAATCAGGTGCTAATCTTATGTCACTATCACTTTCTATGTTTCCTTGACTGACCGCTTAGTACAGGTTTGACTTATATTGTACCAACATGTTTCAAACTCAATGTTAGAAAAATAAGATTAATTCACAACCTAGGCGTTACCATAAGAGACAGGCGGATAAATTCCGCAAAGAAAACAAAACTCACTTGGACACACGCAAAACATACAAGTCTCGCGGTATCCCGTCTACAGCGTGATCGATTTATCAACATTATCGTATGGGTGACGACAGAGCA
>CM037795.1:5526986-5576986 GCA_021229015.1 Solen grandis
GTTGGTTAGTGCGTCTCTTCGTTTTGATTTGCTTGTCCTGGCTATCACCTAGACATGGTTGAAATATTCTCAAATAACTTTCCAGTAAGGTTAACCTCACTGAGGTGAAGTGTCATACAAAAGACTAAGGTTCCTAACTCCAAGGGCAAGGTCACTCTAAGAGGTGAAAGTCATCATGCTGACATTGTCATTTAGTCTTTATATAAAATGATTGCAGTATGATTGAACCTCCACAATATTTGTTGCTCTTTCTACTATTAGCCTGCTGATTTGGTTTGTGTATGTCTGCATCATCATTCAAAATTGCCTTCTCCAAGCTGCACCAAGGTTGCCAAAACAACATGTTTCCCTTAGGCACCTAGTGAAAATAGTATTCACAGGATTTCTACTTCTGTTTTTTACAGAACAAATAATCTTATAAGAAAAATAATGCAGTTTTTTCTAGATTATAACCTACATGTGTATCGTTTTTGATTGTGAATCACTCAACACCTGTAATTATGTGGTGATAATGTTAGAGAGAGAGAGAGAGAGAGAGATATCAAATACAGCATTAATAATATTCCTGAAATGATTTAGAGCATAGAGAATGTATAGGTATGTACTGACTGATTTAGATCACTAAGGGGCATGTAGTAAATCATAAACCTAAGTTGCCAGAGGAAAATATGGTTACCTCCCTTTATAAAGGCTAAATCCAAAACTAGTAATAAAAAAAATGATATGAGGTGTGAGTTAATGATTTTTTTTCTCTAAAGAAAATATTGCCATAAGAACTTAACACCAGAAAGCAAATATATCTAAATCATTCAAGTATGAAATGATGATGATGAATTATAATCAGAAAAGAAATTTACCTTTTTCAGGATCAGCCAATTGTTAACATGTTTCGAGCCTATATGCAGCTTTGCCAACTTCTGGCTGACACATGTTTTCCATGTCTGATAACCTTTGTTGGTGTTTGTTTTCTCTGTGGGTATGAAAGAATTTGAAATGCCAAGGGGTTGGGATCAATTATTGTTGAATGCTCCTATTGTGCTCCCTTTCTTACAATATGTGAAGGACATCAAATTGGTCCAAGGTTATTTTTATTCTATTGTACCAAGGTAGAAATGAATTGCTTATCTTTCAGAGAAACTGGTCAAATAGAATCACCAGATTTTTTAACTTTTATTGAAGCTTTGGATCTTGAAATGCTAGTAACCTGTGGTTTTAGGAATAGTTAATATTGTCAAACATTTTACTGTATGATATAACAATTGTACCTTAAAAGTTGTACCTTAAAAAGTACCGGTAGGTAACTGGTGTTGCATGCAACACATGAGCCCCTATCGGTGAGGTGCATAATTTTTCTGTTACCATAGCAACCAGAACTTTAGTCAAAGAAAAAAAAAAGTGACGTGCAGAATCACCATACTGCCATCTATTCATATACCAAGTTTCATAATATTATCTGAAACGGTTTTCAAGTTATCGCCAGATCCAGATTTCCGGACATCTGGACGGACAGTCAGAGGGACAGAAGGACAGACAGACGGAGGGCAAACCTATAGTCTCCTCCGGTGTAAACACCGGTAGGGGACTTTAAGAAAAGAAAAAACTTTTTCAAAAAGACATTTTTGTAATATTTATAGATTTTATAAGGAAGAAATTAGGCAGTGTCCTAACTGATCAAGATTTTTTATTCTTCCATGACAGAGTATATACTTTAAGTAAAATGAATCCCACTCAATACTGGCAGTTTATAAATATTTGTAATTTGAGATTATTTCTGAATTAACTGACCTACATGGCTGCAGCATATCAAAGTTGTAAATAAATTGCTCCCTTAATACTTGGCGCATAGCATATAAAGGTTAAGTTCCAGGACTGGTTGACCCATGATGCTGATTTTATTTTCAACTGCTGTGGGTGTCCAAGGTTCTGGGATAGGCAGCAGGCAATTCAGTATCTAAACACCCTTCTTCCACCTGGTGTCAGAATAATGTGACTGGGTGTGGTATCATGCCACATGTCTACAGTGTGATACTGCAGTGTGGCAGTACTATAGTATCTGTCTCAAGTTAACTTAGTCTCCAAATGACTGTAATATTGTCAGTTTGACCTTGAACACAAAAAACAAAAAACCTAATGCCCCATCACACTAGGACAAAGACCCTTAAGTCCATACTACGTCCTGGAAATTTCATAGCAAGGACATTTAAATGCTGTTTCCAGGTCCCCATCCTTCCCAGGTTATCACTGCATCTTTCTTGTTCTCACTCCGTTCTTACTACACGCATTTTCACATTCTCCTGAGGTCCGACACTTCTTCTCTACATCCAAGAAGACCACACTGTGCTCTTGCCATGTGCTTACCACATTCTCACTGCATCCACAGGTTTCATATAAATACAGTCTTATCATTTGCTCTGTTGCTTTAACAAAGTCAGGTAATAACCATATGCCACCAAAGAAACCATAGGCCGTGGTGGAAGAAGCAGTGGAAAGACAAACCTGATAACACAGAAGTCTAGAAGTCCTTCACCTGCTGATGCCTGTTTTTTTGTTGTCATAGTGATTTTCTTTTCAAGATTAATGAAATAGTATATTTGTCATCCAATTCAAAAAACAACAACAACAACAACAACAACAACAACAACAACCCATGATTTTTTAGAATGTTTACAAGGTTTCATAGCAAAAAAGATTTGAAAGAAACCTTATGCACATTTGTTCATTTATGTTTTACAATATCTAATTTATTAACCTTCTCATGAAGTGTCCAAAACCATTCAACTGCATCATCAGCAAAAAGAACCAGGTCAGTCAACCCTGCAGAAACCTATGTGTGTACCAACTGAATTGTTTATATAATACATAGAAGAAAATAACAATGAATGCATTATGTAGTAGGTCCAGGAATTAATTAGTTTGGAGTTATTGATTCTCAGTAAATCTTTGTCCCACTTCCTTGATTGATTTTCAATTCTGTTTGATCTTTTTGTTATATTGTTGCCGAAACTTTCTGTTGCCTTTCGTGTTTTTTTTGTTTATCTTTGAAAACAATCTAACTCACTCCAATGAAATACCGTATTTGTGCAAATGAAGGTCCATAGATTGAACTAAAACATATCATTTTAACACTGTCCGGAAAAGGTGTAGTTAAATGGATTAAAGGTTACTTAGATGAATTCAGAATAATAGCTTTAATGTATAATGTAGATAAAAAATGGAAAAAGTTAATTGCTTTAAACTTATATATTTTTAGATAATACTGACGCAATAGCTCATTGGTTGAGTTTCCACTTTGTGTTCGGGAGGTCATGGGTTCGAATCCCAGCCAGGGCACTTCCTCCGGTGACCGTGTGAAAGACATATAAAATTGGTACCAGATGCACCCTTGCCTGGCACTTAGCAAAATGGGGTTGCTATGGGAACTCTGGAGTTACTCAGTACTGGTTCTACCCAGGAATTTGTCTCCCATGTGTTGGTGCTGTACACCGGGCACATAAAAGAACCAAGGGGTCTATTTGTAAAATGAGCTATGGTATCACACTTGGACTCCCTTGTATCCAACTACTGTCTCCTTCAGCAAAAAACATGGGAAATCCCTGACCATAAGGTATAAAATGTGGCCATAATAATCAGAAAATGATTTCTAGCCATTACAACAAAAGAAAGAGAAGAAGAAGCAGATATAGGGAATCAAATATTACAACATATACCACTCCCTCTTAACAGTTCCAGGGTTGGACCAGTACTTTGCACCAGTCCTGGGAAGACAGTGGAAGTTCTTTGTCAAATCTACTACCTACAGATCCTCAGTCACTTTAGAAAGGGCCCCAGTACCAGACACAAGTTGGCAAACTCTGAGCAGACCCAGATCAGACAGCACCTTCCTCTGTTTGCTCATACAATATTGTAGTTCTGATTCTTCACAGTGAGTCTGCACAGCAAATAAAAACCCATTGTTTCCTGATATACCATTTTAAGTTCATGGAAATGATATTCATCAAGTA
Source organism: Solen grandis (assembly GCA_021229015.1). NCBI lineage: Eukaryota > Metazoa > Mollusca > Bivalvia > Adapedonta > Solenidae > Solen > Solen grandis. The sequence continues at coordinate 5,530,988 of CM037795.1, forward strand.
TGTCATACATTTGTACATGAATATTCATGAGTTGATGGGTCAATTTCCAATATATGCTGTGAGTATGGCAAAGGTGCCATATTAAGGCTGTCCATCCATCATTCACTTACAATCATGGTCCTTCAAAAGCTTAAACATACTTCAGTGCAGATGTAAGCATCCAATGTCTTGGAGTGATAGACTATTTATTTTTCAAATCTTTATTTAGACTTGCATTTACTATAAAATACACACAGTCATTTGATGGACCATGATCACAATTTAATGATGGATGGATTACCTTAATGATTTGTCTGTGCTGTGGCTAGGGATCAAAGCCATTACCTACTTCAGAGATAAGAATTCAACCACATACCCACATGTATATAAGGGTTGAACCAAATTAATTAGATTGTTATATTTCTATAACTCAAACATTGTAGTGCTAAGAAAGAATTTGTTTTATTTGATATCAATTTTATTACCAATTATTATTTGCTGTATATGTATGGTAAAATTGTTGTCAGTTTTTAATACAGTACATGCCGCTATATCGCGGACTGCTATTTCGCGTTGACCAATATATCGCGGTTGATCTATGGACCCCAAAAATATATTGTGGTTGATCCATGGACCCCAAAAATATATAGCGTCATTTGCATTGGCTTATCACTAAACTAATCTATCTCCTTCTATATCTATATGTATTTAAAAGAGTTTTGCGGTCAGTATTTCACTTGATAGTGCACTAGCTGACATGCGGAAGTGATAACAATTAAACACCCCAGGTGGTAAGCTATTGTGTTTGGGGGCAGTTGATGATTACGCAATCGAGTGTTAATTTTTAACATTTAATTAGTATGGACATTTAATACCAAGCAGATACTCGATAAAATAAACAAACATTATCTAAAATCTGCTGCATAAACCTAAATAATGGTACTTTTTGTTTATTATACTTTATCGTGCATAATCTTACCATGGATTAAACAGTCCTGGAAAATAGCCAATCTTTTTCACCGGAAGTAAACAATAATTTATAATTAGATCAGCGTTACCTGGTAATTTGTTTTATTTAAACATTAACAAGGCTTCTCATATCAATACATCATATTAAGTACACCTCAGCTTAATTTCAAATAGCGATAAATTGTAATGGAATGGCAATTTTCACATTAACGTTGTTCTTATAAACAATGGATGGCATATAATTTATTATAATGAGATATGCTGAAAAGCTACGTAACCACTTCACATCACCATACCGTACACATTACTCTCTGAATCACCAGCAATTACTAGGGCTGAGGTTTGTCAGTCAGGTCGCGAGACGAACCGGTTCGCGATACGGCAATGAGATTCACAGATCGGTTCACGAACTTTATCAGCTTAATTATTAAGGATATTTTATTTTCATTTGTTTGGACCGTCATTTGGAAGTCAAAAAAAAATTAGTAAAAAAAGGTTTTCTTAATGGTTATTATTCAATATGTCTTCTTAACTTTTGAACAAAACAAAACAACAATAAATTGTACAATGTACATACTATATGCTTTAGAACCTTAAAACATATAAAATAGCATAACTTTGGCTCACTGGACCTCTTTGAAAAATAAACAAAGTTATAACTTTTTTAGAACAGTATCCCTATCTTTGCAGTCATTATAATTTTTCTTTAGAAAAATTAGGCGATCAACATGTTCGGAGTCCAGACATGAGCGCGTTGCAGTAACTATGTCCCCAGCCGAGGAAAAAACACGTTCTGATGCAACAGATGTCGACTGGACACAAAGATACCTTTTTGATACTTTTGACAACAGAGGGTATTTGTCTACATTTGTCTTCCAGAAATGTAAAGGATCAGAAGTAGGACGTAGCTTTGGTTCTGTTTTGTAGAGACTAATTTCCTTTGAAACACGATCTGCAAGAGAAGGTGCTGGTTCAACCTTGCATATCTCAATGTCATCATCAAACAAGAAACTCAAGGCCTGTTTCTTCTTAGGGGGAGAGTTTGGCATGTCTGGTTGTTTCTTGTCAGTTTCTGACGAGGCACCAGAAGTGTTATCTAGCTGTGGCAGGTTTGGTAACTCAGGTTCATCTACAGCAACTGTTTCTTGAGGCTCCTCCTTGACTGTCTCAGGATCATAGGAAACAACTTTTTCTGAAATATATTAAGCTGTGCCACTGATTCAATCATCTATTAGGTTATTATTTTAATATTTTACAATACTTAGGTAGAAAATGGAAATAATACAATAATATTTAAATTTTAGCTTGAGATCATTTTCAATGTACATAGTGAATCTTCAAGGGCAGAAGCTTCCTCAAGAAACTCAACAACCTGGTCATTGGTATACCTTATTTCTAGGTTGTCACGAACAGCTTTTCTAATCTTTTTCTCAACAGTGCTATCAGATTCTTTGGGGTCATAAAACTCTTTCAACTTTGAGAGTAGGGGTAGCACAACGCCAACTGTTGGTCTCTGGTCAGGCGACATGGCAAGCGTGGCATGGTAAAGTGGTTGCATTAAGGATATGAAGGATTCACACAAGACCACCTCACCGTGTTCTAATAAATTTGAGACAACATGACCCTTGACCTCTCTGTGCTTTTTCAATGATTCATCTGATAATGTTGCCACTATTGCAACCTGCTGCTCTAGGAATCGTTCAACCATAAGAAAACTACTATTCCACCGGGTCCTGACATCAATAATGAGCTTGTGGTCCGGCAGCTGCAACATATTTTGTTTTTTAGCAAATATTGAGGCCGCTGTTGTACTGCGATGGAGGAACCCAACTACTGACCTCATTTTACCCAGCATGTTTGAAACTTCCCTTATGTCGAGTACTTTACCAGAAGCTAGATTTAGCGTATGTGCAAAACAGTTTATGTGAACTGGAATGTTACCAACCCTGGCTGCAATCTTCATATTTGCAGCATTGTCAGTTGTGATGGCAGAAACCTTACAGCCCCAGTCTGTAGCGGCGTCATGCAGAACATGGCCAATATTTTCTCCAGTGTGTGATTCAGGCAAGTCTCTGGTTTGTAAAACACGAGAGCACATTTCAAAATTGCAATTGATAAAGTGGCATGTAATGGTGACATACGACTGGGTTGCTCTACTGGTCCACGAATCAGTTGTCCAAGCAACTGATTCAACATTACTAAGTTCCTCTTTTACCCGAGCAGCTACAGACTCATACATTTTTGGAATTATTTTCTCACTGAATGTAGCTCTTGCTGGAAAGATATAGCGGGGTTCACATTCCTGAATCATTGCCCTAAATGACTTACTGTCTATAGTGCTGAATGGTCGCATATCATCAATGATGTAGCTTGCTATCCGAGTTGAAATTTGGTTTGTCTTTGACTGAGGTAGCTTTGATTTACTTGCCAACAAGAATGGGTTAGTAGCAGGCTGGGCTTGTACTGGAGGCTTAATATCTGCAACATCACCAGACTGACCAGATGTCACGGTCCTTGCAGCAGCAGCAGGACCTGTAGGTTTATTTTAAAGGAAAGAATTAGATCTAAGTCCAAGTATTTTTTTTTATTTCAGACTATGTTAAATATATACATACTGTATATATATGAAAAGGAAAATTATATAAAATTAAAAAAAAGTAATTTGGCTTATAAATATTTTTTTTTATTATTATTATTTTATATTATGACTGCAAAAGAAAATTATAACGTCAAAAAACAAAGTCCAAATGCAAGAACCAATGAAAGATTTACAAATCATCTTCAAAAAACAATGGCATATATATATTTATAATTTTATATATTATGATAGATAATATTATTAATTTATTATATAATTATCTAAAAAAAAGATTCTTTATTAAATTACCTTTCCCAAGAACCCTTTCCGAAATCTCCTATGACGTTTTAAATGCACATTTAAATTCGTTGTACCACCACTGTATTTTATCTCTGTGGAACATATTTTGCAGATCACTTTGCAGTCATCTGCGTCGGAAAAGCCAAAGTGGTTCCAGACTTTAGATTTAAATTTTGCCGGAGCGTTTTTAATCTTCACGGAGTCCATTTTGCAGCAGACGATCAACAATTAAATTCGAAAATAAGAAAAAGTTTTCAATTCAATCTTTGATAAAATGTGAAAGTACGACTATTGATTTCTTATTTTTATATCTCAAAATAAATCAAACAATTATCAAATTGATGATTAAACAGCATAGGCTAATCGGCTTTATGTATTCTTTGTTTCGAATGTACGGCTCGTAAAGCTATATGTACCGGAAGTTCGACACCGTTTTCTATGGCCGCACCGCTTCATGTACTTCCGATCTTCAATCAGCTTTGAATTTTAGACTTACCTTTAATGAAAATCGCATTTATTTTGCCTTTTTAATTTTAATAATTGTCGTCTTTTTATAAAAATGAAGTTCGCGAACCATGCAAATTTAAGGTTGGCGAATATTTGTGTCTGAATTTCGGCAATGAATCGCGGACTCTCGCGTGTTCGGATATTCGTTACAGCCCTAGCAATTACAGTACAAAAAAGAAAAAAAAAAAGAAGAAAACCCAGAATTAATGATTATGGAATTGTTTTAAATAACTCTATAAATAAAATAATGTTTATTGCTTTTTATTAGGGTTTTTCAAGAATTTACGACTATCACAAAGACACTTGGATATAGCATTCTCAAACCTATTACGCGGACCAATAGAATGCGGTATTTGGGCTTGGACCCCAAGAACTGCGATATAGCGGTGTTGTACTGTAATGAAAATATTCAAAATCAAAATAATTATTATCGTAGGAAAAATCAAATAATTAATTTGAAACAAAAAAAAACAACCAAAAAAACGATGGTAGTTTAGATATGAAATAGCCAAATATGACAAAGTATACCCTAATTTTAAAAAGCTTTTGAAAAAGAAAATGGTTGGAGTATCTTAAAAACAATCACACCAGTTCTTTAGATTTCTCTGATGACAATGCTTATGAAGTCATGCAAAAATAGACCAAAAAACTTTTTAAGTTAGATAGAACTCCATATGTCTGAGATAGTATTTTTCTCTGGAATGCTATGGAGAGGAAAATTCTACCATGCATCAATAATGATGCTCCCCAAAGTGCCCTTTTTAAGGTAATAGCGGTAATTTGGCCTGTATGGTTGAGGCTGACTAAAAAACATTTACTTTAACGTGTAAGTGATAAACAGTGACGATGGTACTATAGTTCAGGGGTCTGGAATGTTTGTTTACAGAATTGATCCGCATATTGTTCGTTCCAGTGTTGTACAATGAAGATAAAAATCTAGTTCTGCTTTTAAAGAAATTGATTTACACCCAAAATCAAAAGCAAACTTATGTTTTCTTGGTGTTATTATTAAATCTTTCAGTTAGGAAGTTTCCTTTTGGCTGATATGGATAGGAAATAGTTGTAACATTTTGATAAGTTTCGGTGTTTGTGTTTTTGTGTGTTGGGATAAATAGAGTTGCTGTATATAAAAGTATGGATCAATGGTTTTGGAGACAGCAGACTTACAGGTACAGCAAGAGAATTGTGTTCAACACAATGAACGGAGTCTGGACAATAAAAACGGGGGTGAATAAACTGTAGCCACTAGTTCTCCATAGGATATTTATTTTCTGAAAGTTGCAGGAATGAGTCTTCAAAAAGCTTCTCCACAGTCATTGACATACATTGGAATATATACTAGGAGGATTCCAAATTAGGGATTTTATGAGTTGTGAACGTAAAGGGATCATAATCCTATTATATATAATGTTTCAGGTGTATTCAATTAGTGATCTAAGAAGTATTCTAAAGAATATGAAATGATTATTTATTGGGTTGAATTTGACATTTACAACTGAACAATATTAAGAAGGAAGGAGAAAATAATGCTTTAGGATATTTGGGGTTGGCACTTAGAAGTCTAAAGAAGGTGTACAGGATTTGTTGTTTTAATTTGTATACATTTATATGACTTTCAATATAAAAAGGAGAAAAAGGAAATTCTGAAAGACTGCAACATCCTGTTGAAATATTTGCTAATTTTGCATAAAAAGTGAATTCTGGATATTGAGTGTCATTATGGGAAATTTTTGATTTTTTTTCACAAAAATCTTGAGATGTCAGCAAGGAATTATCCAGTACTGAAGAGGCTAATCATTTAAAAGAGAAAAAAAGTGAGAGAAGTGTTTATATTCAACGAAATATTTTTATTATAATTGTGGATTCTTATTTGTTTCTATGATTATACAGAATATTGTTTGAATGCCAGTGCAACGAAGCAACTCCTTAAGATAATTGTGACATGCACACTATTGAGTTCAACACATTACAAAGCATTCATCTTAATTAAGGTTTAACAGTATGGGGATTGTCCAGTTTCGGAGAAAAAAAAAATGTTGAGAAAAAAATCCTCCATCTTTCCACTGAGAATCTTGCAATGCTTCAGTGTGGCTTCAAAAAGTAGTCACAATTGACAAATGCTTATTTACTTGGAGTGCCGTCTTAAGCCTATGGAAGAAACATGCATTGAAATAGAAACGGTAAGCTTCCTTGCTGTTGTTGTAATGATTTCGTTGTTATCTTCTGGTATTTTTTTTGTGGATTTTTATGAATATCTTTTTTCTCACTCTATATGACTTCAATTTTATTTATATTTATTTTTTCTTCTAAAGTTTATATTGATTAGATATATTACATACTATGTAAATATTTTGCAATATAGCAATGATGAAGATGTAGTAGAAAACCATGGAGTGACTATTTTGGTCATAATTGACAAAAGAGTGGTAATGCATATGTCACTGCAGATATGGTTTTGTGTGTTCAAACCCGGTCGGGGACGGTAAGCTTTTCATTACTTCACAGTCGCAATGTACTGATCCTACTTAGTTTGCTTGGTTTATGCCATTTGGTATGATATCATGCCTTGTCCATTTAAGATGTTACATCCTGTTTTTTTTTTAAACAAACAAAAATGAAGTGTGTTTAGTGAAACAGCTCTAGGATTAAATTTACATGAGTTGGATATTTTAAGAGCTGAATTTATTTTACAGTTTTACTTAAAGAAACAGCAACATCACAAAATCAACAACAAAATAAAGAAAGTGTAGCTTTGAAAGTGGTGAATTTCACAGAATGTAAGAGCTGCAGGAATACACATAGGGAACATCTATTGAATTTAAGCTGGGACATATTGAGAAAAGATGTGATAAGTGTTGTTTAGATGTGTTCCGGTTGTCAGAAATGTTAGATGCCATTTACACAGGTCCTCTATGTCCAGTATTTTGTCATCTAGAGTACTTTGATGAATAATGAATTACTCTGTTGTGTTAGATATCAGAGAAATGGCATCAGCAGGAATGTTGTTTTTATCCGAAATAATGCTTTTTGCACATTAACCCTTTCCCTCATAGAGGAAACCATGAAAAGACCTATGCGAACAACATAAAACCAGATCAGCTTGCGAGTATCTCGCAGGCTGATCAGGTTTTATGTTGTTCGCTGCTCCTCAGTGGTCTGGAAATGAGGATTTTGTAATTAAATTTGGTAAGGTTTAACTGTGGTTTTCTGCAGATCAGGCTTTATGTGGTACCTATTGAGTGCGTCAAAATGAGTCTATATGAGGGAAAGGGTTAAAATGAGTCTATATGAGGGAAAGGGTTAAAATCAGTCTATATGAGGGAAAGGGTTAAGCATTATGCCAGTCACCCAAGATACACCATACTGTGACATGGTCTTCCATTGAAAAACAGCTTGTCATCCTTCAGTGTGGTCTTTTGTCAGTACAGTACTGATAGTATGTTGTCATTAAATTGAAGCTCCATTATGACACCATGATTTCCAGGTGTGAAGGTGCGTCGTCACGGGTATAAGTACAATCTCTGACAACTGTGTCAGGGAGTTGACTCTTTTGTTCAGTGGTTAGAGCACTGGGCTATCACGCCAGCGGACTGGGTTCGATTCCGGGCCGGGCTGTGTTTGTTACATTTGGTGGCAGTGGTGGGATAATGTCAACTGCCATACCAGAGTTGACTTACCCACGTGTTTCCCAGGCCAAGTCTCGGGTCGAGACTTCTCGGAGGGGGAAGTACTGTGACGATGCGTCGTCACGGGTATAAGTACAATCTCAGACAACTGCGTCAGGGAGTCAGAGCATTGGGCTATCACGTCAGCGGACCGATTCGATTCCGGGCCGGGCCGTATTTGTTACACAGGGATAATTTATCTAGACTGATACTGTAATACATTGGACAGCACTTTAACTGTGTGAAGACCTTGTATTATGAAAAGACCCATCAAGGAACTTTCAAAAAGTGGTCGCTTAATGAAATGGTCTCGTAATAGATTTTTGGAAATCAGACAAGCATATGTTAACAGTGATTTTTTTACCCCTGCATCCTAGGTGCAATGTTCTTGCTGTGGATGCAATGTTTTGATTTCACTGCATCCTCTTGATGCATAAAATATATAAAAAATGCTATTGAAATCAAAGTAGGATGTATACTAAGTTCAATTTTGGACTCATAATTTTTTAGCTTCAAGTCAGGGGTTTCCTTAAGGATTTGACTTTCACTTGCCCAGTGGGCAAGTTACTTTGAACATCTACTTGCCCCCAGTGAAAACAGCTTGTCCGATCTTTAAGTTAGTTAGTGTTTGTTAATGTTTAAAACTAAATATGTGTAGTATTAAGATGAATTTTAGTTAACATGTATCAAACACAATTTGCAAGCAACTCAGCCCCTATATAATGTAGAAAATAAAATAAAAAACAACAACTCAATTTTCAAATTCAAATTCTCAGTTTTAACCTGGCACGGGCAAGCGGGTGTCCACTTAAGAAAACCCCTGTTAGTGAGTCACAGAACTATTGCAGCAAAAATTGTAAAAAAAATCATTGATGTAATACACATACAATACACTGTAACCTAAATTGTATCACAATGTTTTTTTTCTTTACAACATGAATACGATACAAATTGTAAAATGTACTTTCTGTTTTGTTGTTTTATACCCATGAACAACAACATGATCATTTTTTGTTTTGTTCTCATAATATTGAAACTGTAATGTTAGAATAATGCTTTGGTCCAATTTAGCTGCATGAAGCTTGGATTTGGTGTTTGGTGGAAAAACACATCTTTATGTTTTGATATCTATTTCATTAATGCATTGGGTCATTTTCAAGAGACAATATTATTGTAAAATCTAAATAAGAAGACCACCCTTCAGACTCAGCTGTCAACTGGTCTTAATAATGAGGTGGTCTGATAGCCGAGTTTCAATTTACAGGAAATACGGAAAATGGGACATGAAAATAGTGGCCTTAATAGTGAGGTGGTCTTAATAGTGAGGTGGTCTTTACTTGTATTTAGCAATGAGCTTCCCTCATGTCTCTGTCCAACATTAATCCCAAAACCCCTGATAAATTTATGTCAAATGCACACTGGGCGCATAATTATATATACTTCTGAAGTTTTATGGTTGAAACATCATAAAACACAACATATTTATGTATAGTTATGAGTAACAATAGTACAAGTTGCATCGGAAAGTATTGATTTACCATATTCCCAAATGTTATTTTATAAGATTCAGAAGCATTAAGGGATGGTTTCATCTTTGTTATGCTTAGTTACTGTTGAAACTGGAACCAGTGACTATATTAGCCAATCAAAATTTAAAACTGAGTCACACATGGTGTAGTCATGCTTCATCAAAACAATATGGTTTCAGGTGAGCACTGATCTATATATGAGTCAAACAATCAGGATAATTGATTGGTTGTTTGGATGTGTTAAAATAAGTAATACATCAATTTTCATGTTCCAGTATATTTTATAAATAGCAATGTGCAAAAATATCCATAAGAAATCAAAAACGGTCTCTTGATAAAGTTGATTTTACACATTAACTAAGCTGCTAATATAAAAATTTGAAAGTATGCCTTGCAATTTCTCTATTTCTCTAAAGATTATGTACTATATATATATACATAATCTTTAGAGAAATAGAGAAATTACAAAGATAGAGAAATTACAATATATATATCGGTCCCCAATTGTAAGGACAGAGAATGTAACTCCATGGAATATCTGAATTCTTTTTTTGTGATGAAGTCCACTTCATATGGCTTTATTTACCTTCAGTGTATACTTTGATATTTTAAAGAGGAGTAGCAATAAAATACTAAGGTTTTACTAGCAAATATGGTTTCAAAAACTATTGTTTATAATATAATAGTTCATTCTGCAATTCATTACAAACGCTTACATCATTTGTCGAAGTGACCTCCCTTGTTGTGTGACAGTTGAATCTGCAGGGAAGTCCCTGGAAAATATTTTGTTGCTATTTTGTGTTGTTACAAACATTTCTTTGTAATTTCTTTCATTCATTTGCCTTTAACACTCACTCAGCCCCTCACTGTATGGGTTCGAATCCCGGCAGGTTAATTCGGATTTTCATATGAGGAAGTCTTCCAGCTGGCTTGCGGTAGGTGGTTCTACCCGGATGCCTCTATGCATTCTGGGTCTTCGTCCACCTGTAATTAGCTGGACGTCATTATATGACTGAAATACTGTCAAAGTGATGGTAAACTCAAATAGTCAAGTCATTCATTTGCAGATACTAATAGAGGTACTTGTAAATTATGAATTACAGTTTTTATGCCTTTACCAAAAATGGAAAAATGGGGGGTGTGGGGCATATAGATTTGCCTTTGTCCATACATACGTGTATCCGTACGTTGATATGGAATAAATACTGGTTAATGGTACCTAAGTTGGGGTATTTATCATCTTCTGTGATAGCTCTAGTAATGGTAAACGGTTACAATGAATAAAGTCAGAGATAAAACATTTTACAAATATATGGTGTGTCAGCAAGCAAAATAATGTATGTATCTTTATAACTATTGTGCTGTAATCTTTTCTCACAACTAAATTTCTTCTTGGAAGTCCCACATGGCTGGTATTGGTTCTAGATGAAAACACTTATATGTCAGTTAATTACAGGAGAAGGAAAAAACATTGATTAAAAAACAAACAAACAAAATGGAAAAACCCACTACAAATTTATTGGTGTAATCCTTACACCATTTTCTGTTATTTCTATAATATGCAGTTCTCCACCTCAGAAGTTCACACGTGATACTTTCAAGCCATAATCATTATCCCTGCAAAAAAATGTTACAGCAGAGGAAGTGTAAACACAGTCTGCTGCCTAATATCATGTAAATACAGCTCGATCATTGTTTCACTGCCATATATAGTCATGAAGGAAATTGCTTGCTAAATTAGACAATATTAATTATTTTGTGATGCGTGAATTACACTGCAGCCATTATCATTGATTAGAGCTCATTAGTTGGCAATATGTTAGGATAAGGAGGAGATTGTTAAGCTTATGTTGTGACTTCACTGTCTCCATTTAGAGATACACAGAGTAAAGTAGTTGGGGGAAGTCATCTTTTCTGTATTATTTATAATATTAGTGAAAAATAAGTACAGTGTAAATGTATGTGTTGGTTTGATTGAATGTTTGAGATGTTATTTAACTCTTACAATACTGTGGGCACTTATGACTGCCTTTGCAACCAGTGCAGACCAAGATCAGCCAGCATGTCCGTGCAGTCTGATTATGGTCTGCACTGTTCCTTATTTAGTCAATAAGTTTTCAGCAAGTACCCCGTTAAACAACTAATTGTACAGTCAAAATTGAATAAAGGACAAGTCCAGAAATTAAGGCAGCTTGGTAAGAGTTCAAATTAAAGATGTTTTATAAAGACACTTGAACATGGCTTATAACGAGATGGACTTTTCCCAAGTAACATGCTAACAGATACTTACATTTGTTAGGACTAGGTGAGCTATGATGACTGGATCTTTCCAGTTCAACTTTACTTACAGGCTATGCAATAGCTAGACAGGGATATTTATATATATAAAATGGTTGGCTAATGATTTACACAAAAGAATGTATTATTTTGTTTGTGATACTGTTTGAAAGAAGGATGTAAATTTTCACTGCTTAAGTATGGAAAAGTGCATTTTGGTCCCCTGTCCACATTTTGATGAACCATTGATGACTGGTATTTGTGGGGGCCTCCATGGCTGAGAGGGTAAAGTCGCTGACTTTAACATTCACTCAGCCCCTCACCGAGTGGGTTCGAATCCCGGCAGGGTGATTTGAATTTTCATGTGAGGAAGCCTTCCAGCTGGCTTGCGGTAGGTCGGTGGTTCTACCCGGATGCCTCTGTGCATTCAGGGTCTTCCTCCACCTGTAATTAGCTGGACGTCGCTATATGACTGAAATATTGTCAAGTAGTCAAGTCATATATTTGTGTCCCGCTGACTGATCTATATATAGTTTTAAACATTGCAAAGACACTGACCAGCTGAGAGGTAAACCATAGACTAATCAGAACCAAGGTGCCTTTTCCATCTGTGACACCATTAGTCAAATTATAAAATATGAATAGTGTTTGTTTGTAAATTTTTATCTTTCAGGCAAATTTAGGATCAGCAATTGGACCCATTCCCAATAAAAAGAATGGTGAAAACACTTGATAAAAAGAAAATTTGTCATGTTTTCTTCACCATAACAACTGTATTATATTTTGCTAGCTTTATAATAACTAAAATATGTATTTTATTAATAGCTTAAATTCCCAGTTTGGGTCAGAACAGTGCATTTCTTCAAATTTTAAACCCCTGACCCTTTCACAAAAAGGTGAGGAAAAAAAATAACAACCAATATTATTACTCTGTTTTAGCCATAATATTAACCCAATGAGTATCCATGTCCAAATTTTAATGCATAATTTTTTTTTTTACTGAACTTAAAATGGTTATTTCAGATTTTTTTTTTGCCCCTCAGACAGTGTAGCTACAATATTACAATATATATAAGAGCTAACAAAGTCAAAGATTTATTATGATAAGGCCTCAGAGAAGACCCTGATCAGACAGCTCATGGAAGTCATGAATGATCTGGGTCTATATAACTGTTGCAATGCATGAGCATGTATATAGGGTATAATTGGTTCATGAATAATTAAATTATGTCAATTTCATATCCTGTTTAAATTAAATTTGTAAATAATTAATATGTGGTGCTCTTTTTAAGAACAGAAAATCATATGTCCACGTGACTTGAATAATCTATTGTGAAATTGTTTCTGAACAAAAGGGCCAAATATTTGCGTAAGGGTTTTAAACTGCTTTTAAACGCAGGGGTATGTAAATATGACTGAATCGGAGTCTATTGTACATATAAGACCGCTGAAGTAAGTCTCAAAGAAGTTCAGAAGATGCATGATTGTATTACAGATAGGTTAGTTTTGCGATGAATTTTGTAAAAGTTGAAGTCGATACATTTGAAAGAAAAGTCATGCTGAGGTTAGTAGAGTTAACATTGTGTCCTGTATTGGTTTTTCTCGCAAATACAAATAAATGTAAAGTCTTAAATATCTAGAGCGCCTGAGTTGGTAAAAGGTGAACCCTTTTACTACTGTGATACGCCTTACACCTTGCTATAAACCTTTTATCTCATGTAAACTTGTGAAAATTGTGTTGTTTTAGTAAAATTGGGAGTTTTCTATGAATGAAATTAATCAACTTTGTTGCGAATCACAAGCATGGAAGAAAGACCTTATCTGCATTACATAACTTTGGAATTCAAACACAGATGTAGAGTATTTTATGGCTCTTTTAAAATTATAGTCCCAATTAAACACAATGTGACAATCAATAGAAAATATTGTAGTTCAGATGCTGTGACAATGTCTGCACAGCAAAGAAAACCTCATGTATGTCATTATACCAATTAAAGTTAGGTAAATAATTTATTGATATTTGTGAAATTATAAATTTATTCATGAATATTCATGAGGTAAAGTGTTAGCCAACTGATTAAAGGCCAGATCAGACTGAAAGAAAACGACTGTTCATGCAGTGACAGATATTGTATATACAGGTTATTGTACTTGTCACATGGATCACTTTCTTATCTACCACAGATAAGGGGATGATGTTGATGATAGGTGATGTACATGTATCATATCTTCACAGGTGTTTATCACTATAGGAGAGGGGAAATTGATTTTGGCAGGTTCAAATTGCTTTGTAATCAGGGTTATATACATTCTGTTGTAAGTTTGGTCAACTGACTTTTGTCTCTTCTTATGCTTTCAAGCTATCATCATCATCATCATCATCATCATCATCATCATCATCATCATCATCATCATCATCATCATCATCATCATCATCATCATCATCATCATTTTAATCATCACTCAGACAACAGCAACAGTATCTCCATCATCATCATTTTATCTTAACAGCATAATAGACTAAGTGGAAGATTTTTGAAGATGGTTCTAGTGGCTAAACAGAACATCTTTCTTGTAACAGGAGGTCATGGGTTTGATCCCCAGCCCTGACATAAAACAGTATTGGTATCATATAACTTGTTTACAGAGTGATGAGGCGACAATATTATTTGTTGGATGTTTATACCTAGAAACCAATTTTTTAGGAAGACAGAGCCTCTGCAGTCTTCATCCACATGTAATTAGCTGGACGTCGCTAAATGACTGAAATACTGTCGAAGCGATGGTAAACTCAAATAGTCAAGTCAAGTCCAAATGAGTGAAATACTGTCATTGGGATGTTAAAGCGAACAAGTAAAGAAGAAGTACCAGATTTACTGCTTATAAACAGGCAACTTATTACCATCAAAAAGAATCGTTTAATCTTGACACACACTGCAACATCAATTAATATAGTCAGGACAAAGATACAGCTGCTGGTCTATCAAAAACTATCAACAATAACTTGAGACCTGAAAGATGACTTTTAATTGCTACCTGCTTTCAAAGGTGGTAGTTAGTGCTTGCTACTTGCATAAAAGATTAATTTCAAACCCGGTGTAACAGTCTGGCCCACTATTGTAGACCAATAAAAGTCTGTTGTTATCTTTGATTAAAGGAAAAAAACAACAACTACTGACTAGTTAATGTTTTAGCCCTACATAAACCACACCATTCTTAGTACTTAAATGACATTTTAGTCAGTAATTTAACCCTTTCCCTCAAGAGGAAACCATGAAAAGACCTATGCGAACAACATAAAACCAGATCAGCCTGCGAGTTACTCGCAGGCTGATCAGGTTTTATGCTGTTCGCTGCTCCTCAGTGGTCTGGAAATGAGGACTTTATAATTAAATTTGGTAAGGTTTGAGTTTGGCCTTCTGCAGATCAGGCTTTATGTGGTACCTACTGAGTGCGTCAAAATGAGTCTATATGAGGGAAAGGGTTAAGTGCAATGAGCTTGACAAAGTCATCAGAAAGGATGTCAAGGTGCATGTGTAGTGTGTTTCCATTATTTTCATATGGGTTGTAAATAAATTGCTGTGGTTAGAACAAATTGTCCTGCCCCTTAACTTTGTACGTAACATCTGATTCATAGTAACTGAATAGTTACTTATGACTAAAGGATGTGACCTTGACTAAAAATTATTTGTTCAAAGCCAAGGTAACAAAAAAAGGCCCGAGTAAATGTGAAATTCATGTCTGTCCGATACTTTCAAACCCTTGACCCATGTGGCTCTTGAAATTCTAGAATCCCATAAGATCAATTATTTCAAGCACTTACATACTCCAGACCATGTGCTTGTCACATGTAATATACTGGATACAAGGAAAGATGAAAACATTACTGTTAAAAAAACTGGAATGTAGGCCATCAAACTATAACACGCTGTTAGCTCTGATCATTGCTTTCCTTCCTCTTCCAATAAAGATGCATTATCTTGAAAAAGAACAAACAAAAAAACAATTTACAAAAAGAGCATAATATCTTTAGTGTGGATGTAAATATGTAGGGGAATGTTGGACTTCTGCAGCCAAGTAGCTATGTAACTGACTGATTATCACCTAGCACTTCATTGCTCTGGGTTTGAGTCCCGACAGGGTCTCTCGAATATTTCATGTGCACTCTGGGTCCTCCTCCACCTGTGTAATCAGCAGGACATGATATTCGACTGAAATAGTGTCACTCACAGTAATGATTGATTCCTGGACAGCAACAACAATAACTTTATGGGAATGTTAGTTATTCGATCCACTTTTCAAGGAAAAAAAGTGGAGCTATTGTCATATGAGTTTTTTGTTGGCGGCGGCGTTGGTTAATGGTTTCATTCAGGTTCATTTCTACATAATTATCAAACATATTCACTTCAAACTTGGTATACTTGGTCACTGTTAACAAAGAAATCCATTTCAAAAGGGCAGGTAACTCAAAAAATAATTTTGGCACAGAAAAACTTTCAGTCATATTCCCTCCATAGTTAGATTTCATGTTCACTATCAAAAGAGGAACCCATTTCAATAGAGCAGGTGATCCAAAAAAGAATTGTCTTTATTGGTTAAATTTTTTCCCTAAAACCATCAAACATTTTCACTTCAAACTTAGAAAACTTGTTTACTCTCTATAAGGGAAACTTAAAATTCATTTTGGCACAGTTATGCCTCTTTTTTCTTTTTTGACCTAAAACCTTCTGGCTTGGTTAATATTTTGTTAAGGTCAATTTCCCAAAAACTGTCAAACATATTCACTATCAGAAAAAGGAATTTATTTCAAAAGAAATGGTAACCTTAAAATTTATTTTGGCACAGTTATACCCCTTTTCTTAACTTTCATTATTAGACTTTATTAAAACATAATTTCTTCACTTCAAGGTTGGAATACTGTATCACTTTCAAAGTAGGAAAATTATTCAAAAGGGCATATTAATCTTAACTTAATTTTTGCACAGTTATGTCCCTTTTCAATTAAAGCCCCAGTGCGTTTTAGCTGGGAAAAATATATTATTCAAAATTTCTAATTAGCAAAGCCTCAGATGATGTCTGATTAACCTCTTAATGTTTAATTAAGCCCACATAATGAAATAATCGCCCGGAAGTCTTAGTTGTTCAGACAGGGCAAAATAGTGAGAAAGATGGGCGGAGCTTGTTCTGAAACAAACTATTCAGTAAAACCACGGATGTCTCGGTGTACGTGGGGTGTTTCAGAAGTTCATGGACTTTTTCTATAGACTGAATAAATATTGATACACGGTAGTAGAGGAGATAGGAAAAAAATCCATGAACTTCTGAAAAATCACTTGTATAATAATTTTATGCTGTCATTGTTCTGAGCTAAATATAGAACGACACAGTCACAATTTGCATTTTTTCTGATAGAATCTTTCCTGTAAATCAGGCATTTCCCAAGGTCTTTCAGTGATAAAATTAAAACTGAATTATATATATTGTAAGTGCATTCGGATTTAGGTCTAACATCTATAAGATACTGGGACTTTAATGTTCATTTAAAAAAAAATTGTCTAATTCTCTTGAAATATTTTTGGTTAATGTTTTCAAAGCTCTAATCATAGTAAGTGTCAAAGTTAGGGAATAGAAACTTCCCCCCATGTTTTCAAGCTCAACACATTATGTCACATGTTTTTTTTTTGTTTTTTTCAACGCTAAAAATATTAACAGCTAACATTATACTATCCAGCACTCAGAAAAGTGGCGTGCACTGTCGTTTAACAAGGTAATGATTAGGGCTGGGTATCGCCAGCAAAAATGTATCACGATGTATCATGATATTGTAGGCCTAATACGATACAGTATCACGATACTTGACAATATATAAATGATGTAGTTCTAGCATGGCCAACTAATAGTTTTCTGCTATAAATTAGATTTCTGTGTCCATGTTGCTATGCCGCTTAGACACATGGACAAATGATAGAAAAATGCATTTTTAAGTTAATTTTTAATGTAAAGAATCTTCTTTTATTTTATTTTGAAATTTAGTCCACCAGTAATTCTAGTCAACAAAAGGTAACAATGATGGAAATAGACACTTCATGCTGAAGATATAAGCTGCAGGCCAAGCGGCATATTCAATTTTGCTGCTTTACACCAGAAACTGTAATTTATTGAAGTATCGTTTGAGAATCGATTCTTGAGGTTAGAATAATGATTAGGTATCCTCAGCAAAGAATGGCGATATATCGATGCATCGATGAAATCGACCCAGCTCTAGTAATGATAACTTATCTTCCAAATTTGGATTAGATTTTTTTGCCATGCTGAATTAAAATTCTAATAATCTCACTGTTTTTCCTAACTTTTATGAAAATAATATTAATGACCTTAATGTATCTACATTAAAATTATAACATTTTTATACCCTGCTTTTCAAAGTGAATTATTAGCCCATTATCTTTTGTTGTATTACTCTTTTATTTCCTTATAAAAGTTAAATTTCTTCTCATACTGTTGAGTCAAGGAAATATAACGGGGCATTCATCACCTTTAGGTCAATGTGACAATTTTTCAGAATATAATAGAATATTTCTTCATATCACATGATTGGACCAGTACTTCGAGTTAGAGCCTATAGTTTCAGTATTACAGTAAGGCAGTGATATATCAACAGCATACAAACATTTGGATCATTTATGTAAGGAAACATTCCAGGTGACTTGTAGCCGGTTGTGCATCTACATTTTTCCAGACTCTACTCCGTGCCTGTCCCCCAGGGTTGTCCTCCACCGGTATTTAGCTGGAATGTCACTATATGCCTGAATTCTGTCACAGCAACACCAGTATAGGAAGGGTAGCAGACCCCCCTGTTCACCTCCAGGTGCCAATAGAAGTGTGCTTAGTACACTGCAGGATACACTGATGTATGTTTACTATCTAGCACTGGTACCCTACATGTAGGACATCTACGCCTGCTGCCACTGAGGCTGTCTTCACTGGTTTTGATGTTGCTTTCATTACTTCTCTTTAATCCTGACCAGACACCAAATGTAATTTTCCAGTGAGCTCCTCTGGCCTCTCTCATCCAAATATATGTTGGGTTATTTTGTGGTACTAATAGAAGTCTGGTGTCTAACAATTAACTTCATCGTAGAAATGGATGAAAATTGCATGCGTCTGGGAGCTGCATTGTGCAGCATGAAAATAAGATGTTTGTTTAAATTTGGCTCGACCTTTCTGTCACACCAATTCACACACAGACCATAATTTCGATGATATTTATATTTTTGAATGAATTGTTAAAAGTATTCAGTCTTAGAGAGAAAAAAAAAATGGGAGAATACTCAGATATTTGTTGCCGAGAAGGTAGAGAAAAAAAAAATCCAGATTTAATTTAAAAAAAAAAAAATTGTAGAAAAACGAGACATTAATTATTATCACAGGAAAGTATAGTAAGAATCCGGAAAGCAGGCCCACTGTAAAGTGCCTTGTATAGTGCGCATTTCTTTTATTTATTTCGTTTCTGAAGAAGGGATGCGCACAATACACAAAAATTTTCTCAAGCTTTACCCCACCCACTAGGAACACCATATTGGCAATTCAAGTCTATGGGAGTACATTTGTATTTCATATGTTAAATTGATATTAAAGCTTGATCGTGTATTTTGTTTGTTTGTGATTTCTATTATGTTATTGTAAAATAAATGCTTATGAAATCATTGTTTTCATTTTCATATTTGTTGTTTATGTTTTGTTATGATTCATATCAACTTGAAGTTTTGTACTGTACTTTACATAATAATCAATTGACAATATACAAAAAATCAATACATTCAGACAATATTTTGACTAGTCAGTTTTGTTTTGGACAGAACTGTTTAGGTTAACAAAATGGCAGTCTCCTCATTTTACTAAAAAGAGATGCGCATTATAGACGGGAAATATTTTTTTCCCAAGGTTTTGAGCCTCAAAGTCGGAGTGCGCACTATACATGAATTTTTCCCATACCTAATCAAGGTTGGTCTTCACAATGTATCAAATCATAATAATAATTATAAAAAAAGAAATGAATATATTTATATTATTTATATTCTATGTACTGCAGATGTAAATTATCATCAATCATCCTTTGTATTATCAAATAGGAAGGTTAACTAGTCTTTTGACACCGGGCATTGATATGTGTCCCATTATCAACATATTAACCCTTACCCTGCTGGAACCAAAAGTGTTAACCTTTGCCACCAGTAAAGAGCCAGGCCAGCCTTCACATCCATGCAGGCTGGTCTGGCTCTTTATTGTTGGCTGACCAACTAAATGTTTTCATCTTGTTTTCATCCCTAAAATTGATAATGGACAGTTCCAAAAAAGATGCTGGCTAAGTCCATTTGAGAAATTCAGCAGGTATTTAGGGCCATTATCGTCACCCTCATTTACTTGATCACTTGCTTAGTACTACTTCTCTTTAATGTACATTTGATTTGATATTTTATAACAATGTTCATTTTCACCAAGTTTGATTCTCAACCATCTACGACCTTTGGCATTTGATCAGACTTTGTTTTTTATTGTAGTATATGTGTTATAATAAGATTGCCATGGTTAAAAATGAAATAAAACAAAATATATAATGTCGGTCATAGCTGACTCATATGTGCTTATAATATGGAACAGCTGTTATGTTTGTTGAGGTACAATTTTTTGAAGACAAAGCACTAAGCAGTAAACTACACAGGCTGAGTGTTCTCAGCCGAATGTCTCAGGTGGTTTCTGATTTAAAGGGATATATACAGAGCTACAGATAAGCTGCAGATCTGCCTAAATACACAATTATTTTGTGTGAGAAAAAAACTGAAACCCTGTACCGCATGAATATTCATGTACAAATTAATGAATTAATATCAATTGTCTGAACTTTATAACCCTTTACTTCATGAATATTCATGGACAAATTTGACTTACTGAATATCAATTGAATGAACTTTAAATTGCAAAACTATGAAATAATGGATGTATCTTTGCCATATAGACTGTGTAGAAACTGAGCTCAGGTAATGTAAAGCAAAATAAGTCTATTTGAGCTAAAGGATTAACTGTGAAAGGAAGGTTATAAAAATAAATTAATAAAAGTGAATAATTTACTCAATTTCTGTAAAATATATGCTTACACAGTTAACTTCATCCTGAAAATCCACAGCCAGCTCTAGACTGGTTTAGACTGGTTTACACTGGTTTAGACTGGTTTAGAGCTGGATTTTTAGATAGTTCTGTTTTTTTTTGTGAAGCAACATACTGTTTTATGTATAGAACTCAATTAATATCAATTTATTTGAGTGAACCCTTTCTGTACACAATTACCGGTAATATCCTGGATACTCAGTGTCTTGAAAATAGATGCGATGAATGTCCAATTAGCTCAAAAATTAATCTGCTGCCAAGGATATTAAACCTAAGGATGCTAGGTGTATTTCATATGAAAAAGGAGTTTTGGTTAACCCATTCCTACTGAAGGGAAAGTCTACTGGCTCATGGTTTTCTTGTAAAATATAACACAGTGTTTTACAATGATACATTAGTACTTTTAGGAAGGGTTATTATTCCTAGCTGCTACAATTTGTGAGATGTGGACTAGACAGGAATCTCCTTATCATGGGGGATCCTGCATATTATAAGCTTTATCTGGAAGCAAGTTACTGAAACCTTTGGGGAACTTAATGGAACACTTCACTCTCTTTAGTGTTGGCTGAAATATTGATGATATTGTTTAGAAGTTGCTAGATAGTTTCTTTTATGTAGCGATGTCCAGCTATGTAGAGATCGGATGTTGTTGTATTGGGGTTTACCGTCGCTGTGATAGTATTTCGATCATATAGCGATGTCCAGCTAATTACAGATGGAGGAAGACCCTGAGTACACAGAGGTACCCGGGTAGAACCACTGACCTACCGCAAGCCAGCTGGAAGGCTTCCTCACATGAAAAATCCGAAGTCCCTACCGGGATTTGAACCCACAGCGGTGAGGGGCTGAGAGATTTGTAGTCCACGACTGTAACTGCTCGGCCACAGAGGCCCTTAGAGATAGGAGAAGACCATAGGGCCAAAGTAGAACCACCAACCTACTGTTTGCCAGCAGGAAGGGTCACCTTACATGATGAGTGCCTGGACAGGGACTTGAACTTGCAATGGTCAGGGGCTTAGTGACAGTAACTATAACCACTTGACCACGTTACTCAGGTAACAAAAACAGAAACTAAGAAGTGACAGCATTACTGGAATTAACAATGTAAACAACATTATTTATTACAGATGTTGCGGATACTTGTCAAGTGCTATTTCTTCAAGTTTTCATTTGGGAAAAAATCAAATACCTCCCCTGCTTAGATTCCTCTTGAAATTCTACCATACCTTACTTGTATTAGACTTTTGCCTTAACCCTTTCCCTCATATAGACTCATTTTGACGCACTCAATAGGTACCACATAAAGCCTGATCTGCAGAAAACAACAGTTAAACCTTTACAAATTTAATTACAAAATCCTCATTTCCAGACCACTGAGGAGCAGCGAACAGCATAAAACCTGTTTTATGCTGTTGGCATAGGTCTTTTCATGGTTTCCTCTATGAGGAAAAGGGTTAAACACAGAAATACGTAAACTTCAAATGTTTACAGAGGTATTCAAATGAATTTATCAACTCATCCAATAGCTTTAATGGGATGGCATGGGATTAATAGCTGAATTAGTTTATACTAAAGAGCTTGTTGCAAAACGAGGTAACATTTCACATTTAAACAAAGTGATTATGAAATGTTTCAATGATTCAGGAGTTCAGGTTAGGGTGTGCGATATTTTAAAAAAAAATGTCGGCAGTGACAATGCAAGCGGCTTGCTGCTTTACCTGTGAGAAGGATGGGGTTCTGTTTGAACTCCCATGCAAAATTTTTTATTTTTATAGCTGTGAAATAGTGCATTCTTGTGAGTTTTTGGGGGGTTGTGTGTCTACATTTATGTATGGTCAGGGAATTTTAGAGGGGTGTGTGCAGGGTGCAGCTTCTCCTTGAATCTGCCAGTGTGTTTAGCATCTAGTCCCCATCCCCCCTCACCCAACCATCACCAGCATAGCTTTTTTTGTGATACATGTTCTGTTTATAATCAGTTCAAGTGTAATGAAGAAAAATAATGACTATAGAAAAGAGTAAGACAGCTGTCAAAACTGGAAATTCTATATATTTTGCAAGACAGCAGCATTTTATCAAATGAGTACAAAATTAATGGTGTGTAGCTGAGTGAAGCCATATGCATTATACGGAGACATAGGTGTAATTACTTCCACTCTGGATGACTCATTATAGATTGTATATTTATCTGTCTGTCTTCTGGTAAGAGGCTGGAAGGATTTGCATAAAACTAATAGGTAGACCTTCAGGGCCTGTCAGACTGAAATACTCATCTGAGCAGCGGTGTCAGGAAAACCTGTTGTTTCAGACATATGGCAATCTGTTTACAGTCCAGGCCATCTGTGGTTTGTGTGTTCATGACCTCATCACCTAGTGACCTTTGGTTGAAAACTTATTTCTTGAATGCTTATTGAAAAAAAATCTCATGACTTATTGACTTATATTGATACTCATAATTTCCAGGTTTGGACCAGTACTTAGTGCCTCACAGGGAATTTCATATAAAAAATTCTTGCCCCCCAGGGCCAGATTTGAACCCACAACCTTCTGATCCACTGTCACGTTTGCTACTACAGGATGAAGCCAGACCAGTCTGTGAGTTATCTGCAGGCTGATCAGGTTTGATACTGTTTGGCATGTTTGCTACTCCTCTGAGGTACCTGTATTCAGGCTGAATATACTTAGGTTTTACAGTCTAACACCCAGCGCAAATCCATTAGCACACTCTCCGTAAGGATGCAAATACCATTGTAATGGACTCCAAATCTACATTTTTATGTCTCCATTTTGAAAGGGGGGTAGGGCATAATTGATTTCTACAGACTGTCACAAAAACTTTGGTCATGCAGAGTATGAGAAGTTGTGCACCTCAGGTGGGTTTGGAAATTCATTGAGTTAATAGCAGAGTTGAAGCCCTAGCTAACATAGTGAAAATGGTGCAAAGTAGGGACATCCATGTCCAATGGACATATTTCTAGACGCAATTCAATTATAATGTGGGTTGATACTGTATGGACCTCAAATACTGTGTTGTAATGGATCAATGCTATTGTGAGGTTGTCCCTTTAACAGAGGCACTGTAATGTTGCATCATGGGAAAAACCTCTGAATGAAACTCTTTAGTTGCAGCATATATTGCAGAACAGGTGTACTTGATAATCATGATCATTGTTGATATAAAACATGTCGGCATGCTGCTTGTTGCTTCTAAGAAGATATACAATTTCTTTTTTTAGTAACATGTTTTTTGGTTTTTTTTATTTTATTGGCAAGTGGCAATTTTGTTTTGACATTTGTATATAGTTCTGGATCAATATTAAATAGAAAGTTTAAAATGTTACATTTGCTTTATGTTTTGATCTTTGATTCTGATAACCGTTGAAATAGATATTTTTTAAGAAGATAGATAAAGAAGTTGAAGAAAATCTTAATGTGAAGATATTTCATGAAACACATGCCAGTTGAGCCTTCAAGGCATGTTCAGAAATCTTTAACCCTTTCCCTTATATAGACTCATTTTGACGCACTCAGTAGGTACCTCATAAAAAAACACACTTAAATCTTACCAAATTTAATTACAAAATCCTCATTTCCAGACCGCTGAGGAGCTGAGCGAACAGCATAAAACCTGATCAGCCTGCGATCTGGTTTTATGTTGTTCGCATAGGTCTTTTCATGGTGTCCTCTATGAGGGAAAGGGTTAAGCTCTGCTATATGTTTTGGTTACATTTAATGAGCTGAAATGTAAGCCGAACCTCATTTTTTGACAGGTTTCAAGTCTGCAGATCAGGCTAGCCATTCCATGCAGACACTCATTTCCCTCCCTCTGTATATATTCCCAAACATCATAAGAAGCATTATAAGGATGATGGCATGTCATCATGTGAGGTACTGTGTACTTTTAGGACCAATGCTACTTTTGATTTATATCCACCAAAAGCTATCACAAAAATGCCTTCAGTAATTCTCACATGCATTAATTTTCTAATTTATGCTTAGAATACATAATTACTTGGAAGATAATGTTTACCATATAATTTCAAATAAATGCCCCCTATAATCTTATCTGTGATAATTTTATACCTAGTTAACCTGTTGGGGCTTTACGTCTTTTCTTTTAAATGGCCAATTAACATATTATTTAATATGTCAGGGCGTCCATTGGCTGCGCAGGTAAGGTCACTGACTTAACATAACTCAGTACCTCTTTGCTGTGGGTTTGAATCCTGGCAGGGTCACATGGTCAATCCTCCCAGCTGGTTTCTGGTAGGTCAGTAGTTCTATCAGGGTGTGTATGTTAGATAGTTCTCCTCCACTGGCCATTAGTGTCACAGTCATGATAAACTCTCAATACAACATTATATAACATTATATAAACATTTCTTAAGCTGAACAACCTGTTATATTCTCAAGACACATTGTTGAAGAACATGTTATGTAGTACCACAGGGACCTGCTTTTGGGAACTGTTTTCTATATTTAACCAATTTTTCCAAAGTGGGCGAACACAAAAATAGTGCAGTGTGACCTACACTTACCAAGTGCATTTGTCATTAACAATAAGCAAGGGTGGGTAGAAAAAAACCCTTTTTTTTCTACCTTTCATCTGTGAATGACCTGCGTTAAGCTAAATGATTATACCTTATTTGTATAATCATTCTTTATCCATTGTGACGTCATTCGGTCAATATAATGTTATGTTGACCGACACCTTTGGCTGATTTAAGGTTATATGGACTGGATAATGTCATCGCTTATCATTTATGATGATGTGTAGATTTCACCCAGGCTCATGTGTTTTAAGTTTAGCAGATGACAAGATTTGCAACAATTAAAAATGTTGAGTTGTTTAAACTATAAGATTCAAACTAAATAGACAACAAAATATTCAGCTAAGCTTTCTCGAAACAGACCTTGAGAACTGTGCCACAATTAGAAATTAAATAAAACAAAGATTTGGTACCGTAAAATGCCATGTATTGTGCGCACCCATGTATAGTGCGCAGCCCTAGTTTGAGGCTTGAAACCTTGGAAAGAAAGTATTTTCCTTCCATAATGCGGATCTGTTTTTAGTACGATGAGGAGGCAGCCATCTTGTTTACTCGCGGTTGTTTTGCAGATGTTCGATTGCACAACAGGTGGAAATGTTCTACTGCTTCTGCAAGTCAGGTGTAATGCAGTGATTATTTTTACACCTTTAGTATCCGCATGTATTTGCATTGTTACCTTGTTAAAAGCTGATAGTTTGAGTAATAATCAGAAACTACCAACATCTTCTTGTTCGTTTTTTGCAAGTCTCTTAACAAAGGGTATTTGAAGTACACAATTATAATGAACCGAACAGCTCTGTCCAATACGAAACTAACTTTTCAAAATTTCATAGGATTGAATTGAAACTAATAAAATTCTATTTATTTATGCGCGGTCACAGTAATGACGATGCAAACATCGCATCTGTTTGTATGTCGTCATTTAATTATTATGTAAAGCACAGTACAGTACAGTATTGGATTTCCGATTGTAAGCAGTTATTGTACAAAACCATGATAGAAATAACAAATAGACAACATTTCACAGGCAAGTACATACGATCATGCTTTAATATCAGTTTTGCACATGAAATATACCAATAGACTCTACCGATATGGCTTAGTGGGTGGGGTAAAGTTTGGGAAAATGCGAAAATATTGAGTTCTCTTGTATTTTGTGCACCCCTTCTTTCAGAAACGAAATATAAGTTAAAAAAAGTGTGCACAATACATGGCATTTTACGGTATATTAAATAAAATATTACATGGCATTTCGGGCAAAATGCAAGTTTATGGACCGGTCAGTCAGCCACTTCAGTCCATTTACATATACCCTCCCCAGTATGACTGACCAGTACATAAACTTGCATATCACCTTCAGTGCCATGTACGTAATGTACATAATGTGTATTATTTGTTAATCATTAGCCCCCTTACCATAACATATCCATTCATAATCATGTAAGGCCTAGGCCAAAAAAAAAAAGTTCCATTTCTGGTCTCCAGCAAATAAAAAAGAGGGTTGGTAGGTCGGGATTTTATATATATATATTTTTTTTATAGCTTTTGTGACCGCTTTTTGATTGTCAACAATTACTTGTGAACACTCTAGAGGCAACAGTTTTGGCCCAATCTTCATAAAATTTGATCAGGATGTTTGTCTACATGATATGGATGAGTTTGAATTTGGGTAATGTGGGGTAAAAAAATAGGTCACCAGGTCAAATCTTAGAAAAACATTGTAAACACTCTAGAGGCCACAGTTTTAGCCTTACCTTAATGTAACTTGGTCAGAATGTTTGTTTACATCAAATCTCGAATGAATTCAAAACTGGGCCACATGGAGTCAAAAAGTTGGTCACCAGGGTAAATTTTAGAAAAATCTTATGAACACTCTAGAGGCCTACAATTTTGTCCCAGTCTTCATTAAACTCGATAAGAAAGATGACTGCATGAATTCCCAGTTGAGTGCAAATTCTGGTAGGATCAAAATCTAGGTCACTTAGTCAAATGTTACAAAAACACTTAAGATGCCACATTTTTTGTCATCATCCCTAACACAGCAATCTTACTCAGGTGAGCGACACAGGGCCATCTTGGCCCTCTTGTTTTATTTATTTTTTTACATGAAACAAAATGTAAAATAAAGGGAAATATTTTTTTTAAAGGTGGAAAGGTAAAAAAACGGTCAGTCGCCAAAAAAAAAGGGTCGGTCAGGAGACCAGAAATAGATTTTTTTTTTGCCCTATAAAAGTATGTTTCAAGGCTCTAATGTAAATCTCTTAATGAAATGGATATGCATATAATTAGAATTTCATCCTTGGATAGGGTCCTCCATGGCCGAGAGGGTAAAGTCGCTGACTTTAACACTCACTCAGCCCCTTCTCGTGTGGGTTCGAATCCTGGCAGGGTCATTCGGATTTTCATGTGAGGAAGCCTTTCAGCTGGCTTGCGGTAGGTCGGTGGTTCTACCCGGATGCCTCCATGCATTTGGGGTCTCCCTCCACCTGTAGTTAGCTGGACGTCGCTATATGAAATACTGTAGAAGCGACGGTAAACTCAAATAGTCAAGTTAAGTCATCCTTGGATAGGTTGAACTTTATAAAAAAAATTTAACATTTAGCAGCAAGATCAAATATGACGAATATTGTGTCTGAAAATGAAATTATTATCAGTATGGTATTTAATGGACAATCTCTTGGCCTTATGTACTGTTTTGAAAGAATTCACCAGAACTTTTGTATAATCTTCATTTTAAATTCATATTCGTGGGGGAGGGTGGGGAGGCATTTAATTGAGGTTGTTCGGTAATAGGTACCAGGTAAATTTATAATCTAGAGGAATAGTAAAGTTTTGTTACAACTCTTCAGGCACTTGGTATGTGATTAAGATTATGAATTCCTTGAATTTCTGTTATTTTATTTCACAGCCATGAGAAAGTTGATATGAAGCTTCATTCAATTAGTTAGACTTTCTCATCATATTTGATATGTCTTTTAAACAAAGCTCATTATCAAATTTCTTAATCTTTTGTCAAGTGTTGACACATTGTTGAAGCCAATGCTTAATAGCGCTATCTTTAACCCTTTCCCTCATATAGACTCATTTTGACGCACTCAATAGGTACCACATAAAGCCTGATCTGCAGAAAACCACAGTTAAACCTTACTAAATTTAATTAAAAAATCCTCATTTCCAGACCACGGGGGAGCAGCGAACAACATAAAACCTGATCAGCCTGCGAGTTACTCGCAGGCTGATCTGGTTTTATGCTGTTCGCATAGGTCTTTTCATGGTGTCCTCTTTGAGGGAAAGGGTTAATGAGTGTTCAGCATATTGTCGTTACATGTTACCTGGAACCCTGAAATGCTTATACATGCATTAGGGAGTGCTCTACCAACTGAGCTTGCGGAAAGCTTACACAAATTTATATATAATAAGGGTTATCTGTAGGCTGTTGTGACTTACAGTTCTGTTCATTCTTTGAATGTGACAAACATAACAACAAAGGGAACTTATGTGGCAACCCTGTTAAAAGAAATAGAATGATAAGAATAACTGAATAAATGACATCAAAGTGCTATTGTTCTCCTTAATGTCTATACTAAGCATGGCATTTGGGCTATCATGTCATTTGAGTTACCGTATACACTGGCAGATTATGCGCACTTTTTTTCCAAATAATTAAAGTTTATAGAGGTGGTGCGCCTTCTATGATGATATACAGCCTTTCAGGTTTCTTTTTTCAATCACCGAGAAGTGAAATTTACCGGTATATGATCTCAGAAAATGGATATACTGAAAGCCAATGAAAACGATAATATGCCACAAAGTCTATACGAAACCATGATAAACAATACCAGATTATTGCTTTTGTTCTTATTAGTTATCCTACTGGTATATTTCATGATAAAATGATCGTGAGAAACTGAAACAACTTGATGGAAGCCATTTTCAATATAAACAAATAAGTTTATTTTACGGGACCTCATGATGTATAGGAGAAACTTGACAGGTGGCAATTGTTACGTAATGTTTTTTAGTTGGGAGAATTTTGACAGGTGACAATGGTCCCCAGTGTTAGAATGCGGGGACATGGTTGAGTAATGTCATGTTATGAAAATGTGTCACCTTTATCCTACCCGTTGTTAATGTAACGGTCTAACGGTAATCTTATGCCATGTGTAAATAAAACGGTAAAATGATTAGCCTGGTGATGTACAGATAGCTTTCAGTCTGTCAAAATGTACGACGGCGCAAATTTCAAAACAAGATTTCGCCGCATACGATACTATAAGTGATTTTTTTTTTCAATAAGTTACCCTGAAAGTTAGGATGCGCCTTATACGTAGCTGCGCCTAATCTGACCGTGTGTACGGTAACTTTCTCTGGCAATTTTGTAAAGTCAAAAACATTTTATTTCTCTCAAATTCATGTACAACATGAAAATATGGAGGTACAGGAGAGTAATACTTATGAGAGTCTCATTTTAGTTGATAATAAATTAGATATTGCATATTGTATAAGTCTATTTGTGTCTTAATCTACTTTTATCGAAACTTTTCAAGTCATGATAAAAAACTGAAATGGTGGGAGAGTCGCTGTTGCATAAATTGGCATACACACATATACGATAATCATTAACACACATAAACACACATACCTACATACCATATACAACAGACTTAAAAAAAAACATTAATGAAACCTACATTTTAATGGCTACTAATGGTAGTAATATATCTATTTCAGTTTAGGGTTTAAACTAAATCATCCCATATCGTAAGTGGTCCATTGTTTTTGGTGAGAATATAAAAACTTGAATGCCATCTGGACCACTGTTTAACAATTGTTTTTGGTGATGATATATAAAATTTCAGTGCAATCTGGACCACTGTTTTACCATTGTTTATGGTGAGAATATATAAAAACTCAATGCCATCTGGACCACTGTTTTACCATTGTTTGTGGTGAGGATATATAAAAACTCAGTGCCATCCTGACCACTGTTTTACCATTGTTTTTGGTGGGGATATATAAAAACTCAATGCCATCTGGACCACTGTTTTACCATTGTTTATGGTGAGGATATATAAAAACTCAGTGCCATCCTGACCACTGTTTTACCATTGTTTGTGGTGAGGATATATAAAAACTCAATGCCATCTGGACCACTGTTTTACCATTGTTTGTGGTGAGAATATATAAAAACTCAATGCCATCTGGACCACTGTTTTACCATTGTTTTTGGTGGGGATATATAAAAACTCAGTGCCATCTGGAGCATTGTTTTACTATTGTTTGTGGTGAGAATATATAAAAATTCAGTGCCATCTGGACCATTGTTTTACCATTGTTTGTGTTGAACTATATAAAAACTCAGTGCCATCTGGACCACTGTTTGTGGTGAGATTATATAAAGGAAAGCCTTTTTAAGATCACACAGAATCCAAATGTCATGGAGCCATCAGTGGCCTTGCCAAGTTGCAGCAGATGGTAAAAAATTATCAAATTACGAAAAGATCAACTTAGTTTCAAGAAGTAAGATGGAGTATTTAGAATTTCAAATAAGTTAAGAGTTTTTTAAGAGTTTTGCCTACTGAAATCCCTAAGAAGAAACAAAATGGATCACTTCACATGTCTGGTTGTTGAGAAGAAAGATTATTTTCACTAAGGAAGCTTCTGAGACGGATTGCTGATGAAGTTTGAATAAATTTCTAATGGAATTTTAATGCTATTTGTGCAAAATAATTTTAAAGTATCTTCAGATAAGTGTTGGTAATAGATCTAAAATGTAAACATACTTAGATGTTATGGCAGAAATAGAATATAGAATGTTAAGAGACTTTTGGTTAATGTAATGTATTGCAGAGGATTAACCTTATACCATGTGAGAACTGTCTGAAAAATAACTGCATGGCAACCTGTTTAGACTGCAAGTGTTTAGAATGTGATCAACAGTCAGGGAACTGGTGTGTCTAGTAGCACTAAACCGTTTTCACTTGAGAATTTTGTGTCTATTTTTATGTCCTTGCATCGACAGAGCAGGGGGCATATTGTTTTTGGTCTGTTTGTCTTAAAACTTTAACCTTGACCAAAACACTGAAGTTCTTCCACCTACAGCCTCCAAACTTCACAGGTGTATGTACCTTGATGAACTCTACTTGCCAGGTGACCTTGACATTCAAGTGACCTTGAACCTCAAGGTCTAAGTCCCTCTGTGGGAGCATGGCATTCATTCGAACGTAGAGCTTGTTTATGTCATCTTTTGATAATCAAGATTTATAACAATGTGAGAAAGCCTTCCAGCTGGCTTGAGGTAGGTCAGGGATCCTCTCTGTCATATGCACCAGGGATCTTCCTCCAAATGTAATTTAAGCTGGACGTCGCTTTATGACAGAAATACTGTAGCAATGGCACACTCAAAAAATGTATCATCCCAGACTTGTCAAAAAATTACAGCTAAGTCGACAGGCACTTTTAACTGTATAAGACAAGTCCCAGTAGAATGGTTACAGGATATTACATCCAGTTACCATATCCTTAGACAGGATAAGTCTATATTTAGAATATAATCAATGGTCTGGTTCTATGATTAAATCTGAATATTAACACTATAAGCTGTCCTCAGACAAGTTAACAGTCAATGATTTACTAATAATATGTTGAGCAATATGAAAGCAGTTATGCTGTAAGTCATAATATGATTTTACCAGATTATAAATCATTTCCTCTTAACTTTCACTGATAAGTTTAAGTCTCAGTCTAGAAAATTTTCTAATTAATGGAACAAAGACAAAATGGGATCACAGTGGTTGAGTGGTTTCCCTGAACCCCAGCAGATTTGAGTCCTGAAAATGGCAGACTTCACGAAAGGTGTCAGACCGTCCGACATGTCAGACAGATTTTATTTCGGTCTGATAAAAAATGCTTTCTCCTCAGTCCAGATGACTGGCAGGGATTTTTCAGCGAACTCAAACTGTAAATATAAGGGGGGGAAGAACTTTCTGTGCTCTTCTTGCTTGATTAATGGTCACTGTGAGGAAGCTCAGCATCCAGCTGGCTTGTGGTACCAGGTCTGAGGTTCTACTGCACTCAAGGTCTTCCTCTACCTATAATGAGCTGGATGTTAATGATTTAAACTTTGTCAAATTAAACATTCATTTGACACCAGTTTGGAAACTTACGTAAATCACTAAAGATGGCGGAGCTTAGGTGGAGTACATGGTCATTAGTGTGGGAGGATACTGGAGTTCCTGGAGAAAACCCATGTGTCTCGACAGTTGACCTCTGTGCCCTCTTACGTAGTCGACCAAAAATCAAACCTGGAACGCATCAGTGAGAAGCGAAATGTGTTACCACTACAATATCCAGACACCCTTCTTCTGAGGAACCTTTAATTAATTAACAACAACAACAAAGAGCAAAGCTGCTTGTTCCATTGATGTCATAATGATTTCACTCTTTTTGGTGGTTCTAGTCAGTTTATATCACAGAGATACAGCATTTTATACCATGCTAAAGTAGTCAAAACGGCAGCAATTCTGAGTGTGTTTATATGCCCTAAGGATCACATACAATGTTATGGCTCTATTGAGGGGACCTGGCTTGAAATGCACCACCACAATACTTAGCACTAAGTTTGATGGGTTTGACCCTTTACTTCATAAATATTCATGTACAAATTCATGACTTGATGAATATCAATGAGCTGAACTTAAAATGGTATATGAAATCAGGAAGTTTTCTTTGCCACACAGACTGTGTAGAAACTGAGCTACAATTTTGTATGAGCAAACAGAGGAGACTTTGATCAGACTGTTACTATAGGAGCTCTCTGATCTGGGTCTCCTCTGTATGCAAATGCGTCAAAATGAGTCTTTACGTATGAAGTAAAGTGATAACGTCCCACCGACAGTATTTCAGTCACTTACCGCTAAGTACCGGTAATACTGTAGATGGAAGGGGAAAAAATAGTAAAGACAGCTATTTTGCAGATTCCTTGGAGAGAAATCACTTGCTCTGTCAGGCTTACTGCATAAATCTGTTTTGAGTCATATGTAACCTATATATATATCCAGCCCGCGCTTTTTAGCTCACCTGAACACAACGGTGCTCAAGGTGAGCTTTTATGATCGCCCTTCACATCCGTCGTGCGTCGTCGTCAACAATTTGGCTTTTTAACACTCTTGGGCCATATTCTTAGCCCAATCTTCATCAAACTTGGTCAGAATGATTTTCACCATAAAATCTTGGACAAGTTCAATTTTGGGTCATGTGGGGTCAAAAAGTAGGTCATGTGGCCAAACCTTAGAAAAACCTTGTTAACACTATAGAGGCCACATTTTTTGCCCAATGTTTGTCTCCATAAAATCTTGGACAAGTTCGAATTTGGGTCATGTGGGGTCAAAAAGTAGGTAACAAGGTCAAATCTTGGAAAAACCTTGTTAACACTCTAGAGGCCATATTTTTGGTCCAATCATCATGAAACTTGGTCAGAATGTTTTTCTACATGAAATCTTGAATAAGTTCGAATTTGGGTCATGTGGGGTCAAAAAGTAGGTCATGAGGTCAAATCATAGAAAAATCTTGTTAACACTCTAGAGGCCACATTCATGAAACTAGGTCTGAATGCTTGTTTTCATGAAATCTTGGAGAAGTCCGAAGTTGGGTCATGTTGGGTCAAAAAGTAGGTCAATATGAAATATATGTTGCACATTCATAACCAGGTGAGTGATTCTTGTTGTATTTTAAACTACCGTAAACACTCATGTTTGTGAGCGCTCATGTATAGTGCGCATCCCGACTTTGAGGCTCAAAACCTTGGTAAAAATCTGTTTCCCTTGTATAATGTGCATTCATTTTTCGTACATTGACGAGGCCACCATTTTGTTTAGCCGCAGGTGTTTTGCGGATATTCGATTGAACTACAGGTAACATAAGTTCTACTGCTTCCGAAAGTCAGTCATGTGATGATTATAATTCACACCTCTAGTATTCACATTCAGCTTGCATTGTTAAGTTTATGTTCATTATGGCTAATTGTCCTCAAATGTTGACACATTGTTGCTTGTTTGTCACAAGTTCCTTACCAAATTGAATTTGAAGTACACAATTATCTATAACCAATCAGTTTTGTCCAAAATCGAACTAACTATCTATATCATCTGAATGTACTAAAAACAATCAGCTGATTGTATAATCATATCATAATGTCAGTCATGGTTTGTCTCAGTAATGACGATGCAAATATAGCATTTGGCTTTGTCATGAATGAATTATTATGTAAAGTACAGTAGTACTGAACAAGTTCTGGGTGATTCACAGCGATATATAAACAAACAAGAACAATGGTTTCATAAGCAATTCTTTCACAATTATATTGAAGAAATCACAAACAGAAAACAATTTTCTGGCAAGTATATACGATAGAGCTTAAATACCAATTTAAAATATGAATACAAATCATAGAACTTCGCCGATCTCCGATATGGTTAAGTTTGGAATCGAAATTGAAGTCAAAGAAATTCACACAATACATGAGTGTTTACGGTACTCATCTGATATTGCACATAGTGTCTCAGTTATTATTTATTACATCTGACTAAACACACATGCGTATAGTGACATGCACCCCAAGTAGTTGACCGAACTTGAAATCTTATATTAGACAAAAAAGAAATTGTTATTATATGCTTAAGTGTTCTTGATGGAATTTGAGCCATTGGGTTGTGTTCAGAAATCATGTTGAGATCTTGCAAATCCTATAACATACAAATGAACTTCTTGACTAGATGAACAAATATCGATCTACTATCATAAACCTGCATAAACATCAAAAAACAAACTGTTAATAGAAAAGTAGTATTTACTCTGAAGTTTCACTGAAATGGAAAAGAAGTCTTGCTTTGGGAAAATTTCCCCAGCAGTTTGGTTTAAAATCTCATATATTGATTATTTAATGAATTCCTTCATATGCTTGCACTGATCCCTCCTGACTGTTCCTGGATTGGACCAGTACTATATTTAGCTCCAGAAATTGGGCTCTTGACTTTTATTTTATGTAGTTATTTTCTAATAAGCGATTGAGTTTATATGATAGGGGAACAATGAATATTTTACTTTTCTATGAACAAAACAAAAATATAATTGAATTTTAATTTACCAGTGTAGAAACAAATGATGATGAAGCATTGATCCTTTATTTAGAATGATAAACCTAAATTTAGAATTTCTCTTTCTGTGTGCCATCACATGACTGAGCATTTGCTCACATCACAGGCTGAACTTTTTAACAACACTTACAATTTGCTACCTTAGGAAATGGTGAAGATGCCAATGTTACTGAATATGTCACGTGGTACAGCAAGCATTCATCGGGGAGGCCATATATTTTGTATTTAACCTTATATAATCCCCAGACAGCATTTTCCTATACAATGTGACCTATACTTCCTGAGTTTATTTGTCAAGAAACAAATACTAATCACGGCTACAAACGAGGGAGAGTAGAACAACTTTTTTATATATCTTCCGATCAACTGTGAACAAGCAGCTTTAAGAAATAGGAGTAAGAGTTGAGGTGAATATCCGACTGAAACCGACTGTGGCATTGTTGAAGAGTTACATGTAGATCTTCTATAATGGCTGGCATTGTATCTCATAAAATGAATTATTCTACTTTAGAAGTGTGATTTTAGTGTTTGGTGAGGGTAAGCAAGTGCATGTAGGCGGAAAATTGGGCGATGATGGGGTGTTTTATGTGAGGGAATGTTTAATAATGCATTATGGGTAATGTTGTTGCGTCAGGGAGTCAATATGAGATCTTTTGAATAAATCGAGAAATTGCCTCCGCAGAGATGTGGAATGTGAAACAGTCCACACTTTTTCATTTGTGATAACAGGATTGGTAGAAAATCTTTTTTTCCAAAACAAAAAATCAGAGATGTAACTGCACTGGATAATGGTGGTATCCTAGCAGCTTTGAGATCTATAGGGATTTGTGGAAGAGTCTTATTCCCGAACATTTTAAGATATAACCTAATTATAACTTGATTTGAATTTCACAAAATTTTACATTTTATTCGACTTTTTAGCTCACCTGAGCACATGTGCTCAGGATGAGCTATTAGGATTAATGAATGCCTGTCGTCCGTCCGTCTTCCACAATTAGTTTATTTGCACTCTAGCATCTTCATTTCTCAGTAACATCTTCAAACTTTAGACAATGTTATTACCATAATCTCTTGGCCATGTTCGATTATGGCTGATATCGGCCAATTAGGTCAGGAGTTATGCCCCTTTTAATATTTAAAAATGCCAGATTTCACCTTGTTTGCACTCTAGCATCTTTATTTCTGGAACAATCATCTTCAAACTTTATGACAATATTTATAGCCATTATTTTTTAAGCCAGTATAGATTATGGCTGATATCAGCCAATTTGGACATGAGTTATGGGTTTTTTAAAATTAAAAATTGCCTGATTTCACTTTGTTTGCACTTAAGCATCTTCACATCTTAAGCAATCACTATCAAATTATATAAAAATGCTAATAGCCATACTCTTTAGGCCAAGTTCGACTATGGCTGATATTGGATAATAAGGTCAGGAGTTATGGCCCTTTATTTAGTGAAAATGCCAGATTTCACTGTTTACACTCTAGAATCTTTTCATTGTTTCAACGACAATGTTTAGTCAAGTTTGACTTCAAATTTTGACCACAGGTACTGTTTGATTTTTGGAAGTAAAATGATCGTATGAATTACGTAACTATGTTATAATTTAGTAACTTGTACAGGCAATGAGGGCAGTTTTTCTCAGGTGAGTGACTTGAGGGCCATCTTGGCCCTCTTGTTTTTTTATACCAGATGAAGGGGATATTGTAAATATCTACTTCTTTATTTATGTAAAAGAAGTTAATTGTAAAGTAGAATTAAATTATATTCTTCATCAAAATAACTGTTAACTTACCCTTCTTTAAAATTTTCATCATTTTCAAAATTTCATTTATGTAATATTAATTTATAATTGGCTTGTCTTAATGTATTTAAATTAATTTAAAAATTTTTTATGAAAACAGTTATAACCTTCGTCTTTCTGACATTCACACGTTCCTCATGCCAGTAAAGTCATCCTGTGAATGCTTAAAAGACATTGTAAGTTTCATTTTGAACTTGGTTCCAAGGTGTTTATATTGGAAGGGATTCAGAATTGGATTTTAAGAGGTGACACAGTCGGTTTGAATATAAAACCATCCAATAAAGTTCAACAAAAGAATGTGTGCTTTGAGCAGTGAACACAGGTTCTTTTAACAGAGATATTGGTTTGATACAAGTTTTGAAGTAAACAGTATTTATGTCACAAAACAGTCAATCTAAAGAGATACATGTAGATATGTGATATATAGTGTAAATTTTGTTATGATATAAAAATCTTAATCCATGAGACTCATGTATTTTCTAACATCTCTTTCCAAAACAAAGTGTGGATTCTAATATTTCCAGATTTAAATGAATTAACTTACATAATTAGTATCTCTTTCCAAGTCATTTAAACCACTTTACATCTCATTCCAAGGGATTTGTGGATTTATGGATTTTTCATTTCTCATTTCAAGGGATTTATGGATTTTTCATATCTGACATCCCAAAGGATTTATGGATTTTTCACACCTCATTCCATCAATTTGTGGATTTTTTTTTTATGTAAGATAGCAAGTAATTTTTAGATTAAGTGTTTTATGATTTTTCTTATCTTATATCAAATGACATAATAATGGATGTCTCATTTTCAGTAATTTATAGAGTATGTGATTTAAGTAGTTTTCATGACCAAGTCATTCTTATTCTAAGTAGTTTTATATTTATTTCAGTGATTTATAGAGTATGTGATTTAAGTGGTTTTCATGACCAAGTCATTCTCATTCTAAGTGGTTTTTATATTTATTTCAGTGATTTATAGAGTATGTGATTTAAGTGGTTTTCATGACCAAGCATTCTCATTCTAAGTGGTTTTTATATTTATTTCAGTGATTTATAGAGTATGTGATTTAAGTAGTTTTCATGACCAAGCATTCTCATTCTAAGTGGTTTTTATATTTATTTCAGTGATTTATAGAGGGTTTTTATATTTTTTCAGTGATTTATAGAGTATGTGATTTAAGTAGTTTTCATGACCAAGTCATTCTCATTCTAAGTGGTTTTTATATTTATTTCAGTGATTTATGGAATTCTAAGTGATTTATTGGTATATCTCATTCAAAGAAATACATGGATGAAGTTATTTAGGAATTGTTATAGAACTTATAAGAAGGAGGCTGTTTTATGGAATCTCAGATGAGATTAAATCTGGGACATGTGTGGTCAAAATGTAGGTCACCAAGGCCTGAACAATATTCTAGATGCCACATTTTTCCAACTAAAGTACCGTAAACATTATAACATCATGATGCCTTTTAACATCAATTTTACCATTTTGGAAGCCTTCCAGCTGGCTTGCGGTAGGTCGGTGGTTCTACCCGGATGCTTTAGTGCATTCGGGGTCTTCCTCCACCTGCAGTTCGCTGGACGTCGCTCTATGACTGAAATACTGTCGCAGCGACTGTGTAAACTCATAAAATCAATCAATTTAACATCAATTTTACTCAGGTGAGCGATACAGGGCTGTCATGGGCCCTCTTGTTCCTGTTGGTCAGGGTACACTGTTACAAATTACCCATGCATTTTTCTTTTTGTATCAATTGTGAAGCAGGTCTTCCAATGATAACATGATCTCTCCTCGTTCATTTTGACAGATAATCTGATAATGCAAGTTAAATAAAATTGTTAACATCAGAAAGGTTGGTCATGAATCAAGCTATTATTTTTCATTTATTGTTTCACACTTTCGTAATGGGGTTTGTATTTAAGTGTGATTGTTTTCTATTCTCATACATTGTGCACTTGCCTGTATCAGTGAGATTAGAAATGTGTTATTGTAATCAGTTAAAGATTGAGCAGCAGACATAAAATGAAGGACTCTTGCGTGGAATATCACACCTTTGTGGGAGAGTAATTATCACCTGTACTGAGACCATGAAATCATTAGTGCGGAATAAAACTGCATGCAAAATCTTCATATCAAATTATATAAGAAAAGAATTACAACTGCAAAAGTAGTATTACTGCATGCTGCAAGATACATATTGATAATCCTTTTCCTGACATTCATAATTTTGTGCAGATTTTGTGTTAATAAATTTAAATATGAATCAGACTTATGATGGAAGCTTAACAGCAATAAGAAGAGAACCTGATCAGACTGCTCAGCTTTCAAGAGCTGGCTGATCTGGGTCTTTTCTGTTTACCTTTGCTTCAAAGCATGTCTTTATGAGGTATTAATGTTAAAGTGTGTTACCATAGTAGGAGATTCTTCTGTCTCATTTCTTGGAATGTAAGCTAATTTTTCATCTAATTTAACCCTTTCCCTCATAGAGGACACCATGAAAAGACCTATGCGAATAGCATAAAACCAGATCAGCCTGCTGTTCGCTGCTTCTCAGTGGTCTGGAAATGAGGATTTTGTAATTAAATTTGTAAAGGTTTAACTGTGGTTTTCTGCAGATCAGGCTTTATGTGATACCTATTGAGGGCGTCAAAATGAGTCTATATGAGGGAAAGGGTTAAAGCAGTTGGTATATGTTGCCTTAAAGGTTACATGTGTATTGAATTTTTTCTTCAAACTAATTATGAGCTCAACTTTAATGGATCATTTAAATACCAAATAATTATAATGTGTAGAATCCAAACATAAATACATGAGATACAGTGACATGTAGAAGTGGGATACCAATATTCGAAACTCTTCAATGTACTGATGAGTCGGACATCAATATTGAGATAAATGGTAAGTAAGATTATTATAAATAAGAATATGTAATAAATAATAATAAATGTATTTATGAATATGTATTGCTAATATGATGCAGCTAGTATGCATAAATGTTTCATTTTTAGCTCAGCTGTTTTTCAAAGAAAAAAAGTTTGAGTTATTATCATCTCTCTTAGTGTCGTTATTGTTGATGTAGTCAGCATAAAGAACTTTAATATTCAGCCAATATTTCTAAACTATTAAAGCTTCTGTCACCAAACATCACATACTCTATATTTCCATCAAAGGCCATAAGTCTTAGGGCTATTTTGATCAAATTTATCTCCTTTTCTTTTTAATGCCCCACCAACTGCGTTGCGGGGAAATAGATTTACGGTCTGTGCATCCGGTAAACATGGTAAAATTGGTTGTTGTGCATTAATTTGCGTTTTAAGCTATTTTATCTTTGAAGATGACTTCACATCTTCCTGAAACTTGACATACATGTACATCATGATAAGGGTATTTATCTAATTTTATGGCTGTTACTTGGTAAAATTGGTTATTTTGCCCTTGAGAATCTTTTCTATAAAGGTAACTTCACATCCTCATGAAACTTTGTACAATTGCACATTATTATATAAACTTTTAAAAATACATCAAATATTTTGTTCTGACCATATCCTGATGGGGCATTAGTGTCTCAGAGACACATTTTTTTTGTTTAAAAAATAAAATGCAGTGAAAAACTTTAACAAATGGCATTTTTTTTTTTTTTTTACATTATTTGTTTTCTACTGAAGACAAAAAACAAACAAGCATGTGGTGCTCTTGTTAATGGGACTGTCACACTCTAGTGTATTGCACTTGAATGTATGCTAACATATATGAAAAAATTGCTCAAATGCTCATATAAGCAGACATAAACTAGGAGTAGGTTAGGCATAAAATGTAATGTTTCAGCCACATTCATAGGTTGGTATATGTTCTCATATGCAGATGCTGAAAAATAAATTTTTCAGTGTATGTAAGCGTATGAATTATATGTTAGGAATACACTCACCATACGCTAAGCATAAACTCCCTATGCTTGAGTGATGCTAAATGCATATGTTACTCATATGTCAAGTATGCTTCTCATATATTGACATGAAGTTGACCAGTAAATCTATCTTATCAATTGCGTATCTGTAACATCACTGTAACGTATGTATGACTAATAAGTGACGTATGTTAAATATGATTAACAACTGACTGCATGATGTATGTAACTTACATTGCCTAACGAGTGATTGGGGTATGAAAAACTATCTCTTGAGTTTTGCCAGTGTATTGAAAAAAAAAGAAGGAATAGTTATAGGCTTTGATACTAAACCCTACATGGAACATAGTGTCAGTAATGTGGATAGCCGAGTTTGCAATACCTATGAACTCATTACATTTAATTAAAATATAATGTTAATGAGAATTATTTAAGAAGCTATTTCATTTCTACTGATCCTGTATGGTATGGATTTCAACTGGCATAGGAATATAGGGCCACCACATGATGAGGATTCGACCAATGAAAATGCAAGGTATTTGTGGGAGGGGAAACAAATATATATAGGGTGCCATTTCCACACTTTCATCAGTTGCAGATGGACCTCATGAGAGAGAAGATGGGTGTGGCTCTTCTCCATCATCAATATGATCTGATAGATTTGGCAGTTCACTGTATTCAAGGAAAAAAAGTGGATGAGGATGAGAAAAATAAGACATGGAGTCTTGAGATATTGCTTGTATGCTACTCCTATGTTTTCCATTTCCTAACATATGTTATGCATACATTACTTATAAGTTTGCATACGCTACTCTTATGCTGGTATACGCTACACTGACAGTGGAATAAGTTGACATAATTAAATATGCTTTTTAAGCGGTAAACAAAACCCTTGAGCTACTTGACCCCCTCAAAAACTTCTTAAAAAACCCTCAGGTCTACCCTTTTAAGCGGTTTTTGAGGGGTTCAATTGCAAGTAGCCTTAGGTTTTGTTTACTGCTTAAAATGCTGAATTTGCTTATTCCTTTGTTTGAAGGGCAAGGGTGGTTTATTTTGGGTGGGATATTGACCTTCAACACAGCACCAGCAAAGTGGTGTCCTGCCTACCGTTGAAGTAAAGTCCGAGAGTAAAGATGTCTGTGTAAATATATATGTATGTACGTTTCTCTTGCACTGTCTATGTCTCTACACTATTCATACACTACTTGTATGTTCATTAAAAACATTAGTGGAAAATTCTGGTTCATACACTCAAAAGTTGAGTGTTTCAGCAATGTTTCGAAAGTTTTCATACACTAATCTTATGTTCCTCTCATAATGCTACAGTGTGATAGGGGCATAACATACTTTACATCCCCTTGCACTTTGACATTGTATATATTACTTGTTGGCTAATAATGCTTATTTTTTTTTTAATGCCAAATAAAGATTATATCCTGTTATGTAAGTAGAAATGTAGAAGATCAAACTTCAAACTTCCAAATTTCATATTTAATTTAACCCTTTCCAATTTTAAATATGATATAGAATAATCTTATTTAACAAATTTTTATAATAGACAAATTGAGTTTTTTTTAAGTTCTTGTTGCCCTTTCCAAAACATTTTTATAAAAAAAAAAAAAAAAATGGAGTAAAGGACATATTGAGGAAATTCACAGT
This sequence comes from Solen grandis, assembly GCA_021229015.1. Lineage (NCBI taxonomy): Eukaryota > Metazoa > Mollusca > Bivalvia > Adapedonta > Solenidae > Solen > Solen grandis. The sequence continues at coordinate 5,574,035 of CM037795.1, forward strand.
TGAGATTCATTGTTAAGATTAATTCTGATATGATATCATTGCAAGTTGCTACTTTTTTCAGCATATCTGCTTAACCCTTTCGCTCATAGAGGAAACCATGAAAAGACTATGCGAACAACATAAAACCAGATCAACCTGCGAGTAACTCGCAGGCTGATCAGGTTTTATGCTGTTCGCTGCTCCTCAGTGGTCTGGAAATGAGGATTTTGTAATTAAATCTGGTAAGGTTTAAGTGTGGTTTTCTGCAGATCAGGCTTTATGTGGTACCTATTGAGTGCGTCAAAATGAGTCTATATGAGGGAAAGGATTAATATGTGTACATATATTTGACTTCTTTTCCTTTTCTTTAATTGTTGAGTCAAGTTAGGTCTTCAGTGATAGCGTTAGTTTTCCTTTCCACATCTTTAAAAAAAAAATGAAGTGAGAGAGAAACCATTGCCAAACTCTGCCCAAAGCATGGACATGAGCATCATAAATATCCAATTATTTGAACATTAAATACTCACACACTATCAGATCCATGCTTTAAAACTTGTGATAAATAAAAAAGAAAACAAAAAACAGCAGTGAGTGTTTTTAACAAGTTCCCATAATATTCAAACAGAATCCTCTACTTGGTTTGTAAGGTTATCTCGTATTTTAATGATGTCAGAGTAGATTTTGTGCTTGCAGCAGACGGGATATGGCTGGTATTTGAGAGAACTGAGTTGCTCCAGCGATGATACAGTATTGCTTAAGTTCCTCTATAATAGATAGTGTCAGAGCTAACTCAGCCAAACGGTCTAATTATTAGAATCATCAGCATAAATTGTCCTAAATCATAGTCATTCAGACAAAACGTCAGTATATTATTGGAAAATCAATAGATAGCCTGTTAAGGATTGCATATTTCCCTAACTGTATGGGATAGCATCGTATGCAGCCAATAAAAACATAGGAAAAATAAAAGCAATGTCCGATAATGTTCCTCTATTTATATAGGTTTCTTATGAAGAATGTTTTCCATTTACATAAATCAGTTTTCATCATAGCAATGGTTGTGTCACTGTATGTTGGTGCATCTTTGTAAGCTGATATGGAAACTTATTGTTATAACTCTACCGGATAAGTTTGCAGAGTGGGGTCATATAAGATCTTCTGGAGGCAGTAACACAATGGGGTATAGCATCCACAGGAGCCTTATTTGGGGGTCATATGTAAATTGGATACTGATCCAAGTGGTTATACTTTAATCTGATTACAAGGCCACCATGGCCATGATTCTCTCTATCCTGTAAAGTCATGAACTGTTTGTCACTTTGTCTCTCAATAATTTATTTACAATAACTTGTTGATTTTTCTGCCATTTTTGTGTCGCCTGCATAGCATGGCAGACACATAGGGATCACTTTGTCCGTCGTCGTCGTCGTCGGCGTCGTCGGCGTCACACTTTCTTGTCCGGAGCATAACTCGAAAAGTATTTGAGGTATCACCTTGAAACTTAAAACATGGATAGATCACATTGAGGTGGAGTGCAGTGCACAAGAATGATAACTCTGACTTTCGTATTTTCTGAGTTATTACCCTTTGTTGATTCTGAGATTTTATTTTTGTCCGGACCATAACTCAAAAAGTATTTGAGGTGCTGACTTAAAACTTTATAGATAGATAGATCTCATTGAAGAGGAGTGCAGTTCACATAAATGATAACTCTCACTTTTTTATTGTCCTTTGTTGATTCTCAGTCTTTATTTTTAAAAAAATATTTGAGATATGGAAAGGTTTGTAGTGCAGTGCATAAGAATGATAACTCTGTTTTATTTTTTTTTCCCTTTTTGTTTTAACTTAATTTTTGTCTGGGGCATAACTCGAAACGTATTTGAGGTGTTGACTTGAAACTTCATAGATCTCAATGGTTGAGTGCAGTGCACAAAACTGTTTCTCTTTTTCCTTGAGTTATTGCCCTTTGTTGATACTCAGACTTCATTTTTGTCTGGAGCATAACACGAAAAGAATTTGAGGTATTACTTTGAAACCTCACAGGTGGAAAGATCTCATGGAGTGCATTGTGCAAGAATGATAACTGTTGTATTTTTGGAGTTATTTCCCTTTGTTTATTTTTTTGGATTTAATTCTTGTGTGGTGCATAACTTGTAAAGTATTTGAAGTGTTGCCTTAAACATTTATAGTAGATAGATCTCATTGGTCTGAGTGCAGTACACAAGAATGATAACTCAATAATGATAATGATGACTACAAACTTGCAACATATATATAATTAACGTCATAAGTGCTTAATGACGTCATAATTTTTCTTACAGTTAATGTTTTGAATTCATAGTCATTCTGACACTCCTCTGATGAAGACTGTATAGTCGAAAGTGCTCGGGAAAATTATTACATATTGCACTGTTTGAATATTTTATTCCCCCCCCCAAAAAAAAAAAAAATAATATATATATATGTGTGTGTGTGTGTGATTTGGTGTTATTTTGTACCTCACAAAATAGATTATGCTTTATCAATAATTGTCAAAAGATCGATTTTCTAGTCAATTCTTTCATCAAAACATGCTTAAATGCAGGCGACACAAGTGTTCCAGAGGAACACCCACATCTAGTTGTTCAGCCCTTTTATTCTTTACACCCATGCTCAATTTGTTGCAAAAACTTCATTGTAGTTGTTATGAACAAGTAAAATAACAACCTTATGGGTGCCCAATCTTTAATCTATACTGTATGACACTTAAGTTTGATTTTGAATGTTCTTAACCCTTTCCCTTATATAGACTCATTTTGACTCACTCAAATTAGGTACCACATAAAGCCTGATCTGCAGAAAGCCAAACTCAAACCTTACCAAATTTAATTGTAAATCCTCATTACCGACCACTGAGGAGCAGGGAACAGCATAAAACCTGATCAGCCTGCGAGTTACTCAGTTTCTCAGATTATTGATCAATTAATTAATCGG
>CM037795.1:5577086-5627086 GCA_021229015.1 Solen grandis
TTGGATTTCACCATTATATATAGCTCTAGATCATTGTGGTTTAGTAGTCAGTGTTGCTTCTAGGATGTGGGATTCCCACTTATTTTCTGCAAATGCCACTTAAATGCGCCAGCGCACAATATTTAATATTTAATTGTGGTATTATGCACCATTTGAATGGTCAATAGCTCTGTTTTGGATTTTTTTTTTGTTACAAGAAAGAGATGTTTTATTAATAAAACATTATGAATGTTGGCTCTTAAAGTTTAACACAAAAGAAACTTCAGATGGTATTGAGGTCAGGTAGCCGGTAGCTTCATTTTGGAATGAGGAGTTCCCTTTGAATTTCATTCGCTTTGAGAATGCAAATAAAAGATCACCACCCATTCTAAACATACTTGGAATAATGAAAATCACAGCTTGATCAACCTTTCAGTGGTATGTTATGAAGTATATGATATGTTTCCTTATATGTAATTGTCATACAGCCTTAATATAATATGTATTGCATCGGATTGACGTCCCTTACTTCCAAAAAAGGGAAAAAGTACATGCAGGTAACAGAACCATAATATATATAGGATCTGACATGAATTGTTATTTCATATCAAATTTTACTAAATGAGTTCATAAATAGTTAAAGCAGACATTATCAACAATAACAAATTTTTAATTTAAAATTTAAAGACAATATTTTTAAACATGAATGAACGGACTGTGAACAAATTTCTTTTGTAATCTAACACCAGGAAAATAGTTTCAAATAATAACAGAAAATAAGGATTTAACGTGTGTGTTTCTAATACATTTTCAACATCAAATGAACATTTAATGAAAAACATTTAATCCAGCTCTTCGAGGTCAACACATTATGCATACATAAAGAATACACGCACATGATGCGGAGTGATGTAATTTGATGCAAAAGTTATATGTAACCCGTTAAATATAAAAAAATATGTGATCGCTATATGACAACGGAAACAGCGGTTTGAACACAATGTCATATGATATTTGTATTGCCTGATGGTTGTTTGCAAATCTTAAATATTTACTCTAAAAATGGCAATGAGACTGTTTGGAATGTTGGGTGGGGTAATTATCCTATTTTAAATGTATGATATATTGTTGATATACCAAGAACAAGAGGGCCATGATGGCCCTGAAACGCTCACCTGAATACCATTGCTACAACTGATTACAAGGTTTTTAAACAGACAAGAATTCTGATATAACTCAATCTTAAACATTTTAGCCCTGACAATACTACACACCAAATATATAAGCACTGGGCCTTATGGTTTCAGAGGAGAAGACTTAGTGCGGGGTCATTTATCTCCAAAGGGCCACCATTTTGAAAATCTTGATAATGAACCATAAGATGATGCTACATACCAAATATCTAACTCTAGGCCTTATGGATTCATAGAAGAAGATTTTTAAAGATTTTCCTATATAACTCTATGTAAAACAAGTGACCCCTGGTGCAGGGGCATTTATCACTGTAGGGCTATAATTTGTACAATCTTGGTAATGAACCATAAGATGATGCAACATACCAAATATCTAATCTCTAGGCCTTATGGATTCATAGAAGAAGATTTTTAAAGATTTTCCTATATAACTCTATGTAAAACAAGTGACCCCTGGTGCGGGGCATTTATCACGTAGGGCTATGATTTGTACAATCTTGGTAATGCCATAGATGATGCTACATACCAAATATCTACTCTAGGCCTTATTCAAGAAGATTTTTAAAGACTTTCCTATATTACTCTATGTAAAACAAGTGACCCCTGGTGCGGGGGCATTTATCACCGTAGGGCTATGATTTGTACAATCTTGGTAATGGCCCATAAGATGATGCTACATACCAAATATCTAAGCTCTAGGCCTTGCAATTTTGCAGAAGAAGATTTTCAAAGTTTGCATTTTTAAAATCTATTTTTAGCTCCTGTGACCTACTTTTTTAACCAATCTGAATAATTTGTACAACTTTGATAGAGGGCATCATAAGGATGATTCCTGTGAAGTTTGGTCAAAATCCCTTCAGCGGTTCATGAGGAGATGTTGTTTAAAGCAAATTGTTGACGACGGACGCACGCACGGACAACGGACAAAAGGCGATCACAAAAGCTCACCATGAGCATGTTGTGCTCAGGTGAGCTAAAAACACTTGCAGCTTAAACATTGCCTGTTGTGCACTCTAGTACAGTAAAAAGGTATGTTCATGCTCCCAGAAGGAAGAGCATATAGTTGCAGCTTTGTCTGGCTGTCCAGTCTGTCCATCATAATTTTGTCCAGAACATAACACAAAAACTATAAGAGGTATCAAAATGAATCATCATGGGTAGATAAGAGAAGTGCAGTGTATAAGAACCATAAGTATTTTTTGCATAATTGAGTTATTGCCCTTTTTCATCCTTAAATTTTGTCCGGAGCATTACACAAAAACTGTAAGAGGTATCAGCATGAAACTCCAAAGGTAAATGGATCTTAATGGGGAGAAGTGCAGTGTACAAGAACCATAACTCATGGTCTCCAAATCACTGAAATAAATGAAATACTGTGGATGGGACGTTAAACCAAATACATAGTTTCTGTGTGATGTCACAGGCCATGATAAGACACTTTTGGCAGCCATTTTTAGGGGCTTAAGTTAATGCAGACCAAAAGTTTAGAATACTTGCTGGTTTTAAATCAACACTGTGTTTTAATTTTTCAATCTGTCATTCTGAATTATTTTTTTTTTCAAATTAAACAACATTGATTAATCATTTTAAATATAAAAATATTTTGATGAATTTTAAGATAAAAACTTTAAAAAAGTTAAACTGTTTATTTCATTTATTTACTTTGCATTTATGTTTTTGTGCTTATATACATATAATAAATTTTTTATCCTAAAAAATGAATTTCAAGAGCTTTTAATGGTGTATACATTTGCAAATTTCAAGTAGAAATAATGAAATTATAGGAAAATGAAGTTTTTTGCTTCTATGTAATTCATATAAAAATTAATTGAATTTGCCATTCAAGATGGCTGCCAAGTGTGATATTCACTAATTTGGATCCTATGTACAGATACAGATGAGGCAAGGCGAGATAGAGAAGAGGAGGACAGTGAGAGGTCAAGGTCAGTACTGTCAAGTTCACTAGGGGTCAGAGATGGCAGGATTTACTTAGGAATATCTTGTTTTATGAGTTTAAAATTAATTCAATTTGTTAAATAGTTGTTTGATTGTAAAACATTTAAAATCTGTCCTGTTTTAGCTTGTCTGTTTCGAAGAAGCTATTATGATTGCTGCGTCATGGGCGTCATGCAAAAACTTAATGTAGCCCATTATTCAACATTTTTAAAGGCATCAACACCTAACTTGGGATACCTATTAATCATGATAAGGCGCAGTTGTAAGACAAGGGGCATTATTTTGAAATATGTATTTTCAGAGTTTTGCCCCTTTTTAACTTAGACTTTTTGTAAAAATTGCTTATTAAGTAGAATGATTTGAAAACTATAAAAGGTATTAACACAAAACTTGAAATACTTTATAATCATGACAAGACACAGTTATATGATTAAAGGCATTATTTTGAAAGCTATATTTTTGGAATTATGTCCCTTTTTAACTTAGAATTTTGATGAAAATTGTTTAATTAAAATATTGATTTGAAAACTATGAAAGATATAACAACAAAACTTTGAATACTTGATAATCATGACAAAGTGAAGTTGCAAGACATTGGGCATTTTTCTTTAAGGAATGTTGTGCCCCGTTTTAAATTGTTTTTATTCAAAGCAACATTTCATTTCTTCTACACAAGGTAAGTCTCAAATATGGCTCCCCATTGTTGACATGTAAAACAGATGAGCATTGACACCGCTCTGTGGAGCTCTAGTTTATCTTAAGGATCAAGCTGTACACTTGAGATGACTTATAAGAATCATATTTGTATTGAAATGTCTTTCAATTAGCAAAATGTTCTTACTTCCTTTTGCCTTGAAAACAGCAATGACTTGTTTTCTTATTAGGAATGTTAGTACACACATACTGGAGATATTTAGTTCTATGTGTAATCAAAAGACTGGGAGTCCTACTGTTGTGTTAAGCATAAACTGGAACAGGCAGTGAGAGAGTCATGTGGCTTGTGATTTGGAAATGTTTAATCTATTGATCCTATAGCTTATATATCATTTAGGTGTGAAGGCCGAATATATTTTAATGCACAACATCATTTTATTCCCCATATATTAGATTAACCTAGAACATTACATGCCAAAGGTGTGTGGACTGCTGCACTACACAGGCTTACAACACACATCTAATTTATAGTACTTGTATTTTCATTGATAATTTTTTCCCGCTTACGCATCATTACAGAGTTATAGTTTGTTGTGTGCTGTCTCAACTTCTATAATAAAATGATAAATAAATAATACAAAGACGATTGTTTATTATTATTATTGTAAAATATGTAAACAGGAGGTTGTTATGCAAACATATTTATTATCTTCTGAACAACGATGGTACAGGGAAACAGGTGCATATATAGCTTACCTTGGATTTGGATACCTGGTATAGAGATTCCCATGATCATTTATTAATGTTAAGCTGTGAACAACACAACATAAAGAAATAGGTCTGTTTGTTAAGGCAGTCTCATTAAAATAATATCCTAATTTGCCCTCCTCTTCTTTACGCAATTAGGATCTGACAATTTTACATTAAAGGTCACGTCAGATTGATCTTGGAGTTATTAGTGCTTGATTTTAAAACCAATTAAATATTAATTAAATTTCAAACTGACTGTGGTAAAACAATTGTTACAGGGTGAAAACAAGAAAGTCAGTAGAACTGACAGCTGCTCCCCGAAGAACGTCATTGTTACAAATAAGGCTTTGGTCAATGGGTGGGAGGATATGTTGAAATCCCCATTCCTAAATCATATCTATTCTCCTCATCAGATGAGATGTTTTACCAACTCTAATTTGGAGACTTAGTAACAGTTTACTATTTAATATGATAATACGTGTTACTCATCAGATCTTTCATTGATTTTTTTAAAGCTTTTATACTACTAAAAATTAAGTCATACATTTCAATGTGTGCTCATATCAAAGAGGTTAACCAACACTCTTGACATATGACTGGATATTTGAAATAGTGTATAATGGCCTAAACAACAATTAGCTGACATGGTTATGATTGACATTACTAGCATATTGAATTTTGTGGGGTTTTGTTTAAATGATATCTCCTGTTAAATTAGGCAAATGACATGAATATTAGTCAACAACATGGTTGTAGGGGCCATAACTCTCTTAAAAATTGAGGAACCAGGTCACGTCTACGATATGCGTATCTCCTCTTGGTAATAAAGCTTCCCATAAAGTTTCATTGAATTCAAGCCATTAGTTCCTGAGAAATAGCCCGGACAAGAATCATGCAATATGTACTATAGGCCAAAAAGTCAAGGGGCCATAACTCTGTGAAAAATTTAGGAATCGGGTCATGCTGATGATATGCGCATCTCCTCTTGGTAATAAAGCTTCCCATAAAGTTTCGTTGAATTCAAGCCATTAGTTCCTGAGAAATAGTCCGGACAAGGAAAGTGTGACGGACGAACGGACGGACGGACGAAGCGGCGACTATATGCGTCACCTTCGGTGAGCATAAAAAATGTGCAGCCTGGCCATGACTTGAACCCGGGGCTCTAATGCTCTACTGATTGAGCTACCTGGCTGCTTGCACATTTTTCTACCCTATTGTGAGATTGATGGGGTCACTTTCTCTGATTTTATATTATACCTTACGATTTGGTAGGTGCCAATTTGATTGGCTTATACAAAGGTCAATCTGAAACAACCCTCTATGCGATGTGGTCAGATCTAGTTAGCAAACTGAATCTGATTTCAATGAGAAATGGCAAACCGAGGGGAAGTAATATAGATCTTATAAAAGATTTTTAAATCAGTAGCACTCATTCAGAGTTTAAAAATTGTCTAATTCTTAAAGGGACTTCCTCCCATTTTCACTTGAAATGACTGTTACAAAATATATAAACTCAATTTCATATTGTAAGTAATCGGTACTGTGACATTAAAAAATGTATGCCTCAAGAACTGCTGTTCCATCAGTGGTCGAGTGATTAGAGTGTCGAACCCCTGAGCAGGAGGTTGTGGGTTCGATTCCCGGTTGCGACATACTTAAGTCGTAAAAAAATGGTACTGTTATAGCTCCCTTGCTTGGCGCTGAGCATATAAGGGTAGTTGCAGGACTGGTTGACTTAGTGTTAGGATAATGTGACTGGGTGTGGTATCATGCCACATGTCCACAGCGTGATACTGCAATGTGGCAGCACTATATCTGTCTCAAATAGGCATAGTCTCCAAATGATTGAATTACTGTTGGTGGGACGTTAACAGAATTAGAGCCAGATAACAGAATTAGAGCCTGGACAGAAAGAAGTTGATTTGACACTCTAAGGACTGTGTGGTAATTCTCCCAACAGGACACCATCTTGTTATTTGTTCAGATACATTGATGCCCTTACTTCCCCTGGATACCTAATGATTTTGTAGGCGCTGATTTGATTGGCTTAAACAAAGGTCAATCTGAACCTTCTACATGATGTCAGATTCAGTTAGCAAAATATGAATAAATATACTGAATCTGATTTTAGTGAGATTGTTATTTTAGGTTATTTAGTTAAGTGTAAGTCATGTGAGTTTATACAAACAGCCATAAGTAATACATAGAATCTCTGTGTAAAAAACACTTCAAAAGTACCTTTAAAATATAAAAATGCTCTTGTATTTTTTGCAGGAAGCGAAAGAACTCCAGCAACAGTGGGCCGGTGCAAAAGAAATCCTGCAATACATCGGAGGTGAGGGTTGCTGACTGCTAAATATCTTTAGTTAGTCATTCAGATTAAGTGCTTAGGATATTGGGTATTACATTAGAATTAAAATAACAAAGTACCACATTCAAATAAACATGCATATCAGTAGTTAAACTCATGAAAAACTACAGATAAATGCACATAAACCTTGCTTTCACATTTAACAACGTCTGAGAAATGCAGGGATATGCCTGTTTTGGTATCTTGTTAATTACTGGTACATAATACAGTGGTGCTTCTGCATCAGTTGTTAAAAATACTACTGATAAAAGATTGAAATACAAAAAATATGTGATGTGTGATAGCACATTTGATTTACCTTTGTGATTCAGTATGATGCGTTCTTCATCTGATACCATACGATATGCGATCAATGATCTGCAATTTATATTATGCTATACACAGTAAGTACAGTAACAACAATATTTGCTGTCATGTATAACTGGTTAATCGTGTTTTCATCCGAAATAAACATAGCAAGCTACAGGAAATGATAAATGTTGATCCCCATGAAAAAGCAACAGACTCTGACATCTTACTTTGTAGAGGAGACTATCGTGAAGCACATGTAATAAGAGAACGTTTTTATGCCCCCACCAAAAACGGTCCATCTGACCTGAAAGTTTGTGACACATGTAACTCTGAAAGTATTTGTACAACAGACTTGAAACTTCATGGATATATATTTCAGGACATGAACTTGTGCACCTTGGTATTTTATCAAACCATTGTTGAAGTAGACAGTTATGGGCCTTTTTTAAAAAAAAAACAAAAAAAACTAGAGCTATCACTGAAGGTGATTAATACCCCCGCAAAATACTTTAATGCAGGAGAAGCCAGACTTCAGGCAGAGCATAGATAAGAACCTGTATACATAGTATATTGGTTGTGATAGTAATAAGTAAGTAAAGTTTTTATTTAAAGTTGATAGAGAGTCAATAATGGTTGTTTGTCACAGTAGTTTAAAAATATAAGGTTACAGTTCTTGGACACTGCACTTCTCCTAGTCGCCATCTGTTTACATTTTAAGTTTCAAGTATATACCATGTATAATATTCGAGTTATGTTCAGGACAAGAAAAACAAGGAAAAGTAACAAAGGGAAATAACTCTGTAATTACTCTAGATAGAGTTATGGTTCTTGTGCACTGCACTTCCTCATATTGTGGTTGACCATTGTATGAAATTGTTTTGAAATCCAACCGTAGTTTACAAGTATACTCTGACAAGGAAAAGTACAAGGGCAATAACTCTGTAATTCCTATAGATAGAGTTATGGTTCTTGTGCACTGCACTTCCTCATATTGTGGTTGACCATTGTATGAAATTGTTTTGAAATCCAACCAGTAGTTTACAAGTCATACTCTGGACAAGGAAAAGTAACAAAGGGCAATAACTCTGTAATTCCTATAGATAGAGTTATGGTTCTTGTGCACTGCACTTCCTCTCATTGTGCTTGACCATTGTATGAAATGGTTTTGAAATCCAATCAGTACTTTACAAGTTATACTCCGGACAAGGAAAAAATACAAAGGGCAATAACTCTGTAATTACTCTAGATAGAGTTATGGTTCTTGTGCACTGCACTTCCTCATATTGTGGTTGACCATTGTATGAAATTGTTTTGAAATCCAACCAGTACTTTACAAGTTATACTCTGGACAAGGAAAAGTAACAAAGGGCAATAACTCTGTAATTCCTATAGATAGAGTTATGGTTCTTGTGCACTGCACTTCCTCTATTGTGGTTGACCATTGTATGAAATTGTTTTGAAATCCAATCAGTACTTTACAAGTTATACTCCGGACAAGGAAAAAATACAAAGGGCAATAACTCTGTAATTACTCTAGATAGAGTTATGGTTCTTGTGCACTGCACTTCCTCATATTGTGGTTGACCATTGTATGAAATTGTTTTGAAATCCAACTTTACAAGTTATACTCTGGACAAGGAAAAGTAACAAAGGGCAATAACTCTGTAATTCCTATAGATAGAGTTATGGTTCTTGTGCACTGCACTTCCTCTCATTGTGCTTGACCATTGTATGAAATTGTTTTGAAATCCAATCAGTACTTTACAAGTTATACTCCGGACAAGGAAAAAATACAAAGGGCAATAACTCTGTAATTACTCTAGATAGAGTTATGGTTCTTGTGCAATGCACTTCCTCATATTGTGGTTGACCATTGTATGAAATTGTTTTGAATCCGACAAGGAAAAGTAACAAAGGGCAATAAGTCTGTAATAAGTCAAAATGGAGTTATGGTTCTTGTGCACTGCACTTCCTGTCCATGTGCTTGATCATTGCATGAAGTTGTATTGAATTCCAACTTGTGGTTTTCAAGTTATGCTCCTGACAAGGAAAATGCAACGGACCGCTGGACCGACCGACCACCAGGTGACTCCTATATACCCCCCCAAACTTCGTTTCGGGGGTATAAATACACATTAAAACTAATGTAGGTATAAAATTAAGTTACGATAATCTCTTTCAATGTTTTTGATTAGAGCACCCAAGCGAACACTGCAGAAGAAAGAGGTCCCGGAAAATAAGTTATTCCAAGGAAGCAACATCTTGGACGAAATCGGAATTTGATTATGCATAATTAGATTAGATTTAAACTGTTAATTTTCAGACATGGTAATCATGAAAATTTTGATTAAACACATCAAGTAAACTTATAGGAATGTAGCCCAGCGTATACTTAAATATCGATTTAATGCTTTCGAATACATATTTTTCACACGTGCATTAAACTACGCACAGCGTCTGTTGCAGAAAGTCACGTAGGCCACTACACATGTCTGTACAGTACATGTACCGGTACATAAAATGTAAAAGAATGTTATTATAACTAATCAAATAATAAGGTTATACTAAATGGGTGTTCTGAAATTAAGACTGCCAAAAATCTTAAAGTGATTCAATACGATATACGTTATGCATTTTATGATATACCATTGCTTTATGATACGATGCGATATGATCCTGTTTATTATGTGTAATACAATTGAATGCGATAGGATATGATTCAATACGTTACAATGCAATATGAACGATATACGCTATTTTTTTACAACTGATACGATAGCACCACTGTATAATAAAAAATCAAATTCTTAGTCGATTACCATTTGTGAATGAGCAGCTTTAAAATTGTGTTGGTATGATTTTATCGTCTTCCATGTTTTAAACTGGATACTTATTATGATATCAACAACAGGAAAATCAATCTTCTCATAGGGTTACAGATTGATCAAGATTGATTGATTGATAAATATTAAGTTTTCAGCCTGGTTTCTGAGGATTATTTTCAGAATGAAAACTTTTCATACAAAACATATAATATACTTATCCTTAAAAGACATTCTATGTCATTACTTTAAGAACATGTGACTTTCATGTATCAAAAGAGCTGTGCTGATTGGCTAGAGACTACTATAATGTCTGTGCTGATTGGCTAGAGACTACTATAATGTCTGTGCTGATTGGCTAGAGACAACTATAATGTCTGTGCTGATTGGCTAGAGACTACTATAATGTATGCAGTATGAGTATATGAGCAAATAGGGCAGTAGCAGTAGTCCAGCATTGGATTTATTGGACACTTGTATAAAAGTTGTTATTTTCACTATCTGTTTATTTGTTGTACAGTTGACATTGTTAATCAATTTGCTTAAATATTTGGTTATTTGCTTCGCGATTTAGGAATACATATTCGATTACTGACAATATTCTTTGCACCAAATACATCAGTATATAATTACACCTCTTCTAGGATTCACCCCAAACTTGAAAATCTAATGCAGTGTAGATGTGCAGTGCATGGATTCACCACAGTGCTTAGATCATGGATGTTTTACGAGGTGCACAAGAAGCATAACTCTAGCTAGGCTTATTCTTGAATTATCCCCCTTTGTTAAAAAAAATGTCTGGAGTATACACTATATTTCCTGGTGGCATAGTGGTTTGAGCATCCACACCAGAATCAGAAGGTCATGGGTTCAGTACCCAGCTGCGATATACCAAAGTCGTTAAAAATGGTACTGGTATAGCTCCCTTGCTTAGCACTCAGCATATAAGGTTAGTTCCAGGACTGGTTGGCCTGGTGTCAGGATAATGTGACTGGGTGTGGTATCATGCCACATGTCTACGGCGTGATACTGCAGTAAAGCAGCAATATATCTGTCTCAAGTAGACATTGTCTCCAAATGATTGAAATACATTCGAAGGGAAGTTGACCTAATAACCAAACAAACAAATTTCAAAATTAGATGATGGATTCACTCAAAACTTATGAGGTGTAGAAGTGCAGTGCTCAGTTTTAATTATTTATATCTGTCGTAAAATATGGCTGGAAGGGTGCAGAGCCAATTTATCATAATATCATAAGATATTTGATGTTTCTTTTCCTCTCACTAATACCTGGATCTCAGATGAGTGATTCCAGGGCTTTCATAACTATCTTGCTAACTATTCCCTTTTCTTCATTTTGTTTTTGTCCATAGCATCTCTTCAATTCTAAATGTTAAATGCACTTTAAACTCAGATCTTAGGTACCTCATGAGGTAATGAAGTGCGATACTCTTGCTTGTTGCACCCCCAGTAAAGCATTGCAAATAAATAGGGATAGATTATTTTAATGTGGGTGTTGGCATCAAATGATAGGACCTTGTTTTTGTGTAGTGATAACTTGTGGGTAAATTGATTAATCTAATTTGAGCATTTGATGCTCATCCTTTCTCTGATAACTGCTGGAATGTAGGCGACACAAATGTTCTGAGAAACAGTCATCTCAATGTTTGTCCTTTGAAGACTAGGTGTCACATGCTAGAACAAGACTGCTAACTCACAGGTCAATAATCATGCTTGGAAGTCAAAGGTAATTAATCAATGCCAATTTGCTAGTCCAGGCTGAAACTTCACAAAGGTTTGAGTTATTTATAAGATACTAATTCCCTAATTCCTTATATTGTGTACAATGAATCTCTGATATAGTGAAACAGAGTCATCATCCTGATGAGTTCTCTGTAACGAGTTTTACTGCAATTTATAGTGTTATAAAGGGGTGTGTAGTAATGATTGAGTTATCTCTCTGTTTTCAGGAAAAAAGACTGAAGCCATCGCGGCTGCCTGTGAGAACAGGAACATCTGCTGTAGGTAGGGGTCTATTATTATGTTTCCGAAAAAAAATTCAGGAAAGAAGATATTACTTTAAATCTCGTACAATAAAAAGGACATTTTAAGTAAGTGCTGTGAACAAAAACTAACTGTATTTTTGCCCACTTTTCTAGATATCTCCCCTACTACATTTTGCTTGTCAGGAGTATATATTGAAAGCTGTGATTGGGATTTAGTTGATACTGCACATATTGATAGTAAGAAGTCTGTTGAAGTGCAGTGTCTAAGAACTATAAGTTTTAACTGACCAGATCTTTTAATTATCTCCCTTCATATTATAATGCTTGTCCGGAGGAGAACTCTGAAGTAATTTTGTTGGTGTTAAGGATGTTGATAGATATCACTTACTTGATATACAGTATTAAAGGACTATAACTCTGCCTTGCCTCAGTTTTAGCTGGACTATCAAAAATATATAAGAGCTATTGCAATCCTTAGTATTGGTGTTGCAACTTGGTGAAAGTTTTACATGCAAGTTGCTGTTCTCAATGTTTAAGAATATGTCCATAGGCTTAATACAACCAAGGTAGATACCTCTCGACCAAATTTTACAACAAACGAATAATGGCCCCTTTTTAATTTAGTCATTTTGATTATAGTTTTGCAAAAAAAATTTTCCAAATGCGATCAATAAATTTTGGGGTTTGTACACAAAATACAAGGTTTGATTTGAAACTTCATTTATATGTTCTGTGGTATCATACAAAACAGACAGATAATTTTTATGCCTCCCTTTGAAGAGGGGGCATATTGTTTTGCAAATGTCAGAGGGTTGGTCGGTCGGTCTGTCGGTTGGTCGGTCCATTGGTAGTCCACTTCGTTTCTGATCAATAACTGGAGAACGCTTGGGCCCACATTCCTCAAACTTAATAAGGTGATTGGTCATGACTAGTAGATGACCCCTATTGATTTTTGGGTCACTTGGTCAAAGGTCAAGGTCACATTGACCTCGATGGAGTGGACATACAGGGGCAATGTGTTGTTTCGACAACTCTTGTTGATTGAATGTAATGCAAATTATAGTCACTTTTTGACTTAAACTGTTTAGTATAAGTTTTGCATGCAATAGAAAATTTGGTCAAAATTTTGCATGCAAGCTAATATCCAGCATATAGAAACCATTTATGGTATTGACTTTAAAGTTTATGAGTGGTCACTGTATTATGGTTGCAGGAAATTGCAAGTATGCAGTGTAACCAATAATTGTCAATATTTTGATAAAAGCATTTGGCTGAAAGGTTATCAAATGGAGTTAAATTAGTAAGGTTTGGTATATTAACTCTACCTACAGAATAACACGGAAGATTGTATATTTTAATTAATGTTTTCATGCACAGTATTATTATGCTTATGTCTTAGTAACAAGGTATGGGATTGATTTTAGACTTCATAAACATATACAGGGGTACCAGTCTATCAAGGCAGACCAGTTTTGACTCTGGGAATATTAAGGACAATAACTGAAATAGATTTTATTTGATTTAACAACAAGAATTTTGAAAAGTCAAGCATGCTGTCTTGTGGAGAGCTGTTTAATAATTTATTATCTACCATTACTATATTGTAAAATGCTTGTCTGGAGTATATAGACATTGCTAATTATTTTGATTTACCCAAATTTTGTTTAATCTTTATATCAAAGTTTTCATTATTAATGTTTGCATTTAATGATAGTAGACCCCCCAAAAAGTGATTTGAAAGTAATGTAAAAAGATGCAGTTAATCTCTTTGTTATTTTTTATGAATTCCACCAATATAAATTAATGGTCATAAAGTAGGATGAGTTGTTATATAAGAAAATAATTATTGTGTGATTTTGTTTTACAAAAGGTATCTTTTTCCCTGTTAAATATTCATGAAAAACTAATATTCAGTACATGTATCTATGAAAAACTTGCGTAATGGCAAAATGTTAAAGCTTTTTAAAAAAATAAGCAAGAAATAAAACAATCAGTTGATCATTTAGTTGATGGACAATTAATCAATCAACTTATATAAATAGTTTATGGAGCATACATTAAATACGTATATTTTTTGTCAGAAGAGGCCTTATTTTTTCCTAGTTCTTCATCTTATTTCACCCAGTTTTTGCTTTTGAACTATATGTACGGCATACCTTGTTTACAGCTATATTAAAAGGGAGATCAAAAAGATTTCAGTGTTGGTAGAAAAAAATTCTGTGGAGCCTACCTTTATCAAACTGTGGTGTATTGACATTTACACAATAAGACCTGTCTTTGGAACCAGTTATCAGCCAAGGTCCTTTTCTAACTTGGATGTTTTTTCTTCTCTGTTAATAAGCATGGGATCAATTTTAGACTTAACATATTCAGGGGTATCAGACTATCTATATCATTTTTGACTATTATTATATACAGGGTATGTGTAGGGCAAGAACTGAAATAGATTTCATTTGATTTACCAAAACCATTTTTAATAGTCGAGATCTTGTTTTATTATGCTATAACATCTATGTTCTTCATTGGATTGCTTCAATATTTTGACAGTTGCTTAAGTGGATGAACATTTACATTATGCATTTGACCTTGTCTTTTGACCTACTTTTTTATGAAAAAAGCAGCATCTGGACAGTTCTTATGATCCCGAAAAACCCATCCATAATACCATCAGGTTTTGTATTGACATCAAAATTGTCATTTTATAAAATGGGTATTGTCATTGCAATGTTCAAATCTGAGAAAACTTAATCATTTTCATATTATGATCATCACCAACATGATGTCTTTGTCATGTTCCATCAACAGCAAGAACCATGATGGAAATTTCTTGATATTATCAAAACCACATTTTGTTGCATTCCATATACATTTGTTGATAACTTGTAGTTTAATGAGCTGTAAACCAAAATGAATTATTTATAACTTGTGGTTGATTACCAGGCCGACAAGGAACCTCAAGGCAGCCAACAGAGGAAATAAATATCGGAAACCCAGGCCTTCAAGGTATCGGCATCTTGTTATTTAGTCAAACAGGCATATCTCAATTTGATCACATTTTTTGCTTTTTATTCTTCTTGAAGGGAGAGCATGTAGTTGTGGCTTTGCCTGTCCATCCGTTAATTTGTTTGTTTGTTTGTCAGTCTGTCATTATTTTGGTCCGCAGCTTAACACAAAAACTATTAGAGGTATCTAAATGAGGAGAAGTGCAGTGTCCACAACCATAACTCTGTTTTGCATAATTTAGGAGTTATTGCCCTTTGTTATTTTTCATGCTTAATTTTTTTTTTCCGGAGCATAACTTAATAACTACAAGAGGTATCGGTATGAACATTTATAGGTACATAAGTCTCCATGAGGAAAAGTGTAGTTTAAAACTCTACTTGCAAGATTTGGAGTTGAATATATACTGCCCTTTGTTATTTTTCATGCTTAAATTTAATCAGGTGTATAATGAGATATTGACTTCATAGGTAGATATATCTGTATGAGGAGATGTGCAGTGTTCACGAACCATAACTCTTTTCTGCATGATTAAGGAGTTATTAGATGGTATACCAGTGTCAGCAATACATTAAGTTGACAAATCAGGTCAAAATAAACATATGCTGTGCCTGCTGATAACAAGGTATGGCACGCGTCATTGTTATGAAATACAATTACCTTGGTTAAATATACATATACACATTCATACTTAAATGTACAGAGACATGAGGTAAAAAGATCAAAGATATATTTAAAGTGAACTATCATGTAACATCATGGAATTTATAGATTTTTTTTCCTCTAACTTTTATCATGTAGTGAACTTTGTGTTTTCACAGATAAGGAGAGATCGCTGATTTGACTTAAAACACATGCCTCTATTCTCAAAGGCAGGCAGTATGTTAATATTCTGTTGTAAGGGGGCCTGTTTTTGTGTCGCCTGACTAGTCAGGTGACATGTAGGGGTTTCTTTTGTCGGCAGCGGCGGCATCGACTGCAGCGGTGTCAGTGGCGGCAGCCCCATCTGCTTGTCCAGAGCGTAACTTTGTCACCATCAGTTGGAATGACTTGACACTTGATATGTATGTTTCTTGCAATGAGCAGAGTGCAGTGCACAAGAACCATAACTCTACCTTGTGCGCTTTTTGAGTTATTCCCCTTTGATAGATTTTCTTTGAGAATTTCTTGTCCAGAGCATATCTTTTTCACCATAATTTAAATGACTTGAGACTTGATATGTATTTTCTTAAAGTGCACTGCTCAAGAACCATAACTTTACCTTGAGCGCTTTTTGAGTAATTCCCCTTTGATAGATTTTCTTTAAGAATTTTTTGTCCAGAATTTTAGAATTGTTTAGAATGTTATAATAACTAAGCAAATAATAAGATTATACTACATTATAGAATTTATGATGCATAATTAATACACATAAGTAAAAAGTTGAATTTAGAGATATAAAGAATAATTATTTTCTAAAAGAAAATAAAGAAAATAAAAGGTGTCCTGTAACTTAGCCAAAATATTTGAGTGATTCGATACTATATATTTTATGCGATGTAGGATTTACGATATACCATTGTTTCCTTCATTATGTCTAAAACGATTTGATCTGATAGGATATGATTCGATACATGATTATGTGATTGAGTATACAATGCGATACGAAATGATGAAGTACAAATGAAATGCGCTATTTTTGACAACTGATACATTAGCACCACTGTAACTCAAAAAGTATCAAAGCTATTAACTTTAAACTTCACATGGATAGACCTTATGATGGAAAAGTGCCAGCACAAAAACCATAACTCTGAACATCATCATATTTTTTTGAGTTACTGCCATTTGTTCAGTTTTATTCTTTTTTAAAGGCATTTCTTATGCACTACAAGACATAAAACTTGAAACTACATAGGTGGATAGACCTCAAATAGGAGAATTGCAGTGCACAAGAACCTTAATTCTTCAAATTATATTTTTGGAGTTTTTTTCCCCATTGTTTAATTTGATATTCAATTAAGTTTTATTCCGAGCATTAACTCATGCACTATGAGACATACAGTGCGGCTCACGTTCAAGTTGGCAGAATTTTCGTGTATCGTGCGTGTATCGTGCGTTTCGTTTCCGTGTATCGTGCGTGTAACGTGCGTGCGTGTACCGTTCTTAAGGTGTGCTCCGTGTAACATCGTTCATATCGTGTGTATCGTGTTAATCGTTCTGCCTGTTAAAAAATGCGGTCCGATTATATTTATATTATAATTATTATTCAGATATGCTTTAGTATCGATTCATTTGGGGAAGACTGTACGTAAACAAACATCTCATTATCAATTGATTTTTTTTTTTATCAAAACGATGTTGGTGTGAAAATTGCCATTCCATAACAACTTATCGCCATTTGAAATTAATATGAGGCGAATCTATTGTGATCTGATGATAAGAGAGACATTTTAGATGTTTAATAAAAACAAATTACCAGACGACGCTTACCTAATTAACATTTTTTGTTTACTTCCTGTTTGAGAATACTGGCTATTTTCCGGGACCTTTTTATTACGGTTACTCAGTGGATTTTGGATATTGTTTGTGTATACTACTAAGTATCTCTTTAACATTGAATACCCAAAATGCTACCAATTTAATGCTGGATACTTTGGTTGGATTATAATACCGACAAACCTGCCTTGTTGCTGATCTTTAGCACTTGATTGCGTAATCATCAATCACCCCCTAACACAAAAGCCTACCACCTAGGATGTTCAATTGTCATCACTTCCGGATGTCAGTGCACAAGCATGTTAATTACTGTCCGCGAAAGCCTTTGAAGTACATACAGATAGATAAGCCTATTTATTGGTCCATATATCAACCGTCCTACGCGAAATAGCCGGCGGAATTAATAATTAAATGATTAAAAAGTAACAGTTTACATGGTGACATTAATTTCAATAAAAAATCAAATATCATATAGCTAGCGCAAAGAATGATCAAATCAGGTCTACATGCCTGTTTATATAATAAAATAATTAATTTATACCTATTAAGCTATCGGGGTGAATAGATCTTTTCTATTTCCTCATCAATAGTACTTGTACATGCAAATATTAAAAAAAAAAAA
This sequence comes from Solen grandis, assembly GCA_021229015.1. NCBI lineage: Eukaryota > Metazoa > Mollusca > Bivalvia > Adapedonta > Solenidae > Solen > Solen grandis. The sequence continues at coordinate 5,595,210 of CM037795.1, forward strand.
ATTAAATCCATAATTCCTTCCTATTCCAGCTGAACAGCTGAAATACATTATAAATTTAAAACACATAAATCACATTCTGTACATGTACATTCCTAAAAGACGTTGACATGTTTAATAAATTTGACAAAAAAAAAATGGGTACGATTGCTCTACGTATAGATACGTTTTGACTTGCTTGAAAGAGTCAACGTGTTATCTTCCGAATGACCACCTGGCAATTACGTAACTGTTTTTGGTATAGTTCAAAGTCGCTTTCATCATCCGGTCAATATAGCACCCACCCCCTGTTGGGAGAGGAGTTGGGAGTGGGTACATACATGTGTCTAGTTTCCTCTAGCTCATCTATAACAATTGTGATCAAAAGTGTTCCTCCCGAATGACCACCTGACAATTACGTAACAGTTTTCAGTACAGTTCAAAGTAAATCTGTTGCGGTCAGCTGTACATTTTCCATAAAGCACACCGCCCCCAAAGGGAGATGCTGGTTGCAATTAAAATTTATTCTTACAAACTGTTAAATTTCAGAGAAGGAGGCGTGTAGTTATTTTAAAGACAGTATTTTACTAAAAAATGTCAATATTAGAAATGTGTAGGTCGACCTATGTAACAGATAAAAAATCGAGGATTAAAAGCATAGAATGATACAAAGGTGACAATGAACGATAAAAGGTGTATTTGTGTAGATTATTTAATTAATTTACATTCTTATCAAACATATTTATTTAGCTTGACGTCATTTCTGGGGGTTTTCCGTTACTAATTATAGTCCGGCTGTCAACTGCGGCCAGTCGCCTTATATGTTTCAATACGAGCAGTGGAGATTTTGATTGAAATACCCTTTAAAATCAAGTTATTTGTAAAAAAAAAATAGAATGAGGAAGGAATGTGTGGGTGCAGGGTGAAACAATAGACAGTGATAAGAATTAAATCGGATACAGAAGGAATCAGAGCGCAGAAAGTTATGGTTTAAAAGCGGAACGTCCGACTTTTCTATCATATGCCGAAAAAAAATACCGACAATAACCATACTATTTTGCGGGTATTTATATAGCATAAATAGCCTACATTTTTATGTTTTTTACTCATTCTCTCTCTCTCTTTATGGACCGTGTATCGTGTATATGTATCAATCGTGTACCGTTCGTGTACCGTGTAACGTGCGTGTATCGTGCGGTTCGTGTGCGTGTAACGTGCGTGTATCGTGCGTTCCGTTTGCCAACTTGAACGTGAGCCGCACTGTATAACCTTGAAGCTTTAAAGGTGGGTAGATCTTATGGACAAGAATAGCAGTACACAAGAGCATTATTCATTTCCAAGGTTTCTTGTTGGAGTTTTTCCCCCTTTTATACAATTTCGTGTCCTCAAGATAACTCCCGTTCGACTCATGCTATTGAAATTTAATTTTTTGGAAAAAATTAACTAACTCTGGCCTCATTATTTTTGAGTTATTCCCCTTTTTACAATTTCTTGACTGCAAGATCACTCTTGTTCTACTAATGCTATTGAAAGAAATTTTCAGTTCTGGAAAGAAATCGGTGAGAGAAAGTCTCACACTTAAGTTCCATAACTCTGGGCGGAGCTTTAACAATATAGTCAGCCCTTTAACTATTTTCATATGTCACTGTGTGTCTTAGTGTATTATGTGTGTGTGAGGGAAGGGGGAGACATCAGTTTTATACAGAAACAAATCTCTCATTATAATCTGCTTCTCAAGGAACAGTTAGGGCCTGTATCAGGCACATTGGCCTACCAGATTCAATTTTGTAAAATGTTTCAATATCTTTTCATATAGCTGAACCAGGAACATCAGAGGAAGAATTTGTGGATCCTGGTTTGTCAAAGGTGAGATTAGAGATGAGGGTAGAAGGGGAGAGAGAGAGAGAGAGAGAGAGTAATATATACATGAACGTCATGACTTCTGAGATGATCTGTGTAAAGGGTTTTGGGGTGCTGGATGGATAGGACAAGACAATCATACTGAAAAAAGAGTGAAAGGGTTATGATCAAACCTGGGATAAATCTTGGAAGGGAAATAACTCTTTCTCTGCCAAACTGATTATATTTTCTTTCCCAAAAAATACAAATTGTACTAGTATCAATCTCATTAAATCATATCCTAATTTATGCTCCTCTACTATCTGCGATTAGTATCTGACAACATTGCATTAAAGGTCATGTCAGATTGACTTTTGAAGTTATTTATATACATAAGTGCTCAAGTTCAAAATTCTATTTCGTCCGAATTACTTCGGTATTAAATGAGATTGTACTATCCACGCAAGCGTATCAGTGTACTTCTGCCAGCCATGCGGGAAGCGCATGTTTTGTGACAACAAAGGATTTATTGTGATTTCAGCGTATATATGAATCAAATCGTACCACCAAATACGATTTTAAGATTAATTCGTACCACCAAATACGAATATCGCAATGTCTAGCGGTGACAAACTTGGTAAAACCGCAGAAATCGACGGAAAGTCGAACTCGAGATTTTCAGCAATGTGGAGAGCTTATAGACAAGTGCAATGAAAGCCTTGCTTTGCTTGGACATGCAAACAAACAGATTCAGTGGGCAATATGCTCATCTGTGTAACCATACCTTACCATACACAAGTCATCTTTTTGGAGATGATGTAAGCAAAACTGCTAAAGAAATTGAGGACACAGCAAAGATTGCAAATAAGCTCAACCGCAATTATCGAGGAGGTTTGCGTGGCCGCTTTATGACTGGACCTTCAAGGTTCCGGGGTCAAGGTAGAGGAATATCCTACCGTGGCCGTTATCATCCATATGGCCATTATGAGCCAAGCAGCTCCTACAGTGATGCAAAAAACTATCCCCGACGAGGGACGGGGAGACCTTGGAAATAGTAGATCAGGTAAGTATAGATGATTTTATTTTTGCTGGTAGAATCAAACATTTTGTGCATGAATGAAAAAAATTAACTAGTGATCCTGCTATTTTGGATATGGTTGAACATTGCCATGTTGAGCTAGATGAGTCTTTTCAAAAGTTTTCGGACAGTCAAAATAAATTTCCTCAATATAAATTTAATAAGACAGAAACTGCCATAATTGATAAAGAGGTTGAAAAATTACTCTCATTAGGGGTTATAAAACCTGTTGTATCAAACAGACGGCAGTTTATTTCACCCATATTTCTCAGGCCCAAAAAGAATGGTGATTATCGAATGATTTTAAATTTGAAAAAATTAAATTCATTTTTACCATACCATCATTTAAAAAAATTTGCATCTATTGATCTTAAAAATGCATACTATTGTGTCCCAATAGCTGAAGAAGATCAGGCTTATCTATGTTTTTTATGGAAGGATAGTATTTATCAATATACATGCTTTCCAAATGGTTTAGCATTTTGTCCTAGAAAATTTAGCAAATTATTAAAGCCAGTTTATTCTAAACTGAGGAATATGGGTCACATAAACACCGGTTTTATTGATGATAGCCTATCGTGCGGGGATACATACCAAGAATGTGAACAAAACGTAAATGACACCAAACAATTGATGATTTCAGTAGGTTTTGTTCTCAACCTTGAGAAATCTGTTCTCATTCCAACAAAAACATTAACTTTCTTGGGGAATGTAATCGATTCTGAGAGAATGATTGTGTATTTACCTGACGACAAGAAGAACCGCATTGCAAAGGAATGTAAAAGTTTGTTTGACAAGAGTATAGCAACTATACGTAAAGTGGCACAAGTAATTGGTTATCTTGTAGCTGCATTTTCGGCTGTGGAGTTTGGGCAATTGCATTATCGAGAACTGGAAAAGCAAAAGTCATTTGCTCTTAAATGTTCAAAAGGTGATTTTGACTCTGATATGGTTATTACTGATGGAATGAGAACAGATTTGTCTTGGTGGTTTCATAATATTCACTCACAGTTTTGACACATTTCTCACGGAAATCCGTCTGTGACGTTGCAGACATGCATCCACATCAGGATATGGCTTTGTGTTTGAGGAACAAAAAGTAGGAGGAAGATGGTCATACACAGAAAAAACTTTTCATATAAATGTCTTAGAATTGTTGGCCATAAAAATTGCTTTACAATCCTTAGTAAACAAGAGGGCCAAGATGGCCCTTGGTCGCTCACCTGAGAAAGATGATTGCTTAAGAAATAAAGATGCTTGAGTGTAAAAGTGAAATCTGGCTTTTTTTATGGTGAAATGGGCATAACTCCTAAATTTACAAGTCAATATCAGTTATAATTGAACCCGATTGTGAGATTATGGGCATAAACATTGTCTTAAAGTTTAAAAATGATTTTAAAAAAATTGGAAATTGAATTAAAAAAAGGAAGATGCTAGAGTGTAAACAACGTGAAATATGGCTTTTTTTTATATTAAAAGGGGCATAACTCCTGACCAAATTGACGGATCTCAGCCATAATCAAACTCAATCGAGACCTTATGGTCATAAGCATTGTCATAAAGTTTGAAGATGATTGCTCAAAAGATGAAGATGCTAGAGTGTAAACAAAGTGATTTCTGGCATTTTTTTATATTAAAAGGGGCTTAACTCCTGACCTAATCAACTGATCTCAGTCATAATCAAACTCAATCGAGACCTTATGGTCATAAGCATTGCCATAAAGTTTGAAGATGATTGCTCATGAAATGAAGATGCTAGAGTGCAAACAATGTGAAATCTGGCTTTTTTTTAATATTAAAAGGGGCATAACTCCTGACCTAATGTTCCGATATCAGCCATAATCGAACTTGGCCGAGATTTTATGGTCATAAACATTGATATAAAGTTTGAAGATAATTGCTCATGAAATGAAGATGCTAGAGTGCAAACAATGTGAAATCTGGCTTTTTTTAATTTTAAAAGGGGCATAACTCCTGACCTAATGTTCCGATATCAGCCATAATCGAACTTAGCCGAGATTTTATGGTCATAAACATTGATATAAAGTTTGAAGATAATTGCTCATGAAATGAAGATGCTAGAGTGCAAACAATGTGAAATCTGGCTTTTTTTAATTTTAAAAGGGGCATAACTCCTGACCTAATGTTCCGATATCAGCCATAATCGAATTTGGCCGAGATTTTATGGTTATAAACATTGTTTTGAAGTTTGAAGATAATTGCTCATAAAATGAAGATGCTAGAGTGCAAACGAACAAATTGTGGACGACGGACGACGGACGGACGGACGGACGGACGGACATTCATCGATCCTAAAAGCTCATCCTGAGCACACGTGCTCAGGTGAGCTAAAAAGTTAGAACACAAGCATGTTTTGGTGCTGTCTGATAGCACTACAGCAGTAAGCTATGTTTCTAAATTTGGGGGAATCAAATCTGAGCAATGTAATACAGTTGCAAAAGAAATTTGGCAAATTTGTATAGACAATGATATATGGATCACTTGTTCACATATAGCAGGCATTCAAAATAAAGCTGATGAACCATCAAGACAGTTTAACGACGAGCTTGAATGGTCATTAGACGATGATGTTTTCATGAGAGTCTGTAGTCTCTGGGAAACCCCAAGTGTAGATCTTTTTGCTTCAAGATTGAATGCAAAACTACAAATTTATTGTTCGTGGAAGCCAGATCCATCTGCCAGTTATATTGATTGTTTTACACTGGATTGGTCATATTTTAAGTGTGTATATATTTTTTGTCCTTTCAGCGTACTAGGCCGTTGTGTGCAGAAGATACAGTTGGACAAAGCAAGAGCTATTGTTGTAGCCCCAATTTGGCCCACACAGCCATGGTTCCCAGTGCTAATGAGAATTTTAATGGATTCCCCGGTGATTTTGCCAAAAACCAGTCATATATGGAAACTTCCCCACTCCAACAGACAACATCCTCTGTCTCAAAAGTTGACGTTGATGGCATGCAGAGTATCGGGTATCACTTCCGACAACAAGGATTTTCTGAGGAATCTACAAAAATTCTCATGTGTTCCTGGAGAACGTCAACTAAGAAGCAATACAAATGCTATATCAAAAATTGGTTTCAGTACTGTAATAAGAAACAGATTAGTGGAGTTTCAGTTTCTATAGTTAAAGTTGAAGAATTTCTGACAGAACTCTTTAACTCTGGGAAGAGTTACAGTGCATTAAACACAGCACGATCTGCATTATCTGCTTTTGGATTGCGGATAGATAATCTACCAGTAGGATCACACCCAACAATTGTTTGATTTCTTAAAGGCGTGTTTAATTTGTGACCTCCTGAGGCACGATACAACAAAATATGGGATGTAAATTCAGTTCTGTGTTATTTAAGAAAATTATCACCTGTAAACTTGATCAGTCTAAAAGATCTCACAATTAAGCTGACAATGCTCATTGCTTTGACGCAAGTGGCCAGAGTGCAAACATTGCAACTGTTGACTGTACGTAATATGCAAAAGTTCAAAGTTCATTGTTTATTTTGACGACCTCTTGAAGCAAAGTCGTCCTGGATGTACAAAGTTTCACATTGAAATGTTGGCATTTCCTCCAGATAGGAAATTGTGTGTCTACACTGTTCTTAAAGAACATCTTCTAAGAACCAAATCACTGCGGAAAAACAATAAAAGGCTACTTTTGAGCTATGTAAAAACCTTACAAGCCAGTGTCTCGAGACACGGTTAGTCGTTTGATAAAAACTGTAATGGTGAGGTCTGGAATTGATGTGTCTATATATATGGATCTCTCGGCGTCTTCATCCAAAGCTACCAGATCCTCAGTCCCTATAATTGACATCTTGAGAGTTGCTGGTTGAAGCAACACCGGAACTTTTGCAAAGTTTTATCAGAAAGAAGTTACAGCCAGCAACACATTCAGTGATGCTGTTCTAACATGCTGATTGGGTAAAAAATTTTCCCCATTTTGCTTTCAATGCTCATTTAATACCGAAGTAATTCGGACGAAATAGAATTTAAAAATTAAACAAGTCTTACCTGGTAAGATGAAGTTTGATTGTAATTCTATTAGTCATAGAATTACGAAGGGATTAAATGCCTCCCTCCCATCCCAACTAGGTTTCAAGGAATTGACATATGTTAACTTGTTTTGAATAATGGGGAAAGATTTCTTCTTTCAAAGCTGATACACATGCACAGGTAGTACAATCTCATTTAATCCCTTCGTAATTCTATGACTAATAGAATTACAATCAAACTTCATCTGACCAGGTAAGACTTGTTTAATTTTTAAATTAATTACATAGCATGTTTCTTACTGACTTTGGTAAAACATTTGTCACAGGTTGAGAAAAAAAGTTTAACCTGGGGCCTATTGTTTACAGGGCAAATACTCTACCAACTTTATATCTCTACCCTATTGTGAGTAATCAGTAATGTGACACATTAAAAATGGATGCCTAAACAACTGCTGATCTTACTTCTGGATACCAGAATTAAAGCACACTTGAAGGGTCAGTGCATTTCAGGAATCATAACCCATTTCCATAATTTTCTTGTTTCTGCCACAAATTGTTAATGGATAGTTTTCACTGGTGGGGACACCTGATAGTATAGCTTGCTATACTGACAAAGCCTTGTTATTTATATTTTAAAAAACTTAAAAAAGTCAGCTAAGGCTCCTATATTTGAGAACATTGATACAAGATTTGTATAACACAGAATTGTTTATTACAACCCCTAATAATTATCTTGGTAAATATTTAGAACAGAATGAAATGATGTAAAACATAATGAATAAAGTATTGTTTCTCTTATCTTTCAAGTTACAAGTCCGTGCTCTCTTGGCAGAGCAAAATGCCTTGGCGAGCCATCTGGGTATTAACCCATGCCCTCCAGTGGATATTCTGGATTCATCAAGGGCAAAATCTCTGCATTGGGTAATTGTTTATTATTGATTTGTTCATTTCATGATTATTTTGACCTCATTTGCTATAATTTTCAAAGTAAAAAATATGAATCACACCCACCCCAACCCCACTAAGTTAGGGGAGGTATACAGGAGTCACTGTATTGGTCAGTCTGTCTATCTATAGCTTCCTTTGCCCGCACTATTTCTCATAACTACAGGATGGATTTCAATCCACTATCAAGCACAGATGTCTAGTTGTGTCTATCAACCAAGTTAAGCTGTGCATATTGTTGGCACAACATGACTGTCTTAACTTTATTTGAGTTAGGGCCCTTGGTTGTATTTATTAAATATACGAGGGTCATCCGTAAAGTTCATGAAGAGTTGTTTTTATACAAAAGAAAAGTGACATGTTACAAAACTAATTAGGCTCCTTTAAGGTTCATCGAAGTTTAATTTGTTTAGAAAAATTCGTTTCAGTACAGCAACAAATAAAAATACTGTAATCAATACAACAATATAACCAACTCACTTATGGAACACTTCTGAGTTCAAAGGACGTCATGACGTCCCCGACTTGACAAAAAATCATAATTTCGCAAAGTAGTCACCACTAAATGAAACACACTTTCCCTGCCTGACAACCCATTGATGGTAAATGTCTCATTACCACTTATAACACTTTTTTGAGAGCAATTTTGTGACGAAAAGCTGTGTGGGGGATATTCATCACCTTTAGTCATAGCTCTAGTTTGGTATTATAATCCAATATTTCCATCCGAATATTTGAATGTTTGAAATTGCATGAAACTATACCAAATTGATCAGCCAACCTTTTCATGTTAGGTTGGAATGTATCTGTCTTTTAGAACATAATGTATAATACAGATTCTTGTCCACACTTAGTCTCCATAAGCTCTGGCTAAAATTTGATGAAACTACATGGAATTGATAGGTACAAAGTCTTGTTGTGCATATCAAAGCATGTCAAATTAGTATATTTTATCACAGAGTTATGGCCTTTGTTATTAAAGTGCCTTATCAACAGATCATAATGCTGTCACATGATTTGATTTTATAAATAAGATTGCATGCAGGGTCTCTTAATGATTTGGTCAATGCTTTTTTTCTGTGACAAGGAATATGCAGTGGTATTCAATCCCCTTCACCTTCTAGATTGCTTCTCTTTAGCATAATTCTAAAAAAAAACATGTACATATTTTCCTAAAGATGAGATATTGGGGTAATCCTGTATTCAATGTCATCTTTTGTTTTCAGCATTGTGCTTTGAATGACACCTTGGAAACCACTTGGTAGAATTTGAAACTTGGCATGCAATATTCTTGGATAGATTTTCAACAAAATGCTAAAATTACAGTTGTGTACAAACTCAGACTGCACCAAACAGGCTTACATCCATATTTATTGTTTGTTTGCATGTCGTAAAAATGTAGATTATCAATTTAATCTTCAATATCAAGTATGTAATGTAATTCAAGAAAGAGAATGAACAGAGAGATAATTTCTCAATTATTATCTTTCTTAGAAAGTAAATAAAATTTTGAAGTAGCATATATTTGCTTTGATGCTTAATATTAACATCACCAGCTCATGTATGGAATATTATTTGGGAGAGGTTTTTCTAAATGCAATAATTTTTCTCATATGCGACTGTTAGACTGAACAAATGTCTAATCAAGAACTGTATGCAAATCACAAATTATATATACTCAAGGGAAAAAGAAACACAGGGTAACTAGAATCTGTAGTAGCCAGACTCAAGTTTTTACCTCCTAATCTTTCAATAAACCTCATATGATAGACCCCATCTCATTCTAAAGCATATTTTTTTTGTTTGAAAAAATCTTTATCAAAACAATTTAAACTGTAATACTGTCAAATATTTCCTTTTTTAAAGCTGACACAAATGTTTACCCTGCGTTTCTTTTTCTTTTGGGTATATTTTGACTGTATGCTTAATTGTACAAATGAGTTTGGAAATCTTAATGATTCTTCAAGTTTTTTTTTGCCAATCCTGTCTGACTTCAAGGAACCACTTAAACAAGCAGGTGTAATATAGGTATCAGGTTTTTACTCAATCCATCTGTCTACAAATTATGTTAATATCATTCTAGTGATAACAATATGTTATTGCCTCTTGGAATTTGTCAACTTTTATTTCCACATGTTTGTTTCACTTCATAATTTGGCCATTGCAGATCGACTTATGATATTTAAATAGGAATGTAATGCATGGAAAGTAGTTCAGTCACATTCAAGAATGGTACCTCTCACTTAATATTTAGCTTGTCTGTTTTCAAAAAAAACAAGAAATATCTTTAAAAAAGATATTCGGCGTAAAATGGAAAACAAACTGAACTCCTACAATCTAATAATAGACTGTATTTCCGGGAACCCAGATGTATTCTTAAAATAGTGATAATGCAGTCTATTTATATACATTCTGTACACACTGACATGGTTAAGTTTACTTATTACAAAAAGGGTCAAAGGTATGTTATTGTATATGTAAGATTAATAATGTTTGTTGGTTAGATCCGTATTGATAAAGTAAGACCCCCTAATTGATAGGAAAGTATGTGTTAATTATAATAAATGGGTTAACTTCCTCCGCATACTACATGATCAACAGGTTAAAGTGGGCGAGTCCACTTCTGCAGATTTGCAGGGGGGATTTTGGTCTAAAAATAAACATCGAAATCGATTTTATACAGCTACGCCGAAAAAAGGAATTATTGTCTTCACTCTGGTGTCTTTGTTAATGTTCTTGGCATTGTCATTGTCGTGGAAAACTTTATACTTGGACTTAATTTCAAAACTATTAAACATTCTGTCATCAAACTTCACATGCTTGTTCACAATCACAAGGACTACATTTTCATCAAGTTTTAGCCATATTTATATCCCTTTTTATATAAAAAAAACACAAAAAACAGACACCTATTGGCATCTGCATACGGTGCATTTGTTGATACAGTTATGTCCCCTATTTGCCAAAAACACCATGTCCCATCAATAACTCAACATAGGCTCAACAGATGTAAATATTTTTTTGTTGCACAATTTTATCACATCCAAATAAATGCTAAATGTAACAATGGTCAAAATCCTAAACTTTTTGACACAGCTAAGGCCCCTTTTTGACCCCCAATTTTGCCAAAAACACCTTGTCCTACTGATTACATGGTACATGTACATATTATCATCTCAACAAAATGAAGGCCATGTTAAACTTTCAGCAAAACCTGTAAGTTTATTACAGAGTTATGGCCCCTTTTTGATTTGGATTTGCTAAAAATACTTTGTTTGATTGATCAGGGTTCATATTTTATGTTTTTTCCTTTGTTTAATTTCAAGCAAGGCTCAAGTTTTGCCTCTTTATTTTGATGTTTTATTTTGAATAGATTCTTTCTCTCCTACATCAAGCTAGTCATTGGATGCCATTTTGAGATATGTTGGCAAGATAAGATACTCTAATTGAAGGGATATCCCTGAAATAATGGATTCTGCAAAGTCACAGTTACAAAGACCTAAATAAACACAGTCAGATTCATCTTTGAAAGCTCAATGATAGAAACAGATGATAAGCAAATAACCCACAAAATAAACTTGTCTGGAATTGATAATAGCTAAAATGTTGTGATTTTTGTTTCATAAAAGACACGCGAACGTGGAAAAATATGGTATGGATCGTACAGACAGAATGATATAGAATAGCAGGTTGAAAGGACACAATATTTCTTTTTAAATTAAGTACGTACACACAATAATAATGTTTGATTTTTGTGCATAAGTTAATCTAACCCTATAAGCTTTTTTGTTTATTTTGTTGTTTTTATATTCCCCTGCAACACAAAAGGAATCCACCCTCTGTATTTCCTAATGTCCATACTTCTCTTCGTAAGCACTACAGAGAATGTACTCAAGCTGATCAAACTACCTGGGTGATAATGAGTTTTAAACAGGTGCTACTGTGTTGCAGAATGAGTTTTTATCTTTTTCAAAATCATTCTGAAAACAAGAGGCCCATGATGGCCCTAAATCGCTCACCTGAGATAAATAGGTTGACCCAAGGAACATCTGTACCAATTTATTTTAAAATCTGGCCAGTAGTTTTGAAGAAGATGATTTTTAAATTTTTCATATTTTTTTTCTTTTTGTTGCCATGGCAACAAGAGTTCTATATGGATCAAGTTTATTTTAGGAACTTTTCCTTCATTCCTGCCAAATTTAATCAAATTCTTTCCAGTGGTTTCAGAGGAAATGTTGATTAAAGTTTTCCCTATATACATATAAGGCAAATAAGCCCCGCCCCTGCCGGCCATGTTTTTTACAGATCGGAAAATATTTAGCAACTTTGGTAGAGGTTGACCCAAGGAACACCTGTACCAATTTATTTTAAAATCTGGACAGTAGTTTTGAAGAAGATGATTTTTAAAGTTTTCATTTTTTTTCTTCTTTTTATTGCCATGGCAACCAGAGTTCTACATGGATCAAGTTTATTTTAACAACTTTTGTGAAGGTTGACCGAAGGATCATCCCTGCCAAGTTTAATCAAATTCTGTCCAGTGGTTTCGGAGGAGATGTAACGTTTAAAGGTTTCTCTATATACATATAAGGCAAATAAGCCCCGCCCCTGGCGGCCATGTTTTTTTACGGATCGGAATAATTTTAGCAAATTTGGTATGGGTTGACCCAAGGAACAATTGTACCAATTTATTTTAAAATCTGGACAGTAGTTTTGAAGAAGATGATTTTTAAAGTTTTCATTTTTTTTCTTCTTTTTGTTGCCATGGCAACCAGAGTTCTACATGGATCAAGTTTATTTTAGCAACTTTTGTGAAGGTTGACCGAAGGATCATCCCTGCCAAGTTTAATCAAATTCTGTCCAGTGGTTTCAGAGGAGATGTTGTTTAAAGGTTTCTCTATATACATATAAGGCAAATAAGCCCCGCCCCTGGCGGCCATGTTTTTTTACGGATCGGAATAATTTTAGCAACTTTGGTATGGGTTGACCCAAGGAACAATTGTACCAATTTATTTTAAAATCTGGCCAGTAGTTTTGAAGGAGATGATTTTTAAAGTTTTCAAATTATTTTTTTTTGTTGCCATGGCAACCAGAGTTCTTCATGGATCAACTTTATTTTAGCAACTTTTGTAGAGCCTCACCCAAGGAACATTCCTGCCAAGTTTCATTAAATTCTGTCAAGTGGTTTCAGAGGAGATGTCGTTTAAAGCAAATTGTTGACGACGGACGACGCACGACGACGGACGAAGGGCGATCACAAAAGCTCACCATGAGCACTTTGTGCTCAGGTGAGCTAAAAACCTGTCCCATCTATCTCATTTTCTGTGGCTAACTCTGCATTACCATGCAGGCGTAACAGTGCTATAGGCAGATTTTTGTTTGCCTATTTGATGCCAACTTCTGGTTAGTGTACATTGTGAAAATGTATTTAATATGCTTGCCATGACTACAAAAATATTTTTATTGTAAAAAATAGAAAATAAATAAAACTGGTGTTCTGAATTATGTTGTTCAAATAGTTATCTCACTACCTAAAAGGTAAAACTAAGTTGATTTTTGTTTTTTGCTTACCTGAGGACAACATGCATATGGTGAGCTTTTCTGGTCTTCCTTCAATAGGTGTGAATAGTCTAGAATATAGTTTTGATCCAATCTTGACAAAACTTGGTCAGAATGTTTGCATAAAATTTTTGATGAGAAACTGGATCAAGTGGGGTTTAAATTCAACTGGTTAATTTAAAAACAACAACAACAACAAAAAATTCTGAAGGCTAGGGTCCTCAGGTGAGCTATTAAAGACTATCATAGCTCTTTAGTTTAATTTTGACTTTAAATGCTTATACTTTGTTTAATCCTTAACCTTATGAATATTCATTCATTTATTTGTATGAGCAAACAGAAGGCCCCGTCAGATGTGGATCAGTTCTGTTTTCTAGTGGATCAAAATAGGTCTATAAGTTTTATGAGGAAAATAGTTAAATCATAAACATACCCATTTTTTTTATGTAGTTGATGGCAGAGGTAAAACGACTGAAAAGGATGGCTAAGGTAAATATAAATCATTTTCTTTTTCAAAAAGTAGCATAATTCTTTTGAATGTTTATACAATACAGATCAATTATAAAGCTGTAATTTTGATTAAATTTTAGGTACACCAATAATGTATTGTACACAGGAACGTTACTGTGTTAAGTACCGTAATCGTTTGAATATAAGCCGCGGTTTCATGCTTAATTTCATCAATCTAAACTGTGCATGCGGCTTATATATGGTATTACAACATAGTTTACTTTTTCCCGAACATAAACCTACCGAGAATCGGTCTTTTGTTTACAAGCGCCGCCATTTTGTGTACTATTCTGCGGATTCGTAGTGATTCAAGGTTACGGCGCATCACATAAAATAAGGGACAGTTTCAATGAAATAAAATACTTTTATAATTTAACGTTTTATATGAAATCATTATAATAAATATTTTTTAATTGTAATTTAGTGTTTTTGTGTTGTTTTTCTTTAATTTTAGTGTACCCATGTCCACAGGGTACACAGGTAAAATGTGTGAGAAAATCCAGCCAATCACAGGCCGATATTCAATGAGGGGAGTTCGAACAGGGGTAGCGCCGGGTGGGATGAGGTGTCACCTTGACACTGTGTACCACAGGTTAATAAATACTAACCTGACACTTACCTGACATATTTGAGAATGTATTGAGATGACACGTTCAACTACGATATAAGCAGGATCATTTCAATCAAATTTCATTCTTGCTTTCAAGCTTGCCTAGCAAACTTCGATTGTCAAACAGATCTTTTCAGATCTACCTTCACTTTGTCAAACAGATCTTTTCAGATCTACCTTCACTTTGTCAAACAGATCTTTTCAGATCTACCTTCACTTTGTCACACAGATCTTTTCAGATCTAACTGTCTGTTATGGGTCAGACACGAGTTAGCTATTCGGCTAAAGAGAAGCTTGCTGTCATAGCATATGCCGAAGCCCATGGCAACAGGGATGCAGGACGAGAGTATGGTGTCGACGAGTCAAATGTACGGAGGTGGCGAGGGTCAAAGTCTGCGCTTATGAGACAGAAGAAGACTAAGAAGGCAGATCGAGGGAGGCGGCCACTTTTCCCAGCACTTGAGAAGACCCTGCTCGAACTCGTTAACGAACGTCGGAGTCAAGGGATAGGTGTCAACAGCTGAATTACGTCTTCAGGCCGTTGTCATGGAAAAAACAACAAGAAGTACGGGAATTCAAAGCATCACAGAGCTGGGTGTACTCCTTCCTGAGACGAAATCACCTTTCCATTCGACGCCGAACTCATATCGCGCAGAGGCTTCCCGAGGATTTTGAAGACAAAATCACGGAATTTCAAAAATTTGTGATTTCCCTCCGAAAGAAACATGGCTTCCTCCTATCCCAGATAGGAAATGCAGACCAGACGCCCCTAACATTTGATCTGCCAAGCGCGACGACAGTCCACCATACTGGTTCCTCGACCGTTACCATCACAACAACCGGAAACGAGAAGAACCGTTTTACAGTGATGTTGGACTGCACCGCTGATGGGGGGGAAGCTACCACCCTATGTCGTCTTCAAACGAAAAACAATGCCGAAGATGAAGTGGCCCGAAGGCATCCACGTTAGGGTACAGGAGAAGGGCTGGATGACAGAGGACCTGGTAGCTGACTGGATAAAGACGGTGTGGTGCAGACGACCAGGCGCTTTACTGGAGAAGTCCCTTCTCGTGCTGGATGCATTTAGGGCTCACAAGACCCCCCACATCAAGACGCTGCTGACCGATAACCGAACCAGTCTGGCCATAATCCCAGGGGGGATGACTTCAATATTGCAACCCCTTGACGTGTCCATCAACAAACCTATGAAGTCTCTCCTGCAGAAAAGGTGGTCAGACTGGTATACGTCGGGAGCACACACTTTTACGAATAGTGGCCGAATGAGGAAGCCGGAAATGGACGAAATCTGCAGATGGATTGTTAGCGCGTGGGAGGAGCTTGATCCAGCCATCATTGAACGCTCCTTCAAGAAATGCTGCATCAGCAACAGCCTTGACGGAACTGACGACGACATTTTATGGGAAGATTACGTTGGTGGCCCAGGAATAACGGACGACGATGACGCTGACAACGCTTATTACGCAGACGTTCCGGAAATCGACGACGATACTCTACGACGATTACTCGACAGCGACGACAGTGATGAGGAATTTGACGGATTCGGCGAGGAAGATTTACGTATGCAGTAGACAACATCACTATAAAATAACTGCCCTTTTCAGGGCAAACAAATATATCCGTTAAGATATATTTTCACAATTGTCATACAAATAAATCTGTTAGGATATATTTTTACAATCGGGTACGGGTTAAGACAACTGTAAATTACGCAGCGTGTAAAAATAATAGGTTACCAAATGGCCGATCCTGACGATTTGTCTGCGGCTTATATACAGTATTAGGCGTTTTTTAGCTGATTTGGGGACAAAATTTGGGATGCGGCTTATCTACAAATGCGGCTTATATTCAAACGATGACGGTACATGTAGTTAGCTGAACAGTTAATTACAGATTCAGAACTACACATCCCATTATAACATCATTTATTTGCTAATTGTTCCTGTATACAATTCATTATTGGTGTACCTAAAATACAGCATTAAATAAACTTTAAAAAAAAAACAAGTAAATTTTTGTTTCTGACCATATCCTGGCAGGGCATTAGTGTCTCTTAGACACATTTTCTTGTTTCACATCTTTTAACAAAATCATTACGTGATATACACAGTGAACTTCACAATGATACTATAAACAGAAAATTACAAACATGACCTTTCTTGCAATGGCACAGCTAAAGGCATCAGTGTCATTCTTTCTCAAAATATTCACCACCGACTCTACACAATGGTGATGACGCACAATCCATGCCTGGAATACACTGCAAAACCAGTCTGGACTATAACTGTACAACAAAGCCTGAGCTGTTGTCTGCAGTTCCTCCAAGTCATTGAAGTGTTTACCCTTTAACTGTATGTAGCTCACCTGAGCACAATGTGCTTAAGTTGGGCTTTTGTGATAACCCTGCACCCATCATCTGTTGTTGTCCGTTGTGCATCATCAACAATTTGCTTTAAATGACATCTAATTTGAAACCACTTAACAATATTTGATTAAACTTAGCAGGGGTTATCCTTTGGTGAACCTTCACAGAAGTTGCTAAAATAAACCTGATCCATGTAGAACTCTGGTTGCCATGACAAGGGAAAGAAAAAAAAAATGAAAACTTTTCAAATAATTTCTTTCAAAAGTACTGGCCTACTGGTCAGATTTCAAAATGTTTTGATTCAGATGTTCTTTGGATAACCCTATTCTCAGGTGAGCCATCCAGGGCCTCTATGGCCCTCTTGTTTATATAAGTTGACATACAGTTATGCATTGTAAGCCTCGATCTCAAACATTTGTTCTTATGTTATCAGAAGAGAGCTGAAGCAAAGAGAAGGGAGGAAAGGACGAAAGGAAAAACTCACAGGTATTATTTTTTATATTATTTTTTAATGTCTTCATGTCTTTTTACTTCTGATAATTTTTAAAACCCTATGAAATCAGAAGTTTGAGAAAATGTTTTGCACTTATTATAAACTTGCTTCTTTTCTTAATAGGCTTTTAAAAAGCTTTAGACTCTATATAATCTAGTTTATTAGTAAAATATCAAAAATAAAAAATTGGGAGAGGGGGGGGATCCATGTCGTATAGACACATTTTTGTTTCAATAACTCTGACATTCCTTGAACATTCCTTGATGGATTTTGAAATTTCAACTGTGTTTAAGCTTCTTTTTCTGTAAAGGTAACTTCACATGGGTAATAGACGAAGCGTACCATTACCGAAGCGTACCATTTTTCAAAATAGGTAATTTAGCGCTAATATTTTATATTTTGTTATTTAAATTGCTTTCTTTGCCCGCACTATTTCTCATATTTTTTGTCCCCGAGGGTGTTCGAACTTTCGAGAGCTGACTGTATATCATTTAGGTGTGAAAGCCGAATATACAGTTGGCACTCGTTATCTCCAATTCGCGTATATCGAAATTTCGGCTATGTCAAATCAATTTACTGGTCCAGATTTTTCCCTTCTTTGTCTATATACATCAACTTCGTGTGTCTCAAAATTTATTTATTTCACATTACTGCTATCTCAAAGTAGAAATTTGGACCCTCGCCCTATAGTACAATGCATATTTGTTTGTTTATCTCAAATTCCAGAGCCGATAATTAGCCCGCCGATATTTTTCACACCTATCAGTAAACTGGTGACACTAGCTTTGCACGGGGCTATCTGTATGACGAATCGTGATTTTAGGCTTTCAATAATTACCAGATTATGTTTTGACGAAATATTTGCAGGGTAATTATATGGCCAAACACAAGGCGTTGTGCTTGACAATCTTTGCTCAAAATGTGCCAGATTTTTTTAAATACCATCGAAGAATAAACTCAGGTCATAATTCACAATGTCTCTAGAACCTACTTGTCCATCTATGAGCGCTGAGCAATCTGGCGTTGTGCAAAGTGCTTTGAATATTGTGCATGTATATATGTGCTCTTTATTAATAGGACGCAGTTCGCATGTTTTCGATCTATATCATTGTTGTTACCCTATTTGTTTATTTCGTTTACCTTTCTGTATTTATAGAAAGAAGCGGTTGAATAAATAAAGAAAAATATTCTACTTATGGTTTTATTTATTAATTATATATTCTACAAAAATGTGTCATCTTCTTCATGATATCGACACAATATTAATATAATGATACAGGTAAGATTTCTTGTTCACAAGCCGAAAATACCTCATTTCAGATTGGTCAAATTACGGACATCTCGAGGTCTTATTTTTGGTCCCATGAAATTCGAGATAACGAGTGCCGGCTGTATTTTAATGCACAACATCATTTTATTCGCCATATATTAGATTAACCTAGAACATTACAGGCCAAAGGTGTGTGGACTGCTGCACTACACAGGCTTACAACACACATTTAATTTATAGTACTTGTATTTTCATTGATAATTTTTTCCCGCTTACGCATCATTACAGAGTTATAGTTTGTTGTGTGCTGTCTCAACTTCTATAATAAAATGATAAATAAATAATACAAAGACGATTGTTTATTCATGTAAAATATGTAAACAGGAGGTTGTTATGCAAACATATTTATTATCTTCTGAACAACGATGGTACAGGGAAACAGGTGCATATATAGCTTACCTTGGATTTGGATACCTGGTATAGAGATTCCCATGATCATTTATAATGTTAAGCTGTGAACAACACAACATAAAGAAATAGGTCTGTTTGTTAAGGCAGTCTCATTAAAATAATATCCTAATTTGCCCTCCTCTTCTTTACAAAATTAGGATCTGACAATTTCACATTAAAGGTCACGTCAGATTGATCTTGGAGTTATTAGTGCTTGATTTTAAAACCAATTAAATATTAATTAAATTTCAAACTGACTGTGGTAAAACAAATGTCACAGGGAAAAAAGCAGCCTGGCCATGACTTGAACCCGGGGCTCTAATGCTCTACTGATTGAGCTACCTGGCTGCTTGCACATTTTTCTACCCTATTGTGAAATTGATGGGGTCACTTTCTCTGATTATATATTATACCTTACGATTTGGTAGGTGCCAATTTGATTGGCTTATACAAAGGTCAATCTGAAACGACCCTCTATGTGATGTGGTCAGATCTAGTTAGCAAACTGAATCTGATTTCAATGAGATTGTCTTTTAGCAGAAATGGCAAACCGAGGGGAAGTAATATAGATCTTATAAAAGATTTTTAAATCAGTAGCACTCGTTCAGAGTTTAAAATTGTCTAATTCTTAAAGGGACTTCCTCCCATTTTCACTTGAAATGACTGTTACAAAATATATAAACTCAATTTCATATTGTAAGTAATCGGTACTGTGACATTAAAAATGTATGCCTCAACAACTGCTGTTCCATCAGTGGCCGAGTGATTAGAGTGTCGAACCCCAGAGCAGGAGGTTGTGGGTTCGATTCCCGGTTGTGACATACTTAAGTCGTAAAAAAATGGTACTGTTATAGCTCCCTTGCTTGGTGCTGAGCATATAAGGGTAGTTGCAGGACTGTTTGACCTAGTGTTAGGATAATGTGACTGGGTGTGGTATCATGCCACATGTCCACAGCGTGATACTGCAATGTGGCAGCACTATATCTGTCTCAAATAGGCATAGTCTCCAAATGATTGAATTACTGTTGGTGGGACGTTAACAGAATTAGAGCCAGATAACAGAATTAGAGCCTGGACAGAAAGAAGTTGATTTGACACTCTAAGGACTGTGTGGTAATTCTCCAACAGGACACCATCTTGTTATTTGTTCAGATACATTGATGCCCTTACTTCCCCTGGATACCTAATGATTTTGTAGGCGCTGATTTGATTGGCTTAAACAAAGGTCAATCTGAACCTTCTACATGATGTTGTCAGATTCAGTTAGCAAAATATGAATAAATATACTGAATCTGATTTTAGTGAGATTGTTATTTTAGGTTATTTAGTTAAGTGTAAGTCATGTGAGTTTATACAAACAGCCATAAGTAATACATAGAATCTCTGTGTAAAAAACACTTCAAAAGTACCTTTAAAATATAAAAATGCTCTTGTATTTTTTGCAGGAAGCGAAAGAACTCCAGCAACAGTGGGCCGGTGCAAAAGAAATCCTGCAATACATCGGAGGTGAGGGTTGCTGACTGCTAAATATCTTTAGTTAGTCAATCAGATTAAGTGCTTAGGATATTGGGTATTACATTAGAATTAAAATAACAAAGTACCACATTCAAATAAACATGCATATCAGTAGTTAAACTCATGAAAAACTACAGATAAATGCACATAAACCTTGCTTTCACATTTAACAACGTCTGAGAAATGCAGGGATATGCCTGTTTTGGTATCTTGTTAATTACTGGTACATACAGTGGTGCTTCTGCATCAGTTGTTAAAAATACTACTGATAAAAGATTGAAATACAAAAAATATGTGATGTGTGATAGCACATTTGATTTACCTTTGTGATTCAGTATGATGCGTTCTTCATCTGATACCATACGATATGCGATCAATGATCTGCAATTTATATTATGCTATACACAGTAAGTACAGTAACAACAATATTTGCTGTCATGTATAACTGGTTAATCGTGTTTTCATCCGAAATAAACATAGCAAGCTACAGGAAATGATAAATGTTGATCCCCATGAAAAAGCAACAGACTCTGACATCTTACTGACATCTTACTTTGTAGATGAGACTATCGTTTAGCACATGTAATAAGAGAACGTATTTATGCCCCCACCAAAAACGGTCCATCTGACCTGAAAGTTTGTGACACATGTAACTCTGAAAGTATTTGTACAACAGACTTGAAACTTCATGGATATATATTTCAGGACATGAACTTGTGCACCTTGGTATTTTATCAAACCATTGTTGAAGTAGACAGTTATGGGCCTTTTTTAAAAAAAAACAAAAAAAACTAGAGCTATCACTGAAGGTGATTAATACCCCCGCAAAATACTTTAATGCAGGAGAAGCCAGACTTCAGGCAGAGCATAGATAAGAACCTGTATACATAGTATATTGGTTGTGATAGTAATAAGTAAGTAAAGTTTTTATTTAAAGTTGATAGAGAGTCAATAATGGTTGTTTGTCACAGTAGTTTAAAAATATAAGGTTACAGTTCTTGGACACTGCACTTCTCCTAGTCGCCATCTGTTTACATTTTAAGTTTCAAGTATATACCATGTATAATATTCGAGTTATGTTCAGGACAAGAAAAACAAGGAAAGTAACAAAGGGAAATAACTCTGTAATTACTCTAGATAGAGTTATGGTTCTTGTGCACTGCACTTCCTCATATTGTGGTTGACCATTGTATGAAATTGTTTTGAAATCCAACCAGTAGTTTACAAGTTATACTCCAGACAAGGAAAAAATACAAAGGGCAATAACTCTGTAATTACTCTAGATAGAGTTATGGTTCTTGTGCACTGCACTTCCTCATATTGTGGTTGACCATTGTATGAAATTGTTTTGAAATCAAACTTGTACTTTTCAAGTTATGCTCCGGACAAGGAAAAGTAACAAAGGGCAATAAGTCTGTAATAAGTCAAAATGGAGTTATGGTTCTTGTGCACTGCACTTCCTGTCCATGTGCTTGATCATTGCATGAAGTTGTATTGAATTCCAACTTGTGGTTTTCAAGTTATGCTCCTGACAAGGAAAATGCAACGGACCGCTGGACCGACCGACCACCAGGTGACTCCTATATACCCCCCCAAACTTCGTTTCGGGGGTATAAATACACATTAAAACTAATGTAGGTATAAAATTAAGTTACGATAATCTCTTTCAATGTTTTTGATTAGAGCACCCAAGCGAACACTGCAGAAGAAAGAGGTCCCGGAAAATAAGTTATTCCAAGGAAGCAACATCTTGGACGAAATCGGAATTTGATTATGCATAATTAGATCAGATTTAAACTGTTAATTTTCAGACATGGTAATCATGAAAATTTTGATTAAACACATCAAGTAAACTTATAGGAATGAATGTAGCCCAGCGTATACTTAAATATCGATTTAATGCTTTCGAATACATATTTTTCACACATGCATTAAATTGCTTAACTACGCACAGCGTCTGTTGCAGAAAGTCACGTAGGCCACTACACATGTCTATACAGTACATGTACCGGTACATAAAATGTAAAAGAATGTTATTATAACTAATCAAATAATAAGGTTATACTAAATGATATAATTAATGATAAAAAATTGATACACAGACGCAAGATGTTGAATTTAGAGACACAAAGAAAAATTATTTTCTTAAAAAAAATATAATAATTAATAAATAAAGGGTGTCCCGAAACTAAGACTGCCAAAAATCTTAAAGTGATTCAATACGATATACGTTATGCAATTTATGATATACCATTGCTTTATGATACGATGCGATATGATCCTGTTTATTATGTGTAATACAATTGAATGCGATAGGATATGATTCAATACGTTACAATGCAATATGAACGATATACGCTATTTTTTTACAACTGATACGATAGCACCACTGTATAATAAAAAATCAAATTCTTAGTCGATTACCATTTGTGAATGAGCAGCTTTAAAATTGTGTTGGTATGATTTTATCGTCTTCCATGTTTTAAACTGGATACTTATTATGATATCAACAACAGGAAAATCAATCTTCTCATAGGGTTACAGATTGATCAAGATTGATTGATTGATAAATATTAAGTTTTCAGCCTGGTTTCTGAGGATTATTTTCAGAATGAAAACTTTTCATACAAAACATATAATATACTTATCCTTAAAAGACATTCTATGTCATTACTTTAAGAACATGTGACTTTCATGTATCAAAAGAGCTGTGCTGATTGGCTAGAGACTACTATAATGTCTGTGCTGATTGGCTAGAGACTACTATAATGTCTGTGCTGATTGGCTAGAGACAACTATAATGTCTGTGCTGATTGGCTAAAGAGACTACTATAATGTATGCAGTATGGGTTTATGCCCAACTGTCCCACTTTTTGATATTTTGTTTCCCAACTGTCCCACTCAAGATTTTTAGCACCTTGCTGGGTGTGTTTTGATAAGGGATTATAATCTATTTCAAACTACAACACATTAAAATGAATTGAAGTTGTATTATCTGATTTTGTTTCTGATTTTTTTTTTGATTTTGTATTTTAAGAGGTAAAATTTCATGTTTTAGTTATATTGTATTATTTCTTTCTAAAATGTGTTTATTAAGGTCCATTAATTAGGGTTACTAAATTAATTGTAATTTATAGTGTAAACATGCATTCCTTTGATCTCTGGCTTTAAAGCTTATGTGAATTGATAAAGATAAAAAATAATTTGAACTTATTAAGATAATTATCACCTCTGCTACTTTTTTCTTTAAATTGTGTTAATTGATTGGTCCAACTAAAGCCATTTATCCTTTAATTGGTTAAGAATACAAACAAGTCCTTTGATCTAGCAGTTTACTACTTAAGGTAAACAATTTGATTTGAAGTAATTAACATTTTTGGTTATCAATTATTGTGACTTACAAACTGTGATATCTCATTAATGAACTGAACTGTAAATATATTTTACATTCTGATGTAAATGTCTTCATTTGATAGTAAAATTTCACTAAGTAACATCGTCTGAAATTATAAGCTAAAATGGCAAATGCACAAGTGAGTGTGCAGTTTGTCAAGAACCAACGTGGTGGTGATAGTCTGGTTTACAATGGATTCAGATACCAGGTCAAAAACCGAAAACCAACAAGGGTGTACTGGGTCTGTCATGTCCGAACCTGTTCTGCTAAAATCACAACAGCTGACAACATTCCAGTTTCTGTGACCAATACCCATAATCATGCAGCCGAACACATGGAACTGAAGCGCCATGAAATAAATCAACTCATGCGAAAGAGGGCACGCGAAGAAACCACGCCGATTCCGTCAATATATGAAGAAGTCATATCCAGTCTGAGAGACAGAGAATGGGACGAAGATGCAGAACAAGTCTGCAAAGGATTACCAACCTTCCCCTCCACCAAGTCATCTCTATACAGGGAAAGAGGTGCATTGAGACCGGGGATACCAAAGTCCAGGAGTGACATAGATTTGGATGGAAAATGGACTGAAACGCACACTGGTGAGCAGTTCCTACTGGTTGATGAGGCAGAGAATGACAACAGGATGCTGATTTTTGCTACAAGAACAAATCTCCAGCATCTGGCACAGAACCCAACCATATATGGAGACGGAACATTTTATGTGTGCCCAGACATATTCAGCCAGGTCTACACACTCCATGGATATATTGATGGACACATGTATCCGTTAGTGTTTGCCCTTCTGCCTGGAAAAAGTGAAAGGATTTACTGCAGACTTTTTCAACATCTTCAACAGAAATGCAGGGAAATAGGAATGGAACTGGGACCAGACACACTCCTGATAGACTTTGAGGCAGCAACCAAGCAGGCAGCTCGCAGAGTGTTTCCAAATGTGAATGTGAAAGGGTGTTTTTTTCATTACACACAGTGTGTTTGGCGGAAGATACAGAAGCTTGGCTTAGTTGGACTGTATTCTGAGAATGAGGACTTTAAGAAACTAGGAAGAAGAGCTGCAGTTCTGCCTCTAGTCCCCATACAACATGTTGAAGATGTGTGGTTTGTCGCACTGACGGATGCTGAAAATGCAGAGATTCCAGTGGATGTTTCAAGGTTCACAGACTATGTCACTGAACATTGGGTTGAGGGAGACAAGGACAACTGGAACCATTTCGAGACAGAAGGACCAAGAACAACAAACAACTTGGAAGGCTGGCACAACAAACTAAAGAAAAGTATGAGACAGTCACATCCGAACATTTACAAGTTCTTGGAAACAATACAAAGGATTGAAGCTGCCAATGCTATCAAAATTCTTCAGCACAGTGCCGGAGGAGTGAGAGAAAAGAAGAGGAGGAAATACCGACAACTTGAACAGAGACTGTCTGCCCTGAAACACAAGTACATGGCTGAAGAAATCACTGTGATGGAGTATGCCGATTGTGCATCGCATTTGATTCGGTTTGACGAGTAACTCTGTATAGAACAGATCAGTAGGGTGGAATGTCACAGTTGTTTAAATGAAATGCTTGTTTTCAAATTAAAACAAAATACAATAAATTGTACCACATCCGAATATAGCCCTGTCTTTATTTGATTTGTTCATGACACATGAAATAAAAATAATAAATATATGAAAACATAAAGAGTTTGTTTTCTTCATTTCAGAGAGAGAGAGAGAGAATACTGACAACATCCTAAAACATAATAAGTATTATAAATACTTATTATAAATAATTTTGCTAATAGCATATAACTTATTATAAATACTAATGCAATATATTATATGAAAACATAAAGAGTTTGTTTTCTTCATTTCAGAGAGAGAGAGAGAGAATACTGACAACATCCTAAAACATAATAAGTATTATAAATACTTATTATAAATAATTTTGCTAATAGCATATAACTTATTATAAATACTAATGCAATATATTACTAACCATAAATACTATTGCAAATTGCTCTTAATAATATAAGACAATAAGACAAATAATTGCACTGAAATATTCCATCCATTTAGGTAAAGACTATAGTCACTCATCCATGACAGTCTATTGTTATCCAATTAAGCATGATTCCCAACTGTCCCACCTTGATTTTTACTGTTTTATATAAAAGTGGGACAGTTGGGAAGACACCGCAGTATGAGTATATGAGCAAATAGGGCAGTAGCAGTAGTCCAGCATTGGATTTATTGGACACTTGTATAAAAGTTGTTATTTTCACTATCTGTTTATTTGTTGTACAGTTGACATTGTTAATCAATTTGCTTAAATATTTGGTTATTTGCTTCGCGATTTAGGAATACATATTCGATTACTGACAATATTCTTTGCACCAAATACATCAGTATATAATTACACCTCTTCTAGGATTCACCCCAAACTTGAAAATCTAATGCAGTGTAGATGTGCAGTGCATGGATTCACCACAGTGCTTAGATCATGGATGTTTTACGAGGTGCACAAGAAGCATAACTCTAGCTAGGCTTATTCTTGAATTATCCCCCTTTGTTAAAAAAAATGTCTGGAGTATACACTATATTTCCTGGTGGCATAGTGGTTTGAGCATCCACACCAGAATCAGAAGGTCATGGGTTCAGTACCCAGCTGCGATATACCAAAGTCGTTAAAAATGGTACTGGTATAGCTCCCTTGCTTAGCACTCAGCATATAAGGTTAGTTCCAGGACTGGTTGGCCTGGTGTCAGGATAATGTGACTGGGTGTGGTATCATGCCACATGTCTACGGCGTGATACTGCAGTAAAGCAGCAATATATCTGTCTCAAGTAGACATTGTCTCCAAATGATTGAAATACATTCGAAGGGAAGTTGACCTAATAACCAAACAAACAAATTTCAAAATTAGATGATGGATTCACTCAAAACTTATGAGGTGTAGAAGTGCAGTGCTCAGGAACTGTATCTCTGCAATTTATTAATTCTCTCTCTAACAAGATAGTTTTAATTATTTATATCTGTCGTAAAATATGGCTGGAAGGGTGCAGAGCCCATTTATCATAATATCATAAGATATTTGATGTTTCTTTTCCTCTCACTAATACCTGGATCTCAGATGAGTGATTCCAGGGCTTTCATAACTATCTTGCTAACTATTCCCTTTTCTTCATTTTGTTTTTGTCCATAGCATCTCTTCAATTCTAAATGTTAAATGCACTTTAAACTCAGATCTTAGGTACCTCATGAGGTAATGAAGTGCGATACTCTTGCTTGTTGCACCCCCAGTAAAGCATTGCAAATAAATAGGGATAGATTATTTTAATGTGGGTGTTGGCATCAAATGATAGGACCTTGTTTTTGTGTAGTGATAACTTGTGGGTAAATTGATTAATCTAATTTGAGCATTTGATGCTCATCCTTTCTCTGATAACTGCTGGAATGTAGGCGACACAAATGTTCTGAGAAACAGTCATCTCAATGTTTGTCCTTTGAAGACTAGGTGTCACATGCTAGAACAAGACTGCTAACTCACAGGTCAATAATCATGCTTGGAAGTCAAAGGTAATTAATCAATGCCAATTTGCTAGTCCAGGCTGAAACTTCACAAAGGTTTGAGTTATTTATAAGATACTAATTCCCTAATTCCTTATATTGTGTACAATGAATCTCTGATATAGTGAAACAAATTAATCTCTTTGTTATTTTTTATGAATTCCACCAATATAAATTAATGGTCACAAAGTAGGATGAGTTGTTATATAAGAAAATAATTATTGTGTGATTTTGTTTTACAAAAGGTATCTTTTTCCCTGTTAAATATTCATGAAAAACTAAATAGATATTCAGTACATGTATCTATGAAAAACTTGCTTAATTGCAAAATGTTAAAGCTTTTTAAAAAATAAGCAAGAAATAAAACAATCAGTTGATCATTTAGTTGATGGACAATTAATCAATCAACTTATATAAATAGTTTATGGAGCATACATTAAATACGTATATTTTTTGTCAGAAGAGGCCTTATTTTTTCCTAGTTCTTCATCTTATTTCACCCAGTTTTTGCTTTTGAACTATATGTACGGCATACCTTGTTTAGAGCTATATTAAAAGGGAGATCAAAAAGATTTCAGTGTTGGTAGAAAAAAATTCTGTGGAGCCTACCTTTATCAAACTGTGGTGTATTGACATTTACACAATAAGACCTGTCTTTGGAACCAGTTATCAGCCAAGGTCCTTTTCTAACTTGGATGTTTTTTCTTCTCTGTTAATAAGCATGGGATCAATTTTAGACTTAACATATTCAGGGATATCAGACTATCTATATCATTTTTGACTATTATTATATACGGGGTATGTGTAGGGCAAGAACTGAAATAGATTTCATTTGATTTACCAAAACCATTTTTAATAGTTGAGATCTTGTTTTATTATGCTATAACATCTATGTTCTTCATTGGATTGCTTCAATATTTTGACAGTTGCTTAAGTGGATGAACATTTACATTATGCATTTGACCTTGTCTTTTTACCTACTTTTTTATGAAAAAAGCAGCATCTGGACAGTTCTTATGATCCCGAAAAACCCATCCATAATACCATCAGGTCTTGTTGACTTGTATTGACATCAAAGTTGTCATTTTATAAAATAGGGTATTGTCATTGCAATGTTCAAATCTGAGAAAACTTAATCATTTTCATATTATGATCATCACCAACATGATGTCTTTGTCATGTTCCATCAACAGCAAGAACCATGATGGGAATTTCTTGATATTATCAAAACCACATTTTGTTGCATTCCATATACATTTGTTGATAACTTGTAGTTTAATGAGCTGTAAACCAAAATGAATTATTTATAACTTGTGGTTGATTACCAGGCCAACAAGGAACCTCAAGGCAGCCAACAGAGGAAATAAATATCGGAAACCCAGGCCTTCAAGGTATCGGCATCTTGTTATTTAGTCAAACAGGCATATCTCAATTTGATCACATTTTTTGCTTTTTATTCTTATTGAAGGGAGAGCATGTAGTTGTGGCTTTGTCTGTCCATCCGTTAATTTGTTTGTTTGTTTGTCAGTCTGTCATTATTTTGGTCCGCAGCTTAACACAAAAACTTTTAGAGGTATCAACATGAAACTTAATAGGTAGATAAATTTCAATGAGGAGAAGTGCAGTGTACAAAAAGCATAGCTTTATTTTAATTAAGGAGTTATTCCCCTTTGTTATTTTTATGCATAATTTTTTTTCCGGAGCATAACTTAATAACTACAAGAGGTATGGGTATGAACATTTATAGGTAGATAAGTCTCCATGAGGAAAAGTGTAGTGTACAAGAACTATAACTCTATCTTGCAAGATTTAGGAGTTGAATATATACTGCCCTTTGTTATTTTTCATGCTTAAATTTAATCAGGTGTATAATGAGATATTGACTTCATAGGTAGATATATCTGTATGAGGAGATGTGCAGTGTTCACGAACCATAACTCTTTTCTGCATGATTAAGGAGTTATTAGATGGTATACCAGTGTCAGCAATACATTAAGTTGACAAATCAGGTCAAAATAAACATATGCTGTGCCTGCTGATAACAAGGTATGGCATGCGTCATTGTTATGAAATACAATTACCTTGGTTAAATATACATATACACATTCATACTTAAATGTACAGAGACATGAGGTAAAAAGATCAAAGATATATTTAAAGTGAACTATCATGTAACATCATGGAATTTATAGATTTTTTTTCCCTCTAACTTTTATCATGTAGTGAACTTTGTGTTTTCACAGATAAGGAGAGATCGCTGATTTGACTTAAAACACATGCCTCTATTCTCAAAGGCAGGCAGTATGTTAATATTCTGTTGTAAGGGGGCCTGTTTTTGTGTCGCCTGACTAGTCAGGTGACATGTAGGGGTTTCTTTTGTCGGCAGCGGCGGCATCGACTGCAGCGGTGTCAGTGGCGGCAGCCCCATCTGCTTGTCCAGAGCGTAACTTTGTCACCATCAGTTGGAATGACTTGACACTTGATATGTATGTTTCTTGCAATGACCCGGAGTGCACTGCGCAAGAACCATAACTCTTCCTTGTGCCTTTTTGAGTTATTCCCCTTTGATAGATTTTCTTTGAGAATTTCTTGCCCAGAGCATCTTTTTTAAGTTTAAATGACTTTAGACTTGATATGTATGTTTCTTGAAATGAGCAGAGTGCAGTGCACAAGAACCATAACTCTACCTTGTGCGCTTTTTGAGTTATTCCCCTTTGATAGATTTTCTTTGAGAATTTCTTGCCCAGAGCATATCTTTTAACCATAACTTTACCTTGAGCGCTTTTTGAGTAATTCCCCTTTGATAGATTTTCTTTAAGAATTTTTTGTCCAGAATTTTAGAATTGTTTAGAATGTTATAATAACTAAGCAAATAATAAGATTATACTACATTATAGAATTTATGATGCATAATTAATACACATAAGTAAAAAGTTGAATTTAGAGATATAAAGAATAATTATTTTCTAAAAGAAAATAAAGAAAATAAAAGGTGTCCCGTAACTTAGCCAAAATTTTTGAGTGATTCGATACTATATATTTTATGCGATGTAGGATTTACGATATACCATTGCTTTACGATACGATGTGATACGATCCTGTTCATTATGTCTAAAACGATTTGATCTGATAGGATATGATTCGATACATGATTATGTGATTGAGTATACAATGCGATACGAAATGATGAAGTACAAATGAAATGCGCTATTTTTGACAACTGATACATTAGCACCACTGTAACTCAAAAAGTATCAAAGCTATTAACTTTAAACTTCACATGGATAGACCTTATGATGGAAAAGTGCCATGCACAAAAACCATAACTCTGAACATCATCATATTTTTTTGAGTTACTGCCATTTGTTCAGTTTTATTCTTTTTTAAAGGCATTTCTTATGCACTACAAGACATAAAACTTGAAACTACATAGGTGGATAGACCTCAAATAGGAGAATTGCAGTGCACAAGAACCTTAATTCTTCAAATTATATTTTTGGAGTTTTTTTCCCCATTGTTTAATTTGATATTCAATTAAGTTTTATTCCGAGCATTAACTCATGCACTATGAGACATATAACCTTGAAGCTTTAAAGGTGGGTAGATCTTATGGACAAGAATAGCAGTACACAAGAGCATTATTCATTTCCAAGGTTTCTTGTTGGAGTTTTTCCCCCTTTTATACAATTTCGTGTCCTCAAGATAACTCCCGTTCGACTCATGCTATTGAAATTTAATTTCATTTATGGAAAGAAATTAATGAGAGAAAGTGTCCTGCAAGATTTCTAACTCTGGCCTCATTATTTTTGAGTTATTCCCCTTTTTACAATTTCTTGACTGCAAGATCACTCTTGTTCTACTAATGCTATTGAAAGAAATTTTCAGTTCTGGAAAGAAATCGGTGAGAGAAAGTCTCACACTTAAGTTCCATAACTCTGGGCGGAGCTTTAACAATATAGTCAGCCCTTTAACTATTTTCATATGTCACTGTGTGTCTTAGTGTATTATGTGTGTGTGAGGGAAGGGGGAGACATCAGTTTTATACAGAAACAAATCTCTCATTATAATCTGCTTCTCAAGGAACAGTTAGGGCCTGTATCAGGCACATTGGCCTACCAGGTTCAATTTTGTAAAATGTTTCAATATCTTTTCATATAGCTGAACCAGGAACATCAGAGGAAGAATTTGTGGATCCTGGTTTGTCAAAGGTGAGATTAGAGATGAGGGTAGAAGGGGAGAGAGAGAGAGAGAGTAATATATACATGAACGTCAT
>CM037795.1:5627186-5649382 GCA_021229015.1 Solen grandis
GGAAAACGACATTTAAGGCCCATAGCAGGGCATATCCCACATCCATCACATTATCCTGAAACCCCCAACCACATGAAACTACCCTCATACAAACCAATTAACATACCGCACATAACTTTATACCTGTTGAAGTACCATCATAGATCTATAACATGCTGGGAGCATGAACACGACCACCTTCCCTCATTGTCTGTCACCCG
The DNA here is from genome assembly GCA_021229015.1 of Solen grandis. Lineage (NCBI taxonomy): Eukaryota > Metazoa > Mollusca > Bivalvia > Adapedonta > Solenidae > Solen > Solen grandis. The sequence goes on from CM037795.1 coordinate 5,627,387, forward strand.
ACTTCATGCTGAAGCAAAAAAAAACAATTCACAATGGATTCCTTTTTAGAAAAGTAATAGTACATGAGTGAACTTGGCAAGGGACTAGTACACATAAAAGGGTTTACCAAAACTGTCCCAAGTGATTAATATGTTTTTTAAAAAAAAATTATGTAAAATAAGCAAGTTTAAACAAAAAAAAAATACATACATTTTCTTCGTTTGCGCAGACATCACACACCACGTTTGATCTTGCCCAGTAATGATTCCTCCAAATCAACAGCAGCACAGTCGCATGGAAAACAAGCCACACGCAGAACTCTAAGATAAATTCTGAAAAAGGATAGGATGTACACTAAATTTTGGTAGGTGGCCCCAAAGGCCTTTTTAGCTAATTTGGGAACTTTCCCTTTTTTAAAATGCTGTATTTCGGAACCCTTTAAAAAAGTGGTGCCTGGGGAACCTTTTATGTCAACCCCGGTAAAGGAAAAAGGGCAAATTTCTCTAAAATATCCATGTGTAATACTTACTACGTTGAAAAGTGCTTCCAAAAAAATGTTTGGTAAAATTAAAAAATTAAATAATTAATGCATACTTAAAATTTTTACTACAGCGACTATTGAAATTTTTTTCTGTAGATTTATAACACTAATATACCGCCCAAAATTAAATAACGTCTAGCACGACATTTTTAATATACCCCATGTTTAGGTAAACTGATAGGGGGTCATTTTGAAAAATTTTATTCGCTGTATCACATTAATTTAATAAAAAACCCCATATAAAAAAACAAAACCCTTCTACTTACCTAACTGACCATCAAAAAAATACTGGTTTCCTTGAATTTTCCTGACATTAGGCTAGCAATGCTTGGTTCCGGGCGCTTTTTATGGGGCAAAATAACACGACCACCTCCAAAATTTCTGAAACCCAAAATTTAAATGTTTAATTTTTTTCAAAATTTTAAACGTGGGGGAAAAAGAATTAAATCGAAAAAATTTATTAGCAATACCTGACACCGAACTGTAACGAGGACAACGATACGGAAGAACTTGAGTGAGGACGAATTTAACATTATTTTTTAACATCAATTTAATGCTCAAAACAACACCAATTGCTTGGTAATGTAAATATAATTTAAAATCATTGTACCTATCGCTTATTGGGCATTTACTTTTCAAATTAAAAAAATTTATGAAGTAAAGCCTGAAAAGTTTTCCCCCGACTTACCAATTTTTCCCTTTTTCCCCCATTTTTATTCGCCGTCGCCGGTCATTTCACAGCGGCTATTTGGGTTACGCCGATTTCTCATTCGGCTTAAAAACAACAAATCAAGTGTACGCCGGGTTTTCCCGATCTTAAAAAGGCGCATGTCGGGGTACGCCGGGGGGGTGAATGAAGTCCCCCCCTATCTCGTTGCTGAACAGAAGAAATTGTTTCCCGATTTTAAAAGTCTTTTTTTGAAAACACAGTTTAAAAATCTGAATATCGTGCATTTTTACCTTTAAAATAACACATTTGCGACTGGAAAAAAAAGCTGATAAACGACGGGAAACCTTTAAAAAACGATCGATTTTTCTGTCGGGAAAAAAATACCTCCTACGGAAAAAAAACGATCGCTTTGTTTCTATCGGAAAAAAACCCCGAACGTTCATATCCGTCTAAAAAAAATAAAACAAAAAATAAGACGGTTTTTTTTTTTTTTGGGAAATTGTTTGTTTAATTTTGTATTAAAGGAAGAAATTAGTTTTTAAAAATCGCCCCTTTTTGTTTAAAAAATGCTTTAAAAAGGGTACTTTCCGTTGTTTTGGGCCAGAAAGAATTGTGATCTTAAACAAACCAAATCCTAAACCCAATCCTGCACATTTTTATTTTTTGAATCTTTTTGCTGTATAATACTTTTATTTAAATAAAATTCAAACTTTTTTTTATCTAAGGTAGCCCTACAAACTTTAAAATTTCTAAAATAAAATGTAATTTTTGAAAACAAAATGCAAAATAAGATTAAATTTTTTAAAAGAGTTTAGAAAAGATAAAAATTTAGGTCGGGGTTGTGTGGTGATTTTTATATATATATAAATAACAATAATGAAATCGGTTTGAGAAATATAGGGCCCAGCCTGACCGGGAAAGCAAACCGGGGCCTTTCACATTCACATTCAGGGAAAATTTCCTACTGAAAAAAGCTGGACAAGTCACTTACACTTATTCCACAATGTTTAGGGTTACTTACAAGCCATTTCTTTAACAATAATTGTAATTTTTTAAAAATATATAAATATTATTAAAATAAAAAAATTGGGTCATTTAATTTTTGAAATTTGCAAAAGTTTGCAAAAGTAGAACATACATAATTATAATTTAATTTTGGGCCCTCCCGTGGCCAAGACTCCATTTCCCAGGGGGTTTCGAACCCCGGCGGGGTCATTTGGATGGGGAAGCCTTCAAGCTGGCTTGCAGTAGGTTGGTGTTCACCCGGGAAAGCCCAGGCATTAAGGGTCTTCCTCCACCTGAAAATTAGCGGGAAACTTCACAATATGATTTAAAAAACCCTGTCGCAGCGGGAACGTTTAAAATTAAAAAATTTAAAATTAATCTTTTTTTAAGGTTATTTAAAAAAATTAATGGTTTTTCTGTGGTTTAATGGTTACAACTGCTGAGTTCAATCACGTAACTTCTTTAAAATTTGTGATTCGATTCCTCAGTGCCCACTTTCTTCATCTAAGTAAGAGCCTCCAGCCGTTTGTGGTAGGTTGGGGTTCTGCCCGGCTGCCTTGTATTTAAATCTGGACTCGATCACTAACAACGGAAACTCACAGGGGCAGTGACAGTTAAGCCCGTCAACACAAAAATTTAAATATAATTTTTGATTTGTTTAAACACGATTTGTTCCCCAAAAAAAGATGCAATGTAATGAAAATAAAATAAGCCCCCAAAAAATTTCCCTAAGTGTCCCCTACTAATGGGCATGACTCAAACCAAGGCTCCGGGCCGTCCGGGAGTTCCAACAATAAAATAAAAACAAAATGGGAAACAGATATTCCTTTTAAATACCCCACAAACACTTCCCCCCCTACACCGACGGAACACGCCACCATGCTACTCTCCGACTGAGCTAACTGACAGTTTTTTTTCTACCTACCAAACAAAAAAAAATCAAAATGAAAAAAAATTTTTAAATTTGTAATCGGGTTTAGATAAATGAAAAACCAAAAATTTCCTGTCCCCTTGCTTACATGCAGGGCCAGTGCTCTATAATTGAGTAATCCAAAACCCAAATTTTTAGAAAACCCATGATTGAAAATCCCTAATTAAAACAGGAAAAAGAACAAACAAAATCCAAAAGCAGAAAAAAATCCCTGAAAAATGGAAAATTTGAAACGCCCCAAAATTTTTAACCAATCAAAAAAATTTTGCAAACAGACCAGGCCCTGGTTTCCAAATATAAAAAGGTATTTAAAAACTTGAAAGATTTTCTTTAACTTTCCAAACTAACGCCCATTATTTTGAAGGGTTTTAAGTATGTTACCAAATTAAAGTCGATTTTGGTACTTAAATTTTTTCCCGAGAACACAAAGGCCCCAGGACTCTAACTCGAGACCCCCTCATTTCCGGGCCAATTTCTCTCCCAAAGCATCTACAAACCATTTAAAACCCTTTAAAACTTTAAGGCTACAAGTTAAGCTTTTAAAACTTTTTCATAATGATTGAAAAAAAACTTTTCTTGCAGTTTTTAACCAATTCACTTGCACCCCAAGGCAAAAGATAAAAAAGCATTTTTGTTATTTTTTGTTGAAAAACAAAACATCCAGGGAAACTCAAAAAAAAAAAATAAAGGCACATTTTGGACTCAAACTAAAGCCCCCGGGAAAAACACTCTCAGTGCCAGAAATTTTTTCATTGACTTTTGACATTTTTCCAAATCATTTGTTTCATCCATTAAAACTTAAAATTAATTAAACCCTATTTTGCCCTTAATTCAACCTGTTTCAAATTGCACATATCCCCCCAACAATTTTTTTTTAAATTATATTCAAGAAAACCCCCAAACAAATAAGCCATTGGCGTTTACCCTATAAAAAATTTTATTTATTCAACTGAGTATTAAAAAGGGTTTAGTTATCCAAAACCAAAACCGGGCCCATACATCAAAATTAAAATATTCTGTTTCTTTTTAATTTTCATGTCCATTATTACAGGTTATCCCCAAATTTTTTAAAATTTTACATAATTATTTTTTCAAAAATCCATTATTCATACCTTTTATTAGTTCTGGGTTGTTCCATTCGAAAATATTTAATATCTCTGGAAAAAAATTGAGGTTTTAATTTCTTCATTTTTTTTTAAAAAAATCCAAAACCTTATTTAAGAACCCCATTTTTCAAGTTTAAAGGGAAAATCATCCGGGTAAAATTAATTCATAATAATTTGAAAATGACCCTTAAATAAGTCTAAAATTTACACTTTTAATCATTTTAGCCCCCCCTTTGTTTAATGGTCAACCTATTACATTTGGCCCAATTTTAATTTCCCAAACAAGCATTTTTTTTTGTTTAACTTTCATTTTAAAAAGGGCCACCTCTGATAATAGTCTCTTTCTTTTTTCTCTTTGAATCCCCACTTAAGCCCGGGTTTAAACAGTATTTTAAGCCCAAAATTTTTATTGAAATGTTACAAAAACACTGAACTGAAACCATTTCCCCTTTTGGCGAGTGCAGGGGGAAAAAACCCAGCCAACCCCTGGTTATAAAAATTTTAACTCAAAATTAAAAAATAAATTTTTTTAGGTTTTGTTTAAAACGGGTAGCCCCCACTGGTAATAAAAATGTCAATAACTGGGGTTTTTTTTTTTTATTATACCCAATGTCTTGGTAAAAACACAGTGATGCAAAACTAAAAAACCTCCCCTAATGTAAAAAAAAGGGACCCAAGTTTACCAACTTAATGCCTTGAAACCCAAGTAAACAAAAAGACAAAAAAATTTAAAATATAGGTGCATTAAAATACTCTGATGGACAATTTTTTTGCATTGTGAAAATTTTTAAAATTAAATTTTAAAAGGGCAAAATTGACGGGGGACAGAGAACTCCATAAGAAAATGCCCAATGTAAAGTTTTGGGGTTCTTACTATTTTTTCTCGGATTGAGACCATTTGCCCTGAAAAGGGGGAGATAATCTGAAAATTTTTCCCATAAACTTTTTTAAAAAAAATTCAAATTTGTTTATTATTTCATTATCAAAGCAAGAAAAAAACGAAGGCGGGCAGCTTCTTTTTTTTTTAAATTTTTAAATTCTGAAATGTTTTGTATAGCTGTAGCTCAGTTGGTACGAGCATTTGCCCTTATGTAAAAGGCGAGGTCTTGTTTTGAAAACACAAACTAAAACCCCTGACAAACTTATTGCTCCAAATCAGGCTGCACATTTTTCTGACCCTGTAACATCCCAAAATTTTTTTTTAAAAACCTTCAATTTCCTAAACACTGATTAGAACTGTCAGCAAAAGACCAAAGTCATTACAAATCTTAATTCTGTGAACTCTTTAAACAACTTTTTAAAAGTAACATTTTTCATATTTTAAGTACAATGTGCTTATCCTTTAAAAGAACTGAAACAAAAGAATAGAAATAAAACTCCATAAAAAAACCAAAACCCAAATTTCACCCTTTAATTATTCAATTTCCCAAAATTTTGATGATAATTCCTCCCCTTTTTGTAATTTAACTCAAATATTTCACTCCCTTTGGATTTTTTGAAGCTGTTATTTACAATGAAAAAAACTTCCAAATAATTATTTTTTTAAATTAATTCAGTACAAGGGTTTTAAAAACCCCAAAAATTAGGGGAAAAAAGGAAAGAAAAAGATTGTTTTCTCTAAATATGACATCAGTGAGTACTAAACAAAGAAGGGAGAGAGAGAGAAAAGAATTTACTCTTTAAAAAAAGGGGGACAAAGAGAAAAAAGGGGGTGGGGGGAGTTTACCCCAAGACGAGATAGAAGGAGGGGGAGATTTTTACTAAAGAGAGGAGGGAAAAGAGATGGGGGGTGGAGACAGAAAACCTCATGACAGAGAGGGGAAAAGGGGGGGGAGAGAGTTTACCCCATACAGAGATAAAGGGGAGGGGGAAGTTTCTCATGAGAGAGAAAAGGGGTGGAGAGAGTTTACTCATGACAGAGAGAGAGAGAAAGGGGGGAGAGATTTTCATTTCATGCGGGAAAAAGGGGAAAGGGGGGGGAGAGTTTACTCATGACAGAGAGAAGGGGGGAGAGAGTTTCCCTCTTTCCAGAGAGGGAAGGGGGGGAGTTTCCCTCTCAAAAAAAGGGAGGAAGGGGGGGAGTTTTACTTGTGACAAACAAAAAATTTTATTCTGTTTTGGGTTACTTTAAACACCCATCATTAAAATCTTAAATACAAATACAAATATAGTACCCCCCAAAAAATGTAATTTTTTACTCATATAAGTTATAGGAAAAATATTTAATTTCGGGAATGAATGGGAAACCCTAAAACCAGGGAAACGAAAAGATTGAAAAAGAAATTTCTTTTCATTATGAATATATAAATAATACCTTACAAATATTTTTTTAGATAACATCGAAACGAACAAATCAATGTTAAACCCCTCTTTTGCCCTTACACAAAAAACATATCAAAGTAAATTTCTAGTAATAGCTCGTGGACTGAACAAATTGGATTAAAACAAAAAATTTAATTAGTATAAATACTGACTAAAAACACATAGAACAAATTTTTAATTTTTGTTGACTCAATTTATTTTTCCCCTTAGTTTTAAAGCAGAAAAAAATGTTTTCTAGAAAGGGCCCCAAACAAAACATCTTATACATTAGATTTAAAAAAGCTTTTAAACTGAACATAGATGGTCTAGTATTAAATCAAAATTTTAAAATTTTTTTGTACAATGACTTATACTTTGGGACAAATAAAAAAGAAATGAAAAAATTATCTTCAATTTTTCACGGGATGCGTTACAGATAAGACCCTCCCCCCCTAGTTAAAACATTTTTTGAAATTTTTTCCATTTTTAATTTTTAAAACTCATGAGCTATAACCTAATTTTAGTAAAAAAATGTCTGAGGTTAGCAGGTAATATATCTAAAAAAATTCGTAAAAAATTGTTTTTTTTAAAATCCCTTATACCCTCAAAAACACAACTGTTTTGAAAAACTATTCCATTCCTGTAAGTAAACAATCAAAAAACACGTTGTTTAAAAAAATATGGGAAACTGTTTTTTACATCTATACCCACCACAAAAAAATTGGGGGGGAACAACCAAACTATCTAGCATTTTTCTTAACACAAAAACCCCCAAATTTCCCTTAGACCCAATAAGAAATCTTTAAACCCGCCCTGTACAGGCATAAAACAATTTTATTTTTTGAGTGCATAACCTTACCCCCAATTTTTTAATTATTTTTAAAAGGGTTGAATAAAAAGGGGGATATCGGGGGGCCTAATTTTTCCGTAACACCAGCTTTTTAAGTACAAGCTCAAACCCTTTAAATATTTTTTTTTAAAAATCTAAGATGAATTTTTTTCTAATTCTTTAAAAATTTAAAAAAAAAAAAAGAGAAAGAGAATTTTTAAATTAAAAAGAGATAAATTCCCCATTTTTTCATGAGAAAAATGGGGGGGAGGGGTATCCTTGAAAGAGAGGGAAAAGAAATTTACCAAATTTGAAGAAAAGTTTTGTCTATGAATAAATTAAAGTCACCCCAATTTTAAAATTAATTTTTAACTTCAGTGAAGCAGAAATCCCATATGGTTTTGCTTTAAATTTGGGTAAATACCTGAACCACTGAGGATTTGCAAACATAAAACCTATCAACCCCCCTTTAAAAATAGATTTTTTAACCCAAATCTGATTTAATACTTGTTTTTTCAATCATTTCCTTTTTAATTGAGACTAGGGGTAAGATCAAATTTGAATCTGTTAGTTTTTGCAGATTTTTATTTTGATAATGGTTTCCCCTTGAAAATAAATGGAGGGGCCCGTAAAACTAAGATAATATAAATTAAAGGGAATTCTTTGCACAACCCAAGTTATTTAGAAAGTTTGGGGAAAATTCGGGATCTCTTTATATAAATTTAAAAAATAACTTAGTATTAAACTTAGGAGATTTCACAAAACCAAGAGATTAAACAAAAAAAAATTAATAAATACATTTTGGTTACAATAGAAAGTATTTTTAAAAATACTTTCCACATACATGTTGTATGCCCCAAAAGTAACTTCAAAGTGCCCAAAGGGTGCAATGCAGCAATAGCAGTATTTTGCCAAAAAGAAAACTTTTAAAATTAATACAAAATCAAATAAATATGATATTAACAGAACTAATTTTTCTGTAAATTTTAAATTTTTCATTATCATTCATTTGAATTGGGGTATGCCCCCCCCCCCCCCCCCCCCCCCCCCCCCAAAAAGTTAAAATTCACTCCCTTTTGGATTTTAAGTCATTTTATACATACTATAATCATTCAAAAAATTTCAGAAAATTCTTTTGGGTTTTGCTGCAACACAGTTTACCCCAAATTTTTTTAAATGTTTTTTGGGGTTTAAATTTCCCCAACCAACAGAATTTCAGTCTTTTTTGAGACATTCTACTTGAGACAGATAAAGTCTGCTAAAAACTCCCCGTATAACACTGTAGACATTAAAATTTTACCACACCCCAGTCACTTTAAACCCTGACAAAAGGGTTAACCAGTTCTAAAACAAACCTTACATGCTGAGCGCCAAGGAAGAGAGTTTATACCAGCCCAAATTTTTTATGACTTTGGTAGGGTCGCGGGCCAGGAACCCAAACCCGACAACCTAGCCCCCCACCCCAAAGGGCCCGATCCCTTTTAACCACTCTGCCACGGGGAACTTCATTTTTTAGTCTTTTTTATTCTACTTTGAATGCATCTGAAAAAAAAAAAGGTCAATTTTAAAATTTAATATCAAAAAAAAAAACCTCCTTCATTAAAGAATTTTCAGTCCCTTTTAAATTTTGCCCAGGGTCCCAAAATATACAGAAATATATAGATCGAGAGCCCCCTGTTTCTGCCAAATACTTAAACAAGGCAAACCCATTCCCATGCTTTTTTGGGTGTGTTTTGAATGTCAAAGAAATCCCAATCGGTCCAAAAATTTCCTAGAAAGACACTCTCTGCCCATGGTTTTTTCTATGTTTTTTTTAATTTTATTTTTTTATATGCAACAAAAAAAAAAAAAGTGGGGAGAGAGAAAAGGAGGGGCCCCATTAAATACATTAAAAAAAAAAAATAGGTTATTTTTAAGTCAAAAATAAGAAAATGTTTATTTAAATTTCCGTTAAAAACAGAATTTATTTTAGAATCGGAAAGCCCATATATCCTTTTTAGGACATATCTATCATATCTTATAGGCCCAAAAAGGGTGCACTCTACACATGGGGGCCCATAATAACCACTAAATTCTTTGTAACCGGGGGTTACCCCCTTTTATTTTTGGGAAACCCAAAGGGATACCCCCCTTCAAAAGTTTTTTTGGGTAAATATTTTTTTGGGTTTTGGGGTGAGAAATAAAAGGGAACAAAAAATAAATCAAAAAAAATGAAAAAAAAATGAAATCAAAAAAGCGGAGGAAAAAACCATAAATTTTTAAAATAAATTGCCAGAATGGAAAAATGAACTACTTTTTTTCCCTACATAATTGACAATATTTTTGTTCTGTTTTAAAACCATTCGATGTCTAATTATAGATCCATTCACAAACTTTTTTACGCAAACCTAGGCTTGAAACAATCTTTAAACTTAATATAGTATATAGCCCCCTACAAACATAAAAAAAATTTGTTTCAAAACACTTGCTGTAATTTCCTCAGATAATTTGTCCAGGAACGTCCCAAGGGTTAAATGAACGTGGGGCCCCAGTAGTTTTTGGGTTTTAGTTTTTATAGGTGATTAAGCTTATTCAGTCAGCAAATTTACTAAGGTTTAAAATAATTTCGATTGAATTAATTTAAAAATAAAACTGAAATGAAATCAATTTGGGATCTTTGTGTATGTGAGTTTTATATTTTTCTTGTCCCTAATCTTTGAACAAAAACTGGGTTTTACTAAAGAATTTAAGATCCAAAGTTACAATTTTTTTAAAATGCTATTTTTTTTCCGCCTTTTCTTTTTATAAGCATCCCGGTGTTAGCAATTTTTGTTGGGGAAAAATTAAAAGAAGCATAATTTTAAATTTCCCATAATTGACATTGGTTTAGTCAATTTTTGCATTAAATTTCGATAAATAAATTTTAATTCGTCCCTGTTTTTTTTGGGTTTTCATTAGGTTATATCCCAAATGAAATTTGAAGTCACTTTTTTTTCTGCCAAAAAACCCCTTTTTGCTTTTTGACATTGTCAGTATAGAAAAATTTAGGAATGTAGTCCCCCCCAAAATTTAAAAAAGAAATGGAAGCAAAAAAGTTTGCGTACACGTTAAAAAAAAAATAAATCGAAATAAAAAAGGGGAGAAAATGAATTTTCTTCACGAGGGCATAAAATTATGTCCATTTAATGAAAAAGTAAAAGTTTTAAAAATTTAAAAACAAAGTCGGGAAAAGAAAAACAAAAGTAAAAAAACGAATCAATTTAAAGTTTCCCAAAGGAAAAACCCATAATGTGTTTTTAAGGGAAAATCAGTCCCTTTCCCATGAAACCCGGTTAAATTCAGGAAAGTTGAATTTTTTTTAGAAAACAAATTTTATGATCCTCCCAAGCAAGGTAACTCCGTTTTGAAAAAACCCTAAAACCCCCTACATTTTATCCCCCCTTTTTTTCTTAAAAAAGGGTTTTATAGAAAAAACGGGTTTAAACTACTTTTTTATCTCCCTGTTGTTCCCTTGTTTTTTCACTAAGCCATTCGATGTCAATTTTAAAATCATATCATTGTAAGAACAAAAATAAAATATTGGGGGCATATTTTTTGCCAAACCCTTTTCACACTTAGCTAAGTCGAAACTTTTTTGGAAAAAAAAATTTTCACAAAACTCCAGATATTATCTGGGAATAGAAATATTCAAGTTATCCACTTGGTATCTTAACAAGACAAAAATGTCTGTTTTGCCCACTACTGCAAAAAACATATTCACTTTGGTTAACTGGTATCATGCTCCCCTTTCCAAAAATAATTATTTAATGCAGAAGTAATGTTTTAAAAAAAATTAAACTTAAACTGTATTCAAAAAAGAATGGTTTTTCAAGTAGAAATAAATTTCCTTTCTTTTTTGGCTTTTTCTATTTTTTTTTAAATTTAAATGCGAATTAAGTTTTGCTAAAATTGAGAAAAATTTAAAAAAACAAACTTTTGAAAGACACAAAAATATGTTGATTAGAATATTTGCCCCGGGACAAAAAACACCTAAATTAAAGGGTTTTAGTTTTTTAAATAGAAAACATTATGTATCTTTAAATCGAAAAATAAAGAGGGTTAGCTTGGTTAAATGTAATTAAGAGAGTTGATATTTTCAACAAAGTTTTGTTTTTCTAACTTTGATCCATAAAACTGAAAAACCCCGGGGCCAAAAGGGTTGCTTTCTTTTTGATACTGACGATAAACAACCCCAAAACGTCCCCCCCTGCGGTTTTCTTTTTTTCCGGTTTATGAACTATATAATTTAAATTTCAGACACAGGGTTTTCCGCCGGGGCCCCAATTTTTGGGCAAAATCATTTTAAACTAAACGAAAAACAAAACAGACTTTTCCGGGGGCGGAAACAACTGTTTCCCACGGCAAAAAACGTTCCGCAATCCCCCAATAGACACGGGGAAGGGTTATGGTTGGCCAAAGGCAGGAAACCCAAAGGGCCCCAAAACCCCCACAATTTCTTGCTGTTTTATGTAGGATTTTTTTAAACCGAGGATGAACAAAAAGTGCACAAGTACAATTTGAATAAATAGGTTCGTTTTTATTAAAAAAAAAGAAACTTGTTTTTTACTGCAAAATAATAATGCTTTTTTTGTTTTTTAGTTGTTTTTTTAATTTATACAAAAATATAGAAATTAAAAAAAGGGAGATACCACTTTTTAAACTTAGTTTTGTCATTTTTAAATTTCAAATTTCATACTTGGGAATGAATTTTACAGAATCTTCCCAAATAAATTATTCTGCACGGGAAAAAAAAGAGAGCCCAAATACCGTTTTTTTTTATAGAAAATTTTGGCCCGGTTAAAAAGCCCAAAATTTTTTAATAGGGCGTCAATTCAAAAAAAAAAGGGGCGTGGGAAAAAACTTTCCAAAACCTGTTTCCAGTTTTAAATTTGGGTACTTTTTAAATTTTCCCTACAACAAATATTTTTCCCTCTTAATACAGTGAGCAAATCGCGGCCTGCCTAATTTAAAACCTATCTTTTGTCTGATCTGTCTCACCGTTTGAAAAAACTGGGCGTAATTGGGTTTAGCTGTTTTTTTATAAAATACACGCACTCGCGCCCAACGCGTATAATACTTATTTACCACATATAATCCATATTCCTTATGTCCATAACACATATATTCTCCAGGCCCGGGTCCCCAAAAATTTTTTGCCCGGGGGGGGGGGCCCAAAAACAGAATTTTAAAAATTGGGGTGGTAGGGGGGTTTTGGGGGAATTGCTTCCCCCCAGAAAAAAAAATTTTTAGGTGATGGAGATGCATTTTTTGAAGGGGATCTGGGGATAAAAGTGAAAGGTTTTTTTTTGTTTTTTGTTTTTTTTTTTTTTTAAATCCGATATATTTGAAACTTAAGGGCCCAGGGGCCCACTGGGAAAAAAAATAAACCGGTTTATGTGAAAAAAAAACGTTTTTTTTTTCCACCGAAGGCTCCCAATGTTTTAGCCAAAAAAAAAACCCGACATCCTTTAAAAATACAATTATTCTTCGGGAAGGTCCGTTGAACATGAACATTCACTGTTTTTTTCGGCTATGACACAATAAACCTTTAGTCTCGATTTTTTGGAAAAGCCCCCGGGGGGGGGGCCCCCCCTCCGAGATCGGGGGAAGGTGCCCCGGGGTTTCACTGAGTTTTTTTAACCCTAATCGGGGAATATCCCCTAGATTAGGGGGTCCCGCGAACCCCTCCACGTGTCCCCCCGGGGGGAAAATTATTGAAGGGATGAAAAAAATTTATGGTGGAATAAAGCGACAAAGTCCAAAAGAAGACTTTGGGGGGTTTTTAAGGTTTTGTCCTAAGCAATGTCCCCCAAAGGCCTTTTTGACCGTCTCATCTAAGACTGGCCAAAAAAGAAAAAAATTTAAATTTTTGGGTTCGCTTTTCAAAACCCCTTTCCATTTTTTTTTTTTTTTTTTTTTTTTTTTTTAAAATCGGGAAGTTTCCCCCCAGAAAGGCCCCTAATATCCCCGAATGCCCCCGATACTTCGGCGAGACAAACACAGACGCATCGGGGATTCATCGGGGGAAAAAAAAACGCGGGAACTCCCCTGAATGCTGACCGGGGCTTCTATGCGGGAAAATTTTCCCCCCTTTTTTCCCCTTTTTTCCTTAAAAAAACGGGAAAACAAACGGGGAAAAATTTTAATGAAATTTTTTTTGGGAGTAAAACCCCCAGGCCCCCCGATGACTCCCAGGCCGCGACACTAAAAATTTTCCCTCGGGGGTGGGGTTGCCTCCCATCCCCGAGGCAAAAAAAAAAATATATCTTTATTTTTCCCCCATAATATTTGACGAGTAAAAAACATAAATTTTCATACATATGACATAAATCAGCAATTTTCAAAAAGTTTTCCCCCAAAAATACATGACATTTCAGATCGATGACAACACACAATTTGAAAAAAAAAAAAAAAAAAAAGAAAAAAAAATAAGGGTTTTATTTTGATTTTTACTATACCTCTCCTAATGAAATATAGAGATCCCCGATAAGTCATAAAGATTTAAAGTTAAGACAAAAAAGATTAATTTTTAAATTTTTATTATTAAACCCCCAACAGTGGGCCCCATCGAAACGAAATATGGAAAAGACCGAAAAAAGGCAAAAAAAAAGGGAAAAAATACAAAGTATATAGTAATATAGATATCCGGAAAAAGTTTCTTAAATCATTAATAAATGTTTAAACAGGGCAACCTAAAAAAGATTATAAACTAACTTTATCAATTTTTAAACGCACCATCGTTATGACAAAACAAGATATAAATTCACTTTAAAAAACTACTACATATATATGCAATAATTTAAAATGAAAACAAGCTAAAAAGAATATAATAACATGTTTGAAAAAAATTTCTTTAAAATAATCATAAAATTTTAGTGTTTCGGAAGCTCATCTTTAAAAATGGGTGAAAAAACACCCCAAAAAGGGGTGCAACAAAATTCAGAAAAGAAATTAAATTTCTTAAATTGTTGACCAAAAAACTTTGGCCAAACGTAAATTTGGGGATCAATAACTGAAAATTTTAATTTTAAAACTTTCACATTTGTTGCAATCAAAAGAAAGTGTTCCCCAAACCCAAAAATAAGAGCCTCGTTAACCCTTTATAACATTGTTTAAAAGAAATAGGCAAGATATTTCCACAAACTGGAAAGACAGATTTTTACAAAACAAGGGTTTTTTTTGGGAAACGTTTTTGGGAAAAAGCCAAAGTGAGCAAAATTGGAAAAAGCTTTTGAAAAACCCTTTTTGAAATATCTAAAAAATTTTACAAAGTTCTAGAAATTTCCCAAACCAGGATAAAGTTGTTTTTTATTTCGTTTCTATCATCATTTTCCAATTTTAATTTTGAGGGGAATGTACCCTCAAATAATTTTTCAATCCAATAACTGCACCGAGATTATAAATTTTCGAGTAAATCAATATTCCTGGGAAAAAAAACCCCTATGAAAAATTATCTAAAGAAAATGAACTTAGTCTATACAAAAAAAAGACTTTTTCAACACAATCTGAAATTTAATCAAAAAAATTGTCCTAGAAATTAAATTTTCCCTTTTATTCATTTCTTGTTCAATAGGCAAACAATCAATTAAACTAAAACACAATCTGTTTATTGTTCTAGTATTTAAACCCCGTATATATTTAAAAAAACACATTTTTAAGGCCCGCTTTTAGTGAGAGCACTTAGATTGAGTAATTTTGGCCAACACCACATCCATAAGAGTTTAGGTAAAACAACAGCTTTATAAATCTTTCTACAAAATTTAAAAGGTTTTCAAACCATCTAAATTGAACCCATAATCAGCTAGCGAAAAAAGTTTTAACGTATTTTAAAAACAAAAGTCGGGAAAAATTTACATCTGGGTCCGAAAACTGATTAAAAAAAAATACCAAGAAAGTTTAAAAACAATCAGTTTTCTTTAAACAAATCCGAACCTAGAAATACATCCTATTGTGAGTCTTTTTTTGCGACTTTTAATTTCCATTAAAAACTATTATACACATTTCTGTGGATTGTACGAACCCCCATTACAAGAGTATTTAAAACAAAGAACTAACAAAGACTGAGGGATGACTTTGATAAGAAAGCAGCACAAGTCGTCAAACTACCGTTGGACGCCACAAAATTTTCCCCTTTTCTTAGACCAAAAACCCTTTTCCTCCAACCAAAGGAAATTTGGTCTTTAAGAAACATAAGTAAAAAAAAAAAAAAGCAGAAAACCCCCCCGTCTGGTTCCTTGTAAGTAGGGACCCCCCGATAAAAAACCTTTAAAATAAAAAACAACCAAATTTATATTGCTATGCAAAGCGATAACATTTAACAATAAATGTAGAGGTAATCCAATTTAAACAATTTTTAAAACAGGCCATCATGCCAACCCGGTCAAAAAGCTTGTTTTGCATCCAAGAAACAAGCAAAAAAGTTTACTCCATTTTCAAAACAAAATGAGAAAGGATTCCCTTAAGGGCAATGGGGTCATAAAACAACTTTCCCTTTTTTTGAAAACCCCCCTGCAAAAGGAAGTAAACGGGATAGGAATTTAACTTTTTTTTTGTTCAAAAAATATAGACCCATAAAGTTTTAAAATACAAATGAAAAAGGGGAATGGCACAAACTTTTTTGGGGCATCTTTCTTTTTCCACCCCCCTTTATATAAAGTAACTAAAGACACCTTAATTTTTAAAAAAAAAATGGAAAATAAGACAATTTTTTACATCAGTTTGGGTTTACAGAGATAGGAAAACCTTAGCGTAACACCCCCCCATGAAAATTTTTAATTTTTATTAAACACATTACTATCCCCCAATTTTTTTTCAATTTTTGTTTACCTAAAAAGAACCCTTTAAAATAACATTGTTGAAAAGTGCAAATCGCAGGGCCACCAGCCCCTTTCACACTTAGCTATGTCGAAACTTTTTTTGAAAAAAAAATTTTCACATACTCAGTTTTTTTATCTGGCAAGTAGAAATATTTAAGTTATCCAAATTAGGTATCTTTAAAAGACTAAACTGCTGTTTTGTTTCCCACAAATCAAATCCCATATTCACTTTGGTTTAAATGGATATCAAAAATCCTTTTAAGATAATTTTTAAAAGCAGAAGTTTAAAGTTTTTTTAAAAAATTAAAAACTTAAACCCTTTTTTCAAAAGAATGGTTGCAAGTAGAAAAAAAATTTCATTTCTTTTTTGGCTTTCTCTATTTAAGTTATATTTAAATAGGATATTTAAATTTTGCTAAAATTGAAATCTTTAAGAACAATTTTTTTTTGAAAGACACAAAGATATTTGATTAGAATATTTGCCAGGGGCAAAAAACACCAAATTAGGCCCTTTTAAATTTTTTTAAATAGAAAAACATTATGTATCTTACTCGAAATAAAAGAGGGTTACTTTGGGTTTAAAGTAAATTTAAAAAGGTTGATATTTTCAACAATTTTTTTCTAACTTAGATCCAGTAAAAAAATGAAACCCGGACCAAAGATGTGCTTTTTTTGGATACGAGCATACACAACCCAAGACGTCTCCCTGCGGTGTGTTTTTTGTTTTCCTTGGTTGATGAACAAAATTTTTAAGTTACAGACACGAGGGGTTTTCCCCCGGCCCTATTTTTTGACCAAAATCATTCAACTAAAAGTAATACAAATTCAGACTTTTTCCGGGAGCGGAAAAAAACTGTTTCCACGGCCCCGTCCCCCAACTCCCCCAATAGACACGGCAGATGAGGTTGGCCAAAGGCAGGATCAAGGTCCAAGACCCCGACAATATTCCTTGCTGTTTTCCAAAGTAGGATTTCTATAAAAAAGGATGAACAATAATGCACATACTTAAACATATTTTTAAAAAATAGGTTCGTTTTAATTAAAAAAGGGGAAAGAAGACTTTGTTTGTACTGCAAGTAATAATGCTTTTCATGTTTTCCCGTTGTTTGTTGTTTTAAATTTTTACAAAAATATAAAATAAAAAAAAGGGAGATACCAAATTTTTAAAAAATTTTTTTTGTCATTTAATTGCAAATGCATGACTGTAATGATTAGACAGAATCTTTTAAAAAAAATTATTCGCACTGGAGAAAGAAAAAAAAAGCAAAAACTGTTTTTTTTTTAAGAAAATGGTTTACCGTTAAAAAAGCCAATAATTTTTAAAAAGGTCTCAATTCAAAACAAAAATGGCCGGGGAACCCAAAACCCCCAACCCTTTTTCCCGTTTAAAAATATCCCTTTAAATTTTCATATCAACAAATATTTTTCCATCTTTAAAAACAGTGAGCAAGTCGCGTGCCGTGCCTAATTAAACCCAAACCCTTTGTCTGATCTTTTCCACCGGAAAAATTCTGACGTAATTGATATAATTTGGGTTTTTAAAAAAATACACCACTCGCGCCCAACGGGGTATAATACTTAAGAAACCACATATAATCCATATTCCTTTGTCCCAAAAAAAATATATTTTATCCAGGCCCCGGGTCCAGAAATTTTTCTTTCGGGGGGGGGAAAAAAATAAAAAAAATTTGGGGTGGGAGGGGGGTTTGGGGGGGGATCTCCCCCAGGGAAAAAAAAAATTTTTTTGTGTTATGGAGATCAATTTTGAAGGGGATCGGGGGGTAATAGTGAAAAGGTTTTGTTGGGTTTTGTTTTTTTTTTAAAAAACCGATATATTTGAAACTTAAGGCCTAGGTTTTCCCCCTGGGAAAAAAAAAAAACGGGGATGTGAAAATAACTTTTTTTTTTTTAAAACCCAAGGCTCCCAATGTTTTACCAAAAAAAAACCCGAGCAGCCCGTTGAAAAAAAGACAAATTTTTAGGGTTTGGGGTAGGTCCCCTTGAACATGAACATTCACCGTTTTTTCGGCAATTTACACAAAAGCCTTGACTCCCAGGGTTGGAAAAACACCCCGGGGGAACCTCCTCCATGGGTTGGCGAAGGGGCCCCGGAGTTTCACTGGTTTGTTAAAATAAACGGGGGAATATCCCCCTAATTAAGGGGAAACTTGCGAAACCCTCCAAAGGTCTCGGGGAAGATTTTGAGAGTATGAAAATTTTTAGGTGGGAAATTTAAACGACCCAAGCAAGAGAAGACTTTTTGGGGGGGGGTTTAAAGGGATGTCCTAAGAAAAGTCCCCAAAGGCCTTTTTTTGACCGTCTCAGTCTAAGAAATGGCCAAAACAGAAACTAATTTCTGGGTGCCTTTTCAACCCTGCCTTTTTTTTTTTTTTTTTTTTTTTTTTTTTTTTTAAGAGGGGAATGTGTCACAAAAAGGGCCCTAATCCCCAAGCCCCCCTGATACTCGCGGACATACAGACGCATGGGGGATTCATGGGAGGAAAAAAAATCGCGAACCGTAAGCGACCGGGAGCTTCTATGGGGAATTTCCCCGGTTTGTTTTCCCTAAAACATCGAGAAACATGGGGAAAAATTTTTCAATAATTCTTTTTGCAGTACACCCGAGGCCTCCCGAGACTCCACAGGGCTCCGACACTTTTTCCATGGGGAGTGCTATGCATCCCACCCCGAGCAAAAAAAATATATATCTTTTATTTCCCCCATAATAGACGATACAAAACATAATTCATACTAGACATAAATCAGCAATTTACATAATGTTTCACAAACATACATACTTACAGACGATGACCACACAATTTAAAAAAAAAAAAAAAAAAAAAAAAAAAAAGGTTTCTTTTCGATTTATATCTATACCCTGTCTATAGAAATATGAGATACTCGATAATCTATATGTTTTTTGTTAAGACAAAGATTTTTTTATTATTTTTATTTACCCAAAACAGTGTCCCATCGAAACAAAATTTGGAGAGACCGAAAAGGTAAAATTTAAGGGAAAAGAAAACAATAGTATATTAAAAATAGAGACCCAAATGTCTTTAAATCAGAATAAAAGTTAACAGGGCAACCTAAAAAAAATATAAAAAACTTATCAAATTTTATACCACCATCGTTAGACAAAACAGAATATAAATTTACTTAAATTACAACACAAAAAATGCAAAAATAAAATGAAAACAAGCAAAAGAATTAAAAACATGTTGAAAAACAATTTCTTAAGATAAACATAATTTTTGTGTTTTCGGGAGCTCATCTTTAAATAAAAATAAACCCCAAGTGTCAACAAAAAATTTAAACGACTTTAAAAACTTTAAATTTTTGACCAAAAAACTTGGCCAAACGTATGGTGATCAATAACTGAAATCTATTTTATCTTGTCACATTTGTTGCAATCAAGAAGAAAGTGTTCTGTTATGCACAAGTAAGGCCCGTTTCATTTAAAATTTTTTAAGAAATAGGCAAGATAGCCACAAACTGGCGACAGATTTTACATAAACAAGGTTTTTTGGGAATCGTTCTCAAAATGCCCAAAATGACATATTTAAAACTTTTTAAACCCTTTCTGAAATACTAAACTTTCTACGAATTCTAGCATTCCAAGCCCGTAAAATTTTTTCTTTTTGCGTTTCTTACATCATTTTCCAAAGGGATTTTGAGGGGAAAGTACCGTCAAATATTACAATCCAATACTGCACTGAGATTATAATTTTACTGAGTATATCATATATGTCTGGGAAAAAACCCATATGAACATTATCTAAAGAAATGAACTTAGTCTATACAAAAACAGAGATTTACAACACAATCTGTTTCAATCTACAAATTGTCCTAGTAAAATTAATTTCTTATATTCTATTTCTTGTTCAATAGGCAAACCCATCATTAAACTAAGAACACAATCTGTCATTGTTCTAGTATTTAAAACCCTGTATATATTTAAGACACATTCTATGTGCCCGCTCTAGTGAGGCAGCTTAGATTGAGTAACTTTGGCCAACACTCACATCCATAGAGAGCTTTAGGTAAAACAACAGCTTGATAATCTTTTTACAATTAAAGGGTTTGGGCAAACCATCTATATTGAACCCATAATAAAGCTATGCTGAAAATGGTTTGAACGAAATTTTATTACACAGTCGGAAATATTCACATCTTGGGTCCGAAAACTGATTAAAATAAATACCAAGATGTTTATAACAATCAGTTACTGTTAACAAATCCGAACCTAAGAAAACATCCGTATTGTAGCTTTTTGCGACGTTTATTTCCATTAAAAAACTATTATAGCACATTTCTTTTGGATTGTACTGGAACCTCCTTTGGGACAAGAGTATTTAAACAAAGATCTAACAAAGACTGTAGGGATGCCCTTGATAGAGAAAGCAGCAGCATGTCGTCAGCTACCGTTGGAGCGCACACAGAATTATCCCCTATGCTTAGACCAAGACCCGTATCCTCCAACAATGTGATTAGGTCATTTATGAAACATAAGAAAAAAGGAGAGCAGATACCCCCCTGTCTGGTTCCTTGAAAGATAGGGATCCAGCCCGATAAAAAAACCTTTAAAATATACACAACTTTTCATATTGCTATGCAAAGCGATAACATTGAAAATAATGTAGAGGTATCCATATTTATACAATTTGAAAAACAGGCCATCATGCCATACCCGGTCAATGCTTGTTTTGCATCCAAGAAACAAGCATAAAGTTTACTCTCATTTTCATAACAATATGAGATGATTCCCTTAAGACAAATGATGTCATAAGACAACTACATTTTTTTGAAAACCACCCTGCAAAAGGATGTAAAAAGCTAGGAAGTTTAACTTTTATTTGGGTTTTAAAAGTATAGCCCCATAAAGTTTTAAAATACAAGATGAAAGGGTAAGGGACGATAACTTTTGGGGCATCTTTCTTTTACCACCACCTTTTTTATAAAGTAAAATATGACACCTTTTTAAATCAAAGGCACATAAGACAATTTATACATCATGTTGAATAACAGAGATAGGTAAGTCCATAGCGTAACAAACCCCCAGAATTATATGTTTTATTATAACACATTATCTATCCCCCCACATTTTATTCAATTTCAGTTTACCTAAAAAGAGCTTAATATAACATTGTTGAAAAGTGGCAAATCGCAGGCCAGCCAGCCACTTACACACTTAGCTATGTCGAAAATTTTCTGAAAAAATTGTCACATACTCAGTTATTATCTGGCAAGTAGAAATATTCAAGTTATCCCTTAGGTATCTAACAAGACTAAACTGTCTGTTAGTGCCCACTACTGCAATCACATATTCACTTAGGTTAACTGGATATCATGCTCCTTTCAAGTAATTTTAATGCAAAGTAATGTTTTTAAAAGAATTATATTTAAAAATGTATTCAAATAGAATGGTTGCAAGTAGAATAAATACATTGCTTTGTTGGCTTTTTCTATTTAAGTTATATTTAAATAGCGATATTAAGTTTTGCTAAAATTGAGAAAATTCTTTTTAAAAACAAATTTTTTATGAAAGACACAAAGATATGTTGATTAGAATATTTGCCAGGGACAAAAAAACACCTAAATTAGGCTTTTAGTTTTCTAAATAGAAAACATTATGTGATCTTACTCGAAGATAAAAGAGGGTTAGCTTGGTTAAATGTAATTAAGAGAGTTGATATTTACAACATGTTTGTTTTCTACTTGATTTCCCGTAAAACTGAAACCCGGGACCAAAGATGTGCTTTCTTTGTGATACTGAGCGATACACAGACCCAAGACGCT
>CM037795.1:5649482-5699482 GCA_021229015.1 Solen grandis
AAGTACACATGGTATTGCTAACTTAAAAGCCAACGACATGAAATTAGGACCACCCTGCGACAATCGACCATCCTGAGAGCGAGATAGCCTGACAACTCAATATCAACACACATATACACCGATTCTGGTTGCTGCCGCAACATTGCCGTACAATGTAACTGTTCTTGATCTTCCTTAATTTATCAATATTTTAGTCTTCATTTAGTCAAAATTTGAAAATACACACACAAAAAATATTAACCAAAAGGTCAAAGAATAGGCTGTAAGCTTAGTATCCGTTCATCATCTGATCTTCCAAAATCTAAGAACAGTCCATACATGCTGAGCACGGATCTGCGCCAGGCCAACATGGAAAGGGAAATAATACGGGGATAGAATTAGATGTAAAGGCATCCTAAGTTTCCTCCCTTCCATTAAAACACTTCTATTACAGATTTTTATTTTTCTGCCACGGTAAGTTGAAATTAGCTGAATTTCAACTACATGTATATCGCAAGAATGCAATATATCGCAAGTATTGCGCCGGAGTTTGCTATTTTACATGAATGCTATTGTTATTTGACAATTCATTTTGAGTCAAAAACATGGAACAGAACAAAATAATATGAGAAAAAAATGGGATATTTTAACTTTTGTTTTTGGAAAGTGTGTGTGTGTGTGTGTCATTTAACTGTTTCTCAGAGAATACCTCTCTATGGCGGACTGGTCATGGGCTGCTAGTAGTGATAAAAGCCTTTGCCCCTTTCTTTGAAAGTGCCGTTTCGATGTTGCCTGGTATATATTTATCTCCTGTGAGGGGGCTCATCATACAAAGATTGATCTAGGACTTGTTGATCAGATGTCAGGATAATGTGACTGTATGTTGTACCATACCACATGTCTACGTCATGATATCACATCTGAGTAGCTCTACGTCTGTCTCATGTAGACGACTTCCTTCAAAGGACCAATATATGATTAGTTAGACGTTAATAACCGAAGAAGCAAACACAAATGAAACTCTATCCTGTGAAATTTCTATAAACAAACGATAATTGTATGGGGACAGAATAAGGAAATAAAATGAAAAATTATCAGATATCATTTTTTATTGATATTTATTAAATAGTTTATACAGGTGGTCTTTACACTTTGGATTACAAATACGTTGCATGATATAGGTGAAAACGTAATAAGTAATGAATAATCAAGGATGTACATGTATATGTGAATGAAGCGTGATCACAATAATCTTGAACCTGTATTTCAAAAAGAAAACAATATCATAATTAAAAGCATATTAATGTGTTGGTTAACATCAAACAATTGTGTTAATTATATGCTCCAAAATTGATTCAATTTATCACTTGTTTTCAAATTATTGAGCTCTTCGCTTTGAAAAAAACAACAACATTATGCTAAAAAATAATATTTCTTAAGAAGTACCGGTATTTTTACATATAATTACGAAAATGCACGTACATTGTTATTATTGTCAACTACATTGTATTAAAATTAGGTTGCTTTATTGGCTCTTTGACTCTTTATAAAGCAAAAGTAAACACATTCCTATCAAAGTGATAAGCTATTAAAATTCAAAATATGAAATTTGAATTAAACAACGTGTTTCTTTATTAAGGTAGTTTAAGCTTATTTATTTTTACATCGATTTGGACAAATTTCTTACAACTTATGCTAACATCAATAAAAATTCCTTTCGATGATTCATTGATTAGATCGGTACTTTGTGCCATGTAAGGCCCTGAATAAGCCTTGCTCCCATCGAAGTTCGAACCCTCGACCCGTCGATCCGCAGTCACGTATGTGACCACTGGACCACATGAATTTAAATCGAATAACAGTCTGTTTCTGTATTGTATATTTCAGTTATACTCGTATCTATTCTTATCACTTTATGCTTCTGCTAAAAGTTCAATCATTTCAATCCTTAATGACTATACAACTGTATATGTTTTAACGTATCTACCAACACTCAGTTTAATTTAATCCGAATGTTTTTCCTTTAATATTATATGAAGTGTTTTGTTCTTCATTTCAGTTAATTGTTCAGATTCATCGGCGTCCCATCAGTTTATTTCTTTTTATTTATACATGTATGTGAAATCAGGGTAACACGTTTGCTCAAAAGTATTTTAAATGTGTTTCATGCTGTTTTTTATGATACTCATGTACTATTTACGTGCTTATTCTTGTTAAATGAGTTTGTGTCAATACATATATACTGAACTTTATCCATCTATTAAAATTTCTGTATCCCAAAACCAGTTATGTTTAACTATACCCAACACTTTCCATTTTTAACTTGATTCTGGTTTCTCATGATACGTTATATGAACTAAGGCCGATTCTGACTATTCAGCTAGCATCTATATACATGTACATAGAATCACACACAACATTCAGTTCTTAGATACGACACCGAACTAAAAAGCCTCTAATAATCCCGTTTACCGTATTTGTATACCCTAACGGTTGCATTTCCATCTCCCACCCAAAGATTACCGGCTTTATCCAATGCCATGGCATTCGGTTTATGAAGTCCATCTTTTTGGGAAAGAATACATCCCTGAAACTCCCCTTCTGCGTTCAGTAAATGCACACAGTGGTTTCCCCAATCTGAGATCAAAAGATTTCGAGATTTGTCACAACACAGCCCCAATGGGTTGAATGGCTGAGCCATCTTGACGTCTTTGGGACCTGTGTATACAAAACGAATAACCCCTTCTTGGTCTACAACCGTGATCCTTAGATTTCCGTCCTCCCTGTCCGTTACACAGAGGTCTTTGTTTGGGGCTTCTGCGATCCTGTAAGGGGCACCGAACAGAACAGTTTCACCATACTCGTCAATTTGATCCAAAACCATTCCGTGTTCAGAGAGTTTGAGAATACAGCGGTCCGAATGGGGTTGACGACGAGTCGTGTAGCTGTCAACAGAACATACGAACAACTCCTTCCTTTTGTTCATTACCATCCCGCCAGGATACAAATGAGGCATAGCAAAGTCGCCAACAACATAATCTTTGTCCACTTTTCTGATATATTTATCCTCATAGCTGGACACGAGTAACAGCCCGTTAGGTGTCATGCACATATGGTCCACCTGAATGTCTAGTGTCACTTTCTTCTTTTTCTCCCCATCAATTGTATACAGGTAAACGTCTTTGGTTCCCCATCCACATGCCACCCACGCTTCGGTTTCAGATACTGGAGCAATAGCTTGAACCGTCTCTTGGGCATTTTTGATTTTGAAAGCCCCTATTGCCCTCATTTCGATATCTTTGCAGACTCGTATACCCCATGGGATGGGCAAAGTTGGTAGAGAGATATCTCCTTTGGTGCATTGTCCGAACATAACTGGCAACGACTGGGCTTTAAGTCCACCAGGAACAAAACCGACTGTTTCAATCTTATCCCGTGACAGAGTTGGAAGCTCATCTTCAGCTTGCATAAATTTCTTTTGTATCCGTTTTGATGATTCAATAACATTAATATCAGTTCCAATCTTGAGAATCCTATCCGCTGATGAGGCAACTGTGGCCATAGATTTGTAAGAATTAATGACTTCTTTTACTTCTTTATCCAAGCTCTCAGATTCGGCTTTATGTCTTTCCTTTACTTCAGTTATTAGTTGTTGACTTATCTTTTCTATTTCTCTTTGAAGAAACCTTGATCTGGCTTGAATGTCCTTTACTGCATTATCAAGATCTTTATCTAGCTCTTTCTGACTTTGTCTGACTTTTCTTGCAAAACCCTCAAAGTCGGGAAGAAATTCTTTAATTGCTCCAAGAAAATGAGTCAGAGACCCCCGTATCGCCTTGGCGACCTCACCAAGCTCTTGAACAGGATGCGCTTTGTGTTTTTCGTCTTTGCAGTTTGCGCAAATGGGCAGCTTACATTTTGTACAGTAAAATGTGAGCTCTTCATCCTTGTGTTTCTGACAATCGTTCCTTTGTGTCATTTTTGTTAGGACCATCGGAGACTTGTCTTTGTTATTGGTTGGTTGTTCAACAAGATCCAGGAAATGGTGGACCTGCTCAGACTCTGGTCCAGCGTGTTTTAGTTTACATGACGAACACAGATTCACCTCGCAGTCCAGACACCTGCTTCTAGCAAATTCCTTCTCTTGACACACGTCGCACTCCGATATCATTTTCAGTTTGTCCATTTCCTGGCGAGCCCGTATATAAAAGTCCTTTGCGATACCCGATACCCCTTCCTTGGGTATCTGCATCTCCTTTTTACAGAGAGGACATAGCAGCGTCTTCTTCCATTTGTTTTTCGTCACATGATCTTGCAGACAAGCCAGACAAAACGAGTGTAGACAATTTAAATGTCGGGGGTCACGGTAGTTTTTCATGCACAACCCACAGATGAGGTCTTCTTGGTGTGAATTATTTGCTTCCATCTTTGTCGCCATTTATATCAAATTTCATATAGTCCGTTTATGAATCCTCACAGACTGCTACATAAAATCCAGCGGTTATATTTTAATCATACATGCACACAAACTGTGTGTACAAATCGGGACCATCTGCCTTTGTGGTAACCCATGTATTGAACCAAATACATCGTAGAAGATTTGTATATAAGTAACTCATAAACCATCCATTCAGTCCGCAAATCTTCTGTTGACTTTTGTAGAGTGCAATATTGATTTGAGAGATATTAATATAATAGACCCACAACGTGTTGTCATTGGATTACTCCCAACGGGATCTCAGTTTGACTGAGCACCGGTCGTCTATCAAAACTTGTCTTAAACCACTGCCGTAGTGCTTCTGTGTGAATGTTACGTTAAACCAGAAAGTACACGCTCCTCGTGTTTCGTTACCTGCAGGCAACGTAGCCGAGTGTCAAATGTGTATTTTGACGCTAATTCTTGATCTATATAATGACTAATTATCAATTTAAAATTCATTTATAAAGTTAGGCCCAGACACGGGTGCAATGTTCTTGTTTAAATACGTGTTCCTATCTTTGGTCTAACGAAAGAAAGGGAAATTGATAATAAATGAGCGCTAATTAATGACTTTACTTGACTTGACTATTTGAGTTTACCGTCGCTTCGACAGTATTTCAGTCATATAGCGACGTCCAGCTAATAACAGGTGGAGGAAGACCCCGAATGCACGGAGACATCCGGATAGAACCACCGACCTACCGCAAGCCAGCTGAAAATCTGAATGACCCTGCCGGTTTTCGGACCCACGTGATGAGGGGCTGAGTGAGTTCGAAAGTCAGCGACTTTACCCTCTCGGCCACGGAGGCCTCGCTAATTCATGATATCGGTATCTTCCTTGTATGACCTAAATACACACTTGTATAGTCTTTTTGACATATACGTTGTTTAAAGTTAACTAGAAGAGAGAGAGAGAGATGTATGAAAGTGAAAGTAAACTGTTTCCAGGTGTAACTATATCAGCCCTGTCAGTAATAACTTTTCTTTGTTGTTGTTTATCTTGAAGGCTTCCTCACATGAATTAAAAAGAAAAACGAGTGACCCTGCCAGGACTCAAACCCACTGTAATAAAGGGCTAAATAATAGTAATCGCTTGACCACGTAGGGCCCCTGATTTTTTGTTAAATTTATTTCCCAAATTAAATAACTTTAGGTAATTGTATGGTGCACACTGGATACGTGTTATGTCCCAATGGTCGTGGTTATAGTAACTATTTCACTATCACATAGTCCCTCGCCACTGTTGGTTCGACTCCCAGTCAGGTTAACGCAGTTTTCAGCGGGGACTCCGTGGTCAAGGCATTGGGATCTATGACGTATAGTCATTTATTACCCCTACCACTGTGGGCTTGAATGCTTATATAGTTACGTCGGACGCTTTTATATGAAGAAGCCAACCAACTGACTTGGGAAAGATCGATGGATCTTCCGTCATTATCGAGGAATATAGTGTTTACCCTTTGTCTTCTTCGTAAGTATTTAGCCGGCGTCTCGGTGCATCTGAAACACCATCTCAACGACCGATGATTAAATCCAGGACAACGACAATGCCTTTTACGGAATACCATGCCCTGTAGAAGCATGCCGAGCTGCATGCATATACATACAATGCCTATTAAGCGACCCGATTGGCGGGCCTCAACTGTGTTGCAATGTCTGTTGAGATATTGATTATAGACTCAAATAAAGGTATAGAATTTTAGCCACGCTATCCAAAAATTATCAATAGTTGTCATTTAAAGGCGAAATAAATTAAAGGATTGCTTTGTACAACATGTTAACATAAATGTCCTACCACCGCGTAGTAAATATTTCAGATAGGGCGCTTAATGTGTGTTTGGATCGATGCAAAAATATATTATCTCGGCATAATATTACATTTATGTAATGTTCTCCAATCGTTACATTTTGGTCCTGACTGGAGATTTGTTTTTGTTACATGCAAAGTGTTCCTTAATGTCTTTGAACGTACATATACATGTGTAAGTAGAGAGAAAAAGGGGGGAGAAATTAGTTTGCACCTGACTTATGATTTTCTATGTAAGCGCCAGTAACCGGTAAAAGGTCACGTAACATGAAACGTTCGTTGTGGGGTATTGTCCTTATGTATCCGATATAGTGCTCCTTCACCGTGGTATCACACCGTAGATACGTGACATGATACCACATGCCACATTATCGTGACAACGGGCGGCCAACAAAGCCAATATCGCTGCATTACGGTCCGAAATCGAACTTCCGACCTCCTCCTTACAGACTTGACTATCTGCCCTATCGGACACCGGTACCAGTTTCCAGTAAAACATCACGCAGTATATAGAGCTGGGATATGTAAGACATGTAAAAGTATAATTCCAGATTTACTGTTATATAATTAAACCATGTATCGTATAGATGGTAATCAGTATACATAAAAACACAACTAGGTATAAAATCATTTGCAAATCGAATATTTCAAACAATCATGTTACATCTGTGATACGCAACTACAACTACTAGCATGTATTCATAACATGTCAGTAAACTGTACTACGTCGCACGATGCCTACCCCCGATTTCAACTCAGATCTATGGATATACAGTCAAACCTGTCTTAAGCGGTCAATCAGTTGAGCAAGATAAAGTGGCCACTTAACAGAGGTGGGGGTTAAACGAAGGTTAAATATATTATAAATAAAGCTTATTTTGTAATATTGAACCTGACCGTTAAGTCCAGGTTGACCGCTTAATAGAGGTGACCACTAATACAGGTTCAACTGTACCTTTAGAAATATATACACATTTAAAATATTGTTTTAATTAAATATCAAATACCAAAGCGCATTTTTGAAGAAAAAAGAAAAAGCCAAGCATGATCATTTCCAATTTCAAAATGAACTTATTTGCAACAGAATAGAACGCAATGTGCATCCTTGTTAAAATTTATCTCTGCGTTTTGTTGTATGTTTGTGAATTACGTCCCATCGACACTGTTTCAGTCATTTTGTGACATTTAATAACACGAGACACAGATATGTGGTAATTCATAAAGAGCCTGTGATATCATACCGTAAACAAGCGGCGCGATACCACCGAGTCACATTATATATATATGTATATATATATATGAGACAACAGAACAGAGCGCCAGACCAGGGACATATACCTGTATCGTTTTAACGACTTTGGTATACCTCAGCCGTGGAGCCGTGGATCGTAGCCACGACTCCCCCCCCCCCCCGAATTTCGAGGTAGACACTCTTATGATTTTTGTTATAAGACGCCCTGAAAGAGTAACATATATGCGTATATCTCGCAAATTGCATTGAATTATCTGCCATATCTGTCGTTATCTCGTGTAGCGGTCTTTATCGCTATGTATTTATTTAATCTCACAAAGCACGTTTTACCGCATTGAAAACCTTGATGTCGGTCTATGATTTTCAATGACTAAAATTCAATCACCTATCAAATTGGCAAACTATTATCAAAATTGCTACCGTATATAGACGTACAGTGTTCATTGCAAATCTGAAAGCATGTTTAATACAAAGAAATGTGTCACTCGTAGATATCACGTGGGCTGAATTTAGAACATCAAAAGTACCTCAAAGATAATTCGTTAAGAGTAATATAACTTTAATACTGTCATAGGATACATATGAAGTGTTTATAACCATGGGTCCTTATTGCAACATGTTAATAGTTGTTGGTGGAACGTTAAACCCAACAAATAAACAAATAATTAGTTGTTTCTCTCTTTCTCTCTCTCCCTCTGTGTGTGTGTGTGTGTGTGTGTGTGTGTTAAATAGTCAAGAAAAGTTTCATATATGTATTAGTTACCGTTTATATCTTAAATGTTATGGAATTTGATTTTCGCAAGTGACGTAAAGCGAAGCGCTGCAATAAACCCATAAAATTTAAATAAAAACGATAACAAATTTACAGTCTGTCATGTACGCCATACAGCTTTGCCGTTGACCTCGTCTTATGGGATCATCTCCACGTTTGACAGTATGTGTGGTGTTTCAGGGTTTATGCAAAACTTCCGCCATCGCAAAAAGCTTTGCCGATTAAGCCCTAAGATCACGTAGGCAACATACACACTCATATTTTCTCCAATTCAAGACCCCACGGATTTTTTTCATCAAATTTTGAACGAAATGAATGCATGTCATTGGTCTATAAAGTCGAATAAGCTGTAAATATACGCGAGGTCGTTATTTCCATAGCTATCTGGAAACTCTTGGTTACTTCGATCCGGATTTTTCCGCATAACCCACCCGTTTAGGCCAGGGATTTGCGCTCGTCATAGAATAACGTAGATGGACGAGTACTTCCGAATGGGTAGGCTATTTTATCAATTATGTATTTGGGATGACGAAATAACGTGATAGCACGAGAAGCATGTGGAATTCAGAATCCGGTTTTACCTTTGCTTTTATGAAAACATCACTCAAATTTTCTTACTGTGCATACATAACTTTCGAACAAAATAAGTTGTTAAATGCCATTTAAAAACGAATTACTTCTCCTCCTTCAGGTGCTGAGATTTAAAGAGCCTGGATTTTACTCTGAAGTCTAACGGATAGAAATTAGACCAGCCATAGTTTGATTAACACTTTTCAAAATGATGGACCAGCCAATCAAGTTGCAACCATTGTCAGGAGCGGATATAAGATAAAACAAGTAACTGGTGTTGCAGGCAACACATGAGTCCCTTACATAATTTTCCCATTACCAAAGCAACCAGATTTTTGGTTAGAAGAAAAAGAAGAAAAAAAGCTAAAATGATGTGCATAATCTCCATACTGCCATCTATTCATATTTCAAGTTTCATAAAAAATATTTTCAGTACTTTTTGAGTTATCACAATATATTGTTTTATATGCCATATTTTAAGTCTATTTGTTGTCATAGCAACCAGATTTTTCAACCTAGGAAGAAATAAAAAAAAGACGTGCATAATCTCCATACAGCCATCTATCCATATTTCAAGTTTCATAAAAATATCTTCAGTACTTTTTGAGTTATCATGGGATCCAATTTTTGCGGAGGGACGGACTGACTGACGGATGGACGGACGGAGGGCAAACCTATAGTCCCCTCCGGATACACCAGTTGGGGACTAAAAATGGGATTGAGTAGGGGCATAAATTTGAAAATTTAAAAAACAAACACACACGCACACATAAGGTAGAGGAGGGAAGGGGGTGTGCAAATATGATAAGTGCCGCTACTTTAATCAGTATCACTTGTTATATAACGTCGCAAGCAGCATCTTTTCCCTCGATTGCATTTCTTCGTGAATTTTATCTGGATATAGCGCCTGCGAATCTGAAAACTTTGTCCTTCGCATATGTCTTGATGAGTCTCACGGGGGCCTCCGTGGCCGAGAGGGTAAAGTCGCTGACTTTAACACTCACTTAGCCCCTCACCGCATGGGTTCGAATCCCGGCAGGGTCATTCTGATTTTCATGTGAGGAAGCTTTCAAGCTGGCTTGCGGTAGGTCGGTGGTTCTTTTCGGATGCCTTCGTGCATTCGGGGTCTTCCTCCACCTGTAATTAGCTAGACGTCGCTATATGACTGAAATACTGTCGAAGTGACGGTAAACTCAAATAGTCTTGATGAGTCTTTTGTAAGATGTGAATTATTTCCCAGCATTCGGCAAGAAAAAAAATTCAAAGTCGGTGAAATTGTGTATTGTCGCGAAAAGCCGAATGTTTTGCTTCGCAAGGGATATAACCCACTAAATTGACGAAGAAACAAAATACAACAGTTTTCTCCCCTAATCGAGGCAAAAGAAATTACCAGACGTCACATACTGCGAGGTACTTTAATTATGACTTGACTATTTGAGTTTACCGTCGCTTCGACAGTATTTCAGTCATATAGCGACGTCCAGCTAACTACAAGTGGAGGAAGACCCCGAATGCACGGTGGCATCCGGGTAGACCACCGACCTGCCGCAAGCCAGCTGGAAAATTAAGAATTATGAAATGTATTCATGTCAAATATATATAGGATCTGATACAAGTTGTGATTTCAAAACAAATTTTACTAAACTCAGTTCATGAAAATGTTATTAAGCAAACCTCTGACAAGCTTAATTACATTTTTGTGAACGAGTTTATAAAATATATATATCAGATAATCATGGATTAAGATTACAGGTACTTAGTAAGTTTTGATAATAAGAATGTGATTTGTCAATACGATAACGAGTTGGTTGTCACATGACAATGGTGGTACTCGGAATTAAATGTGGCTGTCATAAGGTATGGTGCTGTTTTTATTTTGTTATTCACGATTTGTATACTGGATACTAGCTTTCCTAGACATGCCCGGATTTACCGGGGTGGGGGCTGTCACCCAGCGCCCTGCGTCTCCGATAACCTTGCTGTCACCTATATACCGCAACATGGCAGCATCACTGCTTTCAGATTTGTAGATCTATACAACTAAATCTGTACAAGAAGTGCTAATTGAAAATATGAACGTAAGAATGAAACCAGAAATTAAACGATTTTGAAAAGTATGAATTAAAAGAAGAACTTCAGACTTTACGGTTTCTCAGTTAAAGGATGATCCAGATGATAATTTTTTTATTTCAGTGAAAAACCCTTCAATTAATTTTGACGAGTAAATAAATGAAGAATTTAGCACTGACTATGGCTATGACTTGACTTGACTATTTGAGTTTACCGTCGCTTCGACAGTATTTCAGTCATATAGCGACGTCTAGCTAATTACAGGTGGAGGAAGACCCCGAATGCACGGAGGCATCCGAGTAGAACCACCGACCTGCCGCAAGCCAGCTGAAAGGCTTCCTCACATGAAAATCAGAATGACCCTGCCGGGATTCGAACCCACGCGGTGACGGTGAGGGGCTGAGTGAGTGTTAAAGTCAGCGACTTTACCACTAGATCTAGTATTATCAATAAAATCATAAATCATTTTTTCTAAGTCTTATGCAAACATAATTAATACATTAAGCAGTACCTTAAGATTTTTTTTCATGCAGCTGTGTGTGTGTGGTGGGGGGTCAACAGTGTAAACTATAGAAAAGCAAATTAGCCTGAAACCATATTCAGTAGGATTATATTTACTAAACCAAAATAAACCTTTCCTTTAAAGGTATATTTAGTACTTAATTTGACAATTGTATTATTTAAGGGTAATGGATGTATAAAACATTTTAATAATATAGATAAAATTGATCAGTACCACACCAAGTCACATTATCTGGACACAACAGTCCTGGAGCTATTGTAACTTATGTAAATAAAGAAGTTTACTTGTTCAAATGGCTTTAATATAAAATCAGTTGAAATTCTCCAGATAGAAAAGCAGATGTATGCAACAGATTTGTCAAGAGATGCAATCTGTATATACTTATAGACGACAACATTACCCCAATGCATAAATAAGAATGAATCTTTTACAAATGCTATTAAAAGCATACAATTACAGTTCCTTCAAATTCCTTCAAATTGTGTGTAGATAAAGATCATTCAAGACAGGAAATGCATGCATTTGGGTTTGGGGGCATCCGAGGCATTTACTCCGGTTAACCTACTAGGTAGTCCAGGATGAGTGGGTTACTCGTGTGAGGTCGATTAATCCGAACGACAAGGGGGGAGTAGTTTGTTGGGTTTAACACCCCACTGACAGTATTTGATATTTTAGTATTGCTTAGTTCTTACGATATTAAGATAAAGTATCTGTAATGGTTCTGCTATGTCTTGGACCACATAACCTCTAAGATAACCAGGGGCCTCCGTGGCCGAGAGGGTAAAGTCACTGACTGAAATACTGTCGAAGCGACGGTAAACTCAAATAGTAAAGTCTAAGATAACCAAGGTATCCTACTGAAACATTAGGAAACACTGGTTATCTCCTTGAAAGGCCATGAGGTTCGAAATGTAAAACTTATGTAATTCTCTCATATTTTCTTATTGACTGACAACTTTTATAAAGAATAACCCTTTACCTCATGAATGTTCCTGTGCAGGATTATGAATATCAATTAACTTTAAACGGCATATGAAATAAAGGATATTTATTGCCATACCAACTGCACAGAATCAACGTTACAATATTGTATGAGCAAAACACAGGAGACTCTGTAAGGAGGTGCCCATTCTGGGTCTGCTCCATTTGCCATGACATTAAAACATGTCTATATGATTTAAACTGGTTAAATAATTCTTGTTTTGAACTTAAGCTACAAAATTTCATGAACAAATAGAGGAGACCCTAATCAGACAGATCCTGGAAGAAACGGTCTGATCTAGGTCTGCTGTTTGCTAGTGCGTCAAGAAAGTCTCATTGAGGTAAAAGGTTATGTTTGTTTGTTTGTTTGGTTTATCGTCCCACCAACAGTATTTCAGTCATTTGGAGACGATGTCTACTTGAGACAGATATAGTGCTGCCATACTGCATTATCACGCCGTAGACATGTGGCATGATACCACACCCAGTCACATTATCCTAACTCTAGGCCAACCAGTCCTGCAACTACCCGTATATGTTGAGGTAAGAGGTTTAAAAATATGTACAGAGAAAATATGAACAGGAACATAAAAAAGTGAAAATGAGATAAGAAAAAGAACATAAAAGATAATGATAAAATGGGGTTAAGGAAGAGAATTATTTCTTAATGTCATATTTTATTAATTTAAGGTTTGTATATTTTACATAAACATATGCGGATATAATAATTATTTTAAAATAGTTTAAACAACGGTGAAACACACAAGCATTATTTCATTATGTGTAAGCAGACATTTATAAAGACTGACTGTGTCGAGCAAGTCACTACAATTGCCTCAACAAATCTATTTCGAAACAATTATATACATAAATGTGAATTGTTTTATATGAAAAATAGTGAGACTCAATACATATATCTATCTATATGTCCCCTTCACATCACTTCACATCACTTGAGACTGATGCACTGCTCTGTCCAAATGATGGCAGATTCACACCTCAAGAAGTGTACGTATGTCTGGCAAATATTCAATGTTCATTTAGAAGGCATGATCACTTCCGTCTCTTTAGGGTCTACAGACCAGTGCCATATCACAGAATCTCAGCTTCACAATATCTCAGTCCAAAACGTGTGTGGTGATCATCAGATGGTGTCAGGATTTCCGGAGGGAACCATGGAGATGTTTTCTGGAATATGCTGTACTGAGGACTACACCGCTGATCTGCAATAAAACACAGTCAACTTTGTTGTGTATGAAATTTCAATACTGAATATATACAGAATCGAATCGTAACCATTTAATATCATCATGTAACATTAACTTGTGCAAATATGGTGTTGTGTAAAGCTTTATAAAAACATTTACACATATTTATTTAAGAAGAATAGCAAATACTAGGACTATCACTGAAGGTTAAATAGTTAAACACAGAAAAGAAAACATTGGCCATAACATCAGAGTCCCTGCATGCAATCTTAAATAATTTTAGAATATCATGTGAAGTTATGGTTCTTGGACAACGAACTTGAACTACTCTATCCATCTTAAAAATTTCAAATAAATCCCTTTATTATTTTTCAAGCATGCTCCAGTCAAAAATTCATTATCCCTTTTCAAAAGGCCAAAACTCTGTGATAATACATTCCAATTTAAAATGCTCATGACATGCACAAGACTTGGTACTTCTCAATTCTTTGCGACTTAGCTAGTTTTCTGTAGCAAAAATGATTGTTTTCCCTGATACATTTCCTTCAGTAATCCTTAGTATTCACTTAGTGAGCGGAATCCAAATGAACCCTTTCCTCCATGTGTTTTATTTATTTATGTATTTATTTTTTTAGATCATTAAATAATTTTCAAAATTTAGACAAAAAAGTGAAGTAGAAATTAGCAGTGTGGCCATACGATGTGGTATTTAACATTATTATAAGCTGTCACAGGAAGCATATTTTGCCTTGATTCGGAGAAGAAAACTGCTTCAAGTTTTCCATCAATTTTTATGGGATAAAGCACATGCGAAGTAAAAAATTGTGCTCTACACACAGGCGCTATTGATTTTTTGTCAGATGTAAAGGATTTCCAAAGATTCGGGAAATCATTCAGAGTTTGTGAGTATTTGTCACGAAAAGCACGTAACTAGTGATGTTTTTCCAAATGTTAGAAACTGGTATGGTCATACTGAATTAGGGACCTAGAGTCTATTGATGACCAGTTAACTTGTGATAAGAAAAGATTTTTGCATTGTCCTTCACATCCATGGTCAAACGTGAAACCTAACCACCATTACAGATTATCAGCACTAATTCAGTATGTCCTCTATTCAAAGGTGTTTGCCCATCTGTACGGAAGGCACCGAAAAGAATTATTTGATTGGTTAAGAGGAAACATTCCTTTCACCGATTTTTCACTGATTGCTCATTTTCAAAGGGGTTTCTCTTTGATACACAAAGCACTAAATATTTGGGATCATCTGCATAAAATAAATCATGAGACCGAAGTACTGCCCCCTTCCTACACTTTGGCCATGTTACAAGATATATATTGCACTGACTTCACTCGTACCGTTCCTGGTGGGCGAGTGGTTAGAGCGTCCACCTCGGGTGCGGGAGGTCGTGTGTTCGATCCCCGGCCGCGACTTACCAAAGTCGTAAAAAATGGTATTGTTATAGCTCCCTTGCTTGGTGCTCAGCATATAAGGGTAGTTGCAGGACTGGTTGGCCCGGTGTCAGTATGATGTGACCGGGTGTGATATCATGCCACATGTCTACGGCGTGATACTGCAGTGTGGCAGCACTATATTTGTCTCAAGTAGACTGAAATACTGTCGGTGGGACGTTAAACCCAACAAACAAACAAACTGACTTCAATCGTGATCTTGATTAAACCTGCCCACATACATCGTGCACATGAATACTCATGTATAATGCGCAGGTTAATCAAGCTAATATCGCGAAGCCAAGAATATGTATTACGCAAAGTTTAATAAAATTCTAGACACAATTTTAAAGACTAAGTGCAGACAAGAATCTGTTATTTACCATTACTCTGAAGATAACATCCCAACTAAATTTGCCGACAATATGCAAGAGGATGTATGGACAAAAATCTGTAGGTACATTATGTTGCTAACAAGAGCCATGTTGACATGGCCATCCCCCGCCGATGTATTTGGAGGTTAGAATATTTTTTTTTTAATTTGGTAATGAAGACTGATGTTTGAAATGATCATACATATGAAACTGAAACCCATGTGAAGACCTACTATACCTGTTTTAAATGTTTACAGGTAAAATGTTAAGGCTGTGACAAAAATTACGCCTGAAAAATAACCAAGGGCAATAACTCAAATATTATAAAGGGTCGAGTTATCATTCTTGTGCACTGCACTCCTCCTCAATGAGATCTATCCACCTATGAAGTTTAAAATTGATATCTGAAATACTGATTAAGTTCTGACAAGATTTGTGTCAAAAATACAAAGGGTCAATATTTTGTGATAATTCATCGAACAAAAACATACCAAACGAACTAACGTTTTCATATACGGGAACATAAGTGGCGAATCTCTTGTTCTTTTTAGCCACATAACAGATTACAGAATGACTGACATCAAGTAAATATACTGTTATCTATTGTTCCTATAGCCACCTAAGTATGTAATATGTCAGTGTGCAACTTTATTGCTGGGGAAATGTGTTGGGTTAAACCTTAACAGTATTTCGGTCATTTGGAGACAATGTCTAATTGAGACAGATATAGTGCTGCCACACTGCAGTATGATACCACACCCAGTCACATTATCCTGACACTGGGCCAGCCAGTCCGGGAAGTACTCTTATATGCTGAGTGCCCAGCAAGGAACTATACGAGTACTATTTTTTATGGCTTTTGTATGTCGCAGCCGGGGATCAAACCAATGTCCTCCAGCTCCTGAGGCTGACGCTTTAACCATTCTGCCACCGGGTATGGTACTGGGGGTATAATAAGATCTGTTAAAACAAAAACAAATGCTAGGAAGTGATATTAGTTGAAATCTGGCTATATAATAATTTTTCACCTCCAATATGCTCTTACAGTTTTTCCTTATTTGAACAAACCTGTACACAACACTGACGTGGTATCAAAGTAGTCATGGAGTCCTCTTGGGAAGTCAGTTAGGATTTCTTGCAGGTTGTCCATGCCTTCTGGAACCTTGATAAGCAGGAAAACTAGCGATTATCCCGCAAAAATCTCAGGGCCCGACATCTATGAGCTATCCACCATGAAGACTCTCTGCTTGTGAGGCAGTTGAAACAACCTTGTGAAATAAATGCATGATGTCTATTATGTTTGCATATATTGAATATTTAACAATTAGTATATAATTAGTCACTGTTTGTTTGTTTGTTGTGTTTAACATCCCACCTACATTATTGCAGTTATTTGGAAACGATGTCTACATGAGACAGATTTAGTGCTGCCACACTGCAGTATCACGCTGTAGACATGTGGCATGGTACCACACCCAGTCACATTATCCTGACACCGGGCCAACCAGTCCTGGAACTACCTTTATATGCTGAGCGCTAAGCAAGGGAACTATAACAGTATCATTTTTTATGACTTAGGTATGTCGCGGCCGGGGATCGAACACACGACCTTCCGCATACGAGGCGGACGCTCTAACCACTCGGCCACCGGGGACAGTTACTTAGTCACTGTATAAATTTGGACAATCACTAAAGGTGATAAATATTAATACTCCCAGATCCCACCTTATCTTCATGTGGTCAGTTGTGCAAGTGTGGGACTGGACTTGTAGTGACGGGACGTGACAAGCAGGGTCCTTATATATAGCCCCCACTTCTGTGAAGCAAGGGTATTATCACGATATTTAAGTCAGTTAGTTAACAAGGTTTTATCGTGAATCCCTCTCTAAAGTTCCTGGGTTGGACCAGTACTTTGTGCCTCCAGGGAGGGCCATGAAAATTCCTCGTTTCAACAGGGTTTGGACCTACAAACTTAGAACCAGACAGTCATATGTTACAACTGGACCAATAGATCATTCATTAGAGGAATGGCAGTTACTGGTTTAAATCACTGATATAATCTGACCAGTCAGTGTATGTTTATTTCCCATTGAAGAGTGTATGAAATTTTACTTCAGAGCATGTAAATTAGGGGTTCAGGATTAAACAATAATTACTTATTGATAATGTAGCATACTATAATGTTTGTTTTATTGGGTTTAACATCCCGACAACAGTATTTCAGTCATTTGAAGACTATGTCTACTTGAGACAGATTTAGTGCTGCCACACTGCAGTATCATGCTGTAGACATGTCACATTATCCTGACACTGGGCCAACCAATCCTGGAACTACCCTTATATGCTGAGCACCAAGCAAAGAGGGAGCTATAACAATACCATTTTTACGACTTTGGTATGTCGCGGCCGGGAATCGAACCCACAACCTCCTGTTCCAACATTATAATGTTAAGTTAAGCAAAGACTGTCCAGACAGTGTTTTGGATGGTTATTTATCAGTTTCCCAAAATGCCTCCTGACCTATGGACTACCAAACAACAAGATGCGCTGATCTTCAGAATTGTTATCATACAACAGGAAAAACTCTAATCTCTACTGAGATCCACTCCAGGTATTTTTTTTTTCATATTGGCCTCCGCTGGATCTCTACCCAGGCCTTATATAAAAGCTTCGGGAAATTTACACCAATACCACTACCTCATTTCGGCCGTTCAAATGGATTGTTTTAGGATGCACACCTAAAAATCCTCGCAGATATAGTAAGAAGACATATTTTTCTTTCCATTTCATTCAACATCATTATCTTAGCTACAATTTTCATCAATTTTACAGCAAACTTTGGCCGGAGGAATCAATACCTAGTTTTTTTTACCAAAGCAATCAGTTTCTTTCATTACACATAAAAAATTTAAATAATTATAAATTGAATGTTAACAAAGTTATGTGAATTTTAATGCAGATCTAGAATTAGATTTAATAAAGACAGGGAAGCATGTTATAAATGTTCAATATAGGTTAAAAAAAACGCTGGATATTTTCAATGCAAGTGATGTTCTTTCGAAGGAAATAGTGAAAATGTGGTTCTTTTATAGGTCATTAAGCCTTCTATCATTGCTTCCATGCCTGCAAGTATGTAACACATACTATTCCAGCATCTTGACCTTATCATAATGGTAAATGGGATTAATCTTTAAAATTTTAACAAAATTTCAATACCCTGCTTATGTACCTCTGAAGTTTACCCTGCATTTCTTTTTTTCATAAAGTAATATATATATATGCATATATATTTTCGAAAACAACAATACTGATACATTTACTACACTCAATTCGAGAGAGTGCTTGAAGCTACTGACCTCATTTCCATCAATGCAACTTGTTTTCAGTTTATCAGTTTTTAAACTTCCTATGCTTCATTCATGGGCGCCAACTTTACTTGTTCCTGTATAATAGAATAAATCATAAATTGTACCAGATAGCATCCTCACTACATACTATTTGCACCTAAATATTGCGTAATGTGAAGGCCTACACATTATGGTTTTTGTCTAATTTATCCCACTGGATTTCATCTGTGTTCATTTCATCTGAGACCAGACCTTCTGTACAGCTATGGTCAAGGTCTCATGGTTCTGGGTTGTTCATGAAGCTGCCAGTTAACTCAAACAAGAGGGCCAAGATGGCCCTGAAATCGCTCACCTGAAAAACATTACTTTCATTGACTGCACTGATGAAGAAATGCAGATGTAAGAGTGTAAACATGGCAACTATGTGTTTTAGGGGTGGCTGTCTGTTGAAGTTGAATATGGCATACACTCTTACGGTGGCTTTCACATTCATGTAACCAATCAATTTGGGGAACTGAAAAAACATATGACACCAACTGGTCATACCTGACTATTAAAAAGTGTAAAACTAGCATATATATGAAATAGTCATGACAAACACTCACTAGGCAGATTTGAGCAATTTGTGAGCTTAAAAATTACAAGGCAAATTGTGACGTTTGCCCTGGCAAGAGATTGCTTATTTTACAATGAGAAATTAATGACAAAGTTAGTGTGACAAGTAAATCATACATACTTGTTCTGTTTTTCTGGCAGATGCGGACACATCAGAATTTCTTTTCACTTTCATGCACGTGTGGTCCACCATAGGGTCAAGGTCGTGTCACCAGCATGTGTGAGCCACAATAGCGTCAAGGTCACCAGTATGTGTGATCCACCAAGTTCACCATCTACAGGGTCCTAGAAAATAATTACCTGAAGTGACCAAATTATGATTATGGCTACTACAGGTTTTTTATTGTACTTTTTTTAAATAAGTGTTTTCACAGGTAAAAAATGTTATTTTTTCAATATATTACTGTATACATTGTGTAGATTAATTTTGAAACCTGGTGAAATATTGTAACCATTAGGAGGATAGGAGGGCCGTCCAACAAACATTCCAGCATCATCAGAAGCTCATTAGCATAGTAACATTTCATTGGAGAAAGTGATAAATGGAGTGTGCTTTATCAAATCATTCTAGCTGCACAAAGTTTGGGTCTAGGTTTGAGCCAAAAGTTTTGGTTAAGGTTAAGAGCAGTTACAGGGATATCTGAAGGTGTATTGTATAATAGGTGTGATTATAAGGGCTCAGTAGGGTTTCTCTGTGCCATTTTATGGTGCATCAATTTTATAGAATTATATAGTTTTACCACTGATATTTAGAAGTTTTATTACTGATTTGTTTTGTATTTTACTGCTCAGACTTGATATTTGATATTTTTAGGAGTTTTACCACTAAGACAAAATTGGTTTTATAGACTTTTTAAAATAATTTCTGGTTATGAAATCATGGCATTTTTTTATCTTGCTAATTGCCAAGCTAAGTCGCTTTGTGCCCAAAGGCATGGGTAATGTTGTCCGCCATGGTCAAGTGGTAACATACATCAATATGGAATTGAAGGTTCTAGGTTAAAAAAACCCACTGGTGACAAGGATATTTCATGACTTTCCCCCAGACGTAAAGCACTGGTCCAACACTGTTGAGCTTAGTGAGTTACAAAGTATACAGTAGACAATTTTATATAGTTTTGGTTTAAGTTTGAGAGCAGTCACAGGGATATTTGAAAGGAGGCTCCATTTGTAATAATAAGGGCTTAGTAGTATATCGCTGCGCCTCCACTTTAATGAAACGTG
Source organism: Solen grandis (assembly GCA_021229015.1). Lineage (NCBI taxonomy): Eukaryota > Metazoa > Mollusca > Bivalvia > Adapedonta > Solenidae > Solen > Solen grandis. The sequence goes on from CM037795.1 coordinate 5,670,134, forward strand.
CATTTAAATTTGTTGGCGTTCATATGGCTATTTTTTATCAGTGTTTAGTTTCATATTCTTTATATTTGATCAACAAGGTTTCTCACGCTGCTGTTTTACATTAGTGACTTCAGCATACGTGGCTAGGGTTGATACTAACTACTGTAGTAGCTATTAGCTCTGTTGTTTAACAGAGGTTACTTTGGTTCAAACCATATATAGTATTGATGGTGTGTGGTTCATATTTCATTGTGTTTGGTTTTGAATTATAAATGAGCACCGTGTTTCATCTAAAGTTTTCCTTATGAATAATATTATTGTGCTTCAACGTTATTTAAGAAAGATATAGGTAAGGTTATATACTGCCAACCTTTCTCAGTTGGGATAATTATTTTCCGGGGACAAGGTCCAGCCTGGCATTGTTTTAAGTAGATTATAGTTTTTATACATTTGTTGATACATGTTTTTGTTTTAAACAATGATTATAATCAGTTGGCAGGATAAGATAACCAACCTTATACATTAGTACTGATATCGCGTTTATGTTTCACGGTTTACAGTATATTTTGGGCGCTCTGACATATCTGATTTTGTTACAGTTTGGAAGCTTCAGATATATTTTTAGTAGTTTTACCTCTCAGACCTGATCTTTTTAGTAGTATAACTGCCGAGACTTATTTAGTAGTTTAGCCACATCAGATGAAATTATATTTTCTTATTTGGATAATTTCTGGTTATGAAATTGTGGTATTTGACTCACGGCAATCATTTTTATCTTGCTTTAACAAACCAGGTCGCTTTGTACCTTGAGGCATGGGCAGTCCAGTGGTAACAAATCCAAATATGGATTCCAATGTAATGGGTTCGAATCCTGTCAGGAGCAAGGGTTTTTCATGACCTTCCCAGACATAATGCACTGGTCCAACCCAGTGGATATCAGTAAGTTATGCAATAGCTGCAAAGGGATCAGGTTGAGGATTGAGCCTTCAGTGGACAGCGAAATTTTATTTAGTTTTGGTTAAGTTTAAGAGCAGTTACAGGGATATCTATAAAAGATGGCTCTGTTGGTATATATTCATTGATCATAAGAGTTCAGGTTTTTTTTTTTTTTTTTTTTTTTTTGCTTTTTGAAGGCACCTCAGAAATCATTATCAGCAGCTGTTTAACTGCTCAGACTTGATCTTTTAGTGTTTTACCACCCAGACCTGCTATTTTTGAGTTTTACGTTGGACTATATTTTTAGTAGTTTTTTTTTTCTGCCAGGACATTATTTTTAATTTCACTGCCAGACTTCATGATTGTACTACTGCTTGGACATAAAATTTAGGACACTTTATGGCTCAGACTTAATATTTTTAGAGTTTTACCGCTTGGACATATTTGATATTTTTGGTAGTTTTACTGCTCGAACTACTACACAAGGCTGTTTGTTTGGGTTTCTCTGGTGTGTTTCAACCCATTTGGTATCTTAAAGCCATTCTCTCGATGAGATTTTAGTTATTTTGAAAAGGACGTAGCAGGAAATTTTAGTTCAATCAAGGTGTACTGAAAAAAAAGTTGGACCCTTGGTTAATTAGACCCAGTGCATGTTACAGAATGTTAAGTTAACCACAGTGGGGAAACAGAGCTAGAAAAAATCTCTAAGTCACACTACAAATTCCACAACCTCCAAATCAATTCCACTTCCTCACAGAATAAGCTCCGGAATCAACTTAGATAGCCTGCTTTCATTCCCTTTATCCTCCTTAGGATCTAATGATGGAGTTTCCACTGGAGGGATGCCATCCCTATGTATCTCTGTCCTAGCTTGATTGCATTGCTTCAGAGAATGAAAGGTATCTGATTAAAGCTTGATACTGTTTCTAGAGAACTATTGAATAAATTTAACATGACGCCAAAACAGGTATAGCCACGCCCCAAATGTTTGTTGGAGGTTGTTGAACTAAGGTAACTATTGAAAGCAAGATTCATGTGTATTTGTTTGTCGGAGGATTGTACAGCTTTTCACTGGTTAAACCGATATGCATATTCATTTCGGGGCGTTTTGGCGTCATGTAATTGCAGAAGTTACTGAAGAAACTGCTGGTAATGAAAGTGAAACACAAAGACATTAAATTGTATTGATGATGGTGTTAATGTTGTTTAATGCACTGATACAGGAGTTTTTCTTGATGTTGATGAAGCAACTTATGTTGCTGAATGTGAGAATTAATAGGTTTATTTCTGGACAATACTTCTGAGTGTGAAGTTGCTGCAGCTGATGATGAAGGTATCAGAACATTGATAATGACTATAAAGTTGTTGATGGTGATAGTGTTTTCTGGACATTGCCTCTGCAACTGATGATAGTAGTTACACAAAAATGTAAAACATTGCTTCTGTCAGTGAATTTAAGAAGTTGCTGTTTTGGTTTTGGGGTTCAACTATCATTGCTTCTGTCAGAAAAGATGCTGATGATGATAGTGATTCAGGACATTGCTTGTGTCAGAGTTGTTGTTGATAGTGGTTTCTGGAAATTGCTACTGTCATTGATTTTTTCAGTGAAGTTGCAGTGATGTAGTGTTTTTTGACATTGCTTCTGTCAGTAAATTGCTGATCTGTGCTTTCTTGAATTGCTACGTCAGAAGTGTTAAAAAAGTTGCTGATGATAGTGGTATCTAATTGCTACTGTCAGAAGTTTGAAATGAAAATGGTTGATAGTGGTATCTTGACATAGCTACTGTCAGTGAAGTAATTGCTGATGACATGTGTCTGGTGTCCTTCCGTCAGTGAAATTGCTACTATTAGTGTTATCTGTATATGATTATGTCAGTGAAGTTGCTGGCGATTGTGGTTTCTAGAAATAGCTACGTCAGAGTAGTTGCTAAAAAAATGGTGTCACGACACAGCTTCTGTCAGTAAAGTTGCTGCTGATGATAGTGATTTCTGGACAATGCTTCGGTCATTCCTTCTGTCAAAAAAGTTGCTGTTGATGATAGAGCTTTCTGTACATGGCTTCTGTCAAAGAAGATGCTACAGGTGATTGTGTTTTCTGGACATTGCTTCTGTCAATGAAGTAGATTCCGGACATTGTTTTTGTCATTGCTTTGGTCATTGAAGTTGCTGCTGATGATAGTGATTTCTTGACATTTCTACTGCCTGTGAAGTTGCGCTGAGATAGTGTTTTCTTGACACTGCTTTCAGTGAAGTCTATAATGATGATAGGAATTTCTGGACATTTCTTCTGTTAATAAGGTTGCTGCTGATGATAGTGGTATCTGAACATTGCTTCTGTCAGAAGTTGCTGCTGATGAAATGTTTGTTTTTTGTACTTTGCTTCTGAAAGGGAAGTTGCGGAATTCTGGACATTGCATTTGTGATGATAATGATTTCTGGACATTCCTTCTGTCAATGAACTTTCTGGATATTGCTTCTCTTAGAGATGTTGCTGATGATGAAATTTGCATGATGATAATTAAATCTGGATATTGCTTCTGACAGAAGTTGCAACTGATGCTAGAGTTTATTGGGCACAGCTTCAGTTAATGGAGTTGCTGATGATGATAGTGATTTCTGGACATTGCTACTGTCATTGTTTGTGTCAAAGAAGTTGCTACTGATGTTAGTGAATTCTGGACATTGCTTCTATCAGAGAAGTTGCTGCTGGTTATAATGAATTCTGGACATTGCATTTGTCAGTGAAGTTTGTATGCTTGTTGGGTTTAACGTCCCCCAGACAGTATTTGTTATTTGGAGACGATGTCTACTTGAGACAGTTATAGTGCTGCCACACTGCAGTATCACACCGTAGACAAGTCACATTATCCTGACACCAACCAGTCCTGCAACTACATTTATATGCTGAGCGCAAAGCAAGGGAGCTATAACAGTACCATTTTTTACGACTTTGGTATGTCAGTGAAGTTTCTAGTTATGACAGTAATTTCTGGACATAGCTTCTGCCAGTGAAGTTGCTGCTGAGCCGATTCATGTAGTGTCTTGACTTTGTTTTTGTCAGTGATTTTGCCACTGACAATGGTGTTTTTCTGTACATTATTTCTTTCACTGAGGCTTGGTGTCTGAATGTACTGTTAGTGTGTTAGTTGAGGTTTGGTTGTCAAAGAAGGTGTTATTGATGGTATTGTTTCCTTGACATTGCTTTTGTCAGTAGGATTCTGGACATTGTTATGTCATTGTTTTGGTCCTTGAAGTTGCTGCAGATGATGGTGATGTCTGGAAACTGCTTTTATCATAGATGCTGCTACTGATGAAAAGTGTTTTCTGGACATATGTATCAGTGAAGTTGCTGCTGAGGAAAGTGTTTTCTCAAATTGCTTCTGTTAGAGAAATTGCTGCTGATGATAATGAATTCTGGACATTGCATAAGTCAGTGAAGTCTCTATTGATGATTGGAATTTCTGAACATTGCTTTTGTCAGTGAGGTTACTCATGGTGATAGTGATTCTGGAAAATCCTTCTCTAAGTAAAGTTGCTACTGATAATAGTGTATTATGTACATTGTTTCCGTCAGTGAAGTTCATGCTGAGGATAGGGGTATCTGCACATTGCTCCTGTCAGTAAAGTTGCTGATAAAAGATTTTTTTGACATAATACCTAATATTGAATTATCTGATGAGGAAGATTCTGAATATTCAAGTTTTCAAGTTTCAGGTTTCAGGAATATTGCTGCTACCAGTGGTGTCATTTGTGTTGCTGGCAATGAAGATGTGTTAGTTTTTGCATATTTGTTTCTTCTGCAAGTGTTATTAATATTGGTGATTTTTGTTTTTTGTGTCTGTCTTGTAGAAAATGTTTATAAATAAATTTTCATAAATAAATTTTCAAGTTTTGATTGAGACAATATGAACAGCATATAAGTCTAATGAGTCTAATACTAATGTGTGTAGCTGCTGCTTACATGTTGGTGTGGCTACTGTCTGTTGATTAATTCTGATATAACTAAATATCAAAGATCTGAAAGCTTTGAGAGAAAAATCAACTTGAGTGCATTAGACTTTCATATTCATAAACATTCAATAGCATTCGCCCAAAGATTGATTACCTGGATTTGATTGGAAAAAAATGTTTTTCTTTCAATTGAAACTGATTTGATGCCAATTACATTCCAATGTAACATCATACTTTATTTTTGCAGTAGCCTTTAAGACTTAGTTATTTCTCTGCTATTTCCTTAACTGCATCTGTCTTTGCTGTCTGAAATTTCAATGATCTTAAGTGCAAAGAAGGGCTGGTTGAGCCTATGTTGGAGAATGAAGATGAGACTGGTTTAGATTGTGAAGAGAAGGGGAGTAGAATTGGTTCAAACCTTAGTAAGGAGTATAAGAACTGGACTGTTTAAATGGTTCATACCTTGCTTAGGAATAAGAGAGTGGTACTAGTTGAGATTATGGTGAGGAATAGGGGGTAGTACTGGTTCATAACTTGGTTGGCAGAACTGTTTAGCTGGTTCATACCTTGCTTAGGAACATGATAGTGGTAGTAGTTGAGATTATGGTGAGGAATAGGGGGTAGTACTGGTTCATACCTTGGTGAGCTTGACTCATTTAGCTGGTTCATACCTTGCTTAGGAACACAAGAAAGGTACTAGTTGAGATTATGGAGGAATAGGGGATAGTACTGGTTCATACCTTGGTGGGCTTTACTTGTTTAGCTGGTTCATACCTTGCTTAGGACACGAGCTTGTACTAGTTGAGATTATGGTAAGAAGGGGGTAGTATTGGTTCATACCTTGGTGAGCTGGACTGTTTAGCTGGTTCATACCTTGCTTGGAATTAGGAGGGAATGGGACAATGAGGAAAGGAAAGGTTAGGACAATTTGGGGTTGCAGTAGAAGAATAAGACTTAAGGATTATGGTGAGGAGTAGGTAAATAAGTCTGTTGAGCTAACAGTGAAGAGGAGAGTTAAGATTGATGGAGACTGGAGAGAAATGGGGAGAGGGATTGGTGTAGACTATGGCAAGGAGTAGGAGAGTAATACTGTTGAGCTTATAGTGAAGAGGAGAGTAAGATTGATGGAGACTTGAGAGGAATAGAGAGTGGGATTGGTGGAGACTGTGGCGAGGAGTAGGAGAGTAAGACTAGAGCTTATGGGAAAAGGAAAGTAAGATTGATGGAGACTGGTAAGGAATAAGGAGTGGGATTGGTGGAGACCTTGGTGAGGAGTAGAAGAGTAAGACTTGAGCTTATAGTGAAGAGGAGAGTAAGATTGATGAAAACTGGTTAGGAATAAGGAATGGGATTGGTGGAGTCTATGGCAAGGAGTAGAAGAGTAAGACTTGAGCTTATAGAGAAGAGGAGAGTAAGACTGATGGAGACTGGTGAGGAAAAAGGAATGGGATTGGTGGAGTCTATGGAAAGGAGTAGAAGAGTAAGACTGTTGAGCTTATGGGTAGAGGAATGTAAGATTGATGGAGACTGATGAGGAATAAGGAATGGGATTGGTGGAGTCTATGGCAAGGAGTAGAAGAGTAAGACTTGAGCTTTATAGTGAAGAGGAGAGTTAGACTGATGGAGACTGGTGAGGAATAAGGAATGGGATTGGTGGAGTCTATGGCAAGGAGTAGAAGAGTAAGACTGTTGAGCTTATGGGTAGAGGAAAGTAAGATTGATGGAGACTGATGAGGAAGAAAGGAATGGGATTGGTGGAGTCTATGGCAAGGAGTAGAAGAGTAAGACTTGAGCTTATAGTGAGGAGGAGAGTAAGACTGATTGAGACTAGTGAGGAATAAGGAATGGAATTGGTGGAGTCTATGGCGAGGAGAAGAAGAATAAGACTGTTGAGCTTATGGGAAGAGGAAAGTAAGACTGATGGAGACTGGAGAAGAATAAGGAGTGGGATTGTTGAAGGAGCGTGATGAGTAAAGAATAAGAACTGTCTGAGATTATGTTAGATTATGTTACGAGTAGGGGAATAGTATTGAGTCATACCTTAGTGAGAAAGAGTTGTGCTGGTTGAGATATGAGTGAGCAGTAAGTGTACTTATTGAGATTATGGTTTAGTGTAGGGGAGTGTTACTGGTTTATACCTTGGTGAGGATTTAGAGAAAAGGCATGGTTGAGACACTTGTGAGGAGAAGCAGGATGTGGATATTCATCACAGAGACAGAAGCTTGTAAATTACCTTCAGAAATTAATGTCCAAAATATTTAGAAAATAATAATTTCCGCTTGTTTAATTTTTTGAAATCTTTAAAAAAAGAATAATAAGCCTTCAGTGTTATTGAGGAAACCTGACATAGAAAACAACAGGAAACAAGCCATGAGACGTCTCACATTACTAACCTGACCCTACCACAGATGAACACCATTGAACAAAACACCAGATGCTTATACACCCTTTAAAGACAACTCACATGAACAAACAAACCCTCAACAAACCACAACTCCTTATGAAAAATAAAATCATCACAAAATAACACATCAGGCTTAACATTATAGCATTAAAAATGTTTGAGCCAAAAAGAAAACTAACTTCCAAAGGCAAACCAACCATTCCATTCTCTGAGCTTTGAATGTTTCCACATCATTAGTAGTACTGTTTAAGACTATGGTGAGTATGAGAGTAGAGATGTTTGAGACTGTGATGGGAGTCAGAAAGTAGTACTGGTTCATTTCTTGGTGATGAGAGGGCTAGTGAGGTGAGGAAGATCTATAAGAAGGAGTAGGACGGGTATCGTATGGAAGGTAATGATTTACTAAGAGAGTAGATGACTATATGTGAAGACTACATTGAGGAGTAGGAGACTATGTCGAGGGGAAGGAGAGTGGGACTAGTAAAGACTATTGTGAGGAGTAGGAGACTGTGTCGAGGGGTAGAAGAGTGGGACTAGTGGAGACTATGGTGAGGAGTAGGAGACTGTCGAGGGGTAGGAGAGTGGGACTAGTGGAGACTATGGTGAGGTGTGGAAGAGTAAGAACGGTGAAGACTATGGTGAGGAGAGTAAGAATGGTAGAGAATATGGTGATGAGAAGGCGACTGGGAAGAGAAGAGAAAGGGAGTAAGAATGGTGGAAACTATGGTGAGGAGAAAGAGAGTAAGATGGTATGGGGGGGGAAAAAATGGTAGAGGGGAGTAGGAAAGTGGGACTGGTTAAGACTATGGTGGGGAAAAGTAGAATGGGACTGGTGGAGACTATGGTTGGGAGTAGGAAAGTGGGACTGTTGGAGGCTGGTGGAGACTATGGTGGGGAGAAGGAGAGACTATGGTGGGGAGAAGAGTGGAATTGATGGAGATTATGGTGGGGAGTAGGAGAATGGGCCTGGTGGAGACTTTGGTAAGGTGTGGAAGAGTAAGAATGGTGCGACTATATTGAGGGTAGGGGAGAAGTACTGGTTCATACCTTGGTTGGGTGTAAGACTGGTTGAGACTATTATGAGGAGTAGGGGAGTAGTACTGGTTCATACCTTGGTCAGGAGTAAGACCAGTCAAGACTATTGTTAGGAGTAGGAGAGTAGTACTGGTTCCTAGCTTGGTGAGGATTAAGACTGGTCAAGACTATTGTGAGGAGTAGGGGAGTAGTACTGGTTCCTACCTTGGTGAGGAGTAAGACTGCTCCAGACTATTGCAAGAGTAGGGGAGTAGTACTGGTTCCTACATTGGTGAAAAGTAGGACAGGTCGAGACCTTTTTGAGAAGTAGGGGTGTAGGACTGGTTCCTACCTTGATGAGGAGTAAGACTGGTCGAGACTATGTTGAGGGTAGGGGAGAAGTACTGGTCCTTACCTTGGTGAGGAGTTAGACTAGTCAAGACTATGTTGAGGAGTAGGGGAGTAGCACTGGTTCATACCTTGGAGGATAGACTGTGGACTTTTGGGATAGGGGAGTCATACTGGTTCATACCTTGGAGAGGAGTAAGACTGGTCGAACTATGTTGAGGAGTAGGGAAGTAGTACTGGTTCCTACTTTGGTGAGGAGTAAGATTGGTCGAGACTATTGCGAGGAGTAGGGGAAGAGTACTGGTTCATACCTTGGAGAGGAGTATGACTGGTCGAGACTTTTGTGAGGAATAGGGGAGTAGTACTGGTCTATACCTTGGTGAGGAGTAAGACTTGTAGAGACCTTATTGAGGGTTAAAAGTAGTACTGGTCCTACCTTGGTGAGGAGTACCGTCATCGTTCGAATATTAGCCGCATTCGTGGATAAGCCGCATCCCGAAAATTGTCCCCAAATCGGTTAAAAAACGCCTAATACAGTATAAAAGCCGCGGACAAATCGTCGGGATCGGCCATTTTGGTATCCCATAATTTTTACACGCTGCGTAATTTAAAGTAGTCATAACCCGTACCCATAACACGTAGCCGAATAGCTAACTCGTGTTCGGCCCATAACAGACAGTTATTGTTTGACAATGTGAAGGAAGATCTGAAAAGATCTGTTTGACAATGTGAAGGAAGATCTGAGAAGATCTGTTTTACAATCGAAGTTTGCTAGGCAAGCTCGAAAGCAAAAAGAAATTTGGTCAAAATGATTCTGCTTATAAAGCAAATCGTAGCTGAATGACTGTCATCTCAATACATTCTCAAATATGTCAGGTAAGTGCCAGGTTAGTATTAATTAACCTGTGGTACACAGTGTCAAAGTGACACCCCATCCCACCCGACGCCATCCCTGTTCGACCTCCCTCATTGAATATCGGCCTGTGATTGGCTGGATTTTTTCACACATTTTACCTAAAAATACTACACTAAAAAATCAAGAAAAACAACACAAAAACACCAAATTTCAAATAAAAAAAAAATTATTATTATTTCATATAAATCGTTTAATTATAAAAGTAAAATATGTCATTAAATTGTTCCTTATTTTACGTGATGCGCCGTAACCTTTAATTAATACGAATCCGCAGAATAGTACACAAAATGGCGGCGCTTGTAAAAGACCGATTCTCGGTAGATTTATGTTCAGAAAAAAGTAAACTATGTTGTAATACCATATATAAGCCGCATGCACAGTTTAAATTGATGAAATTTAGCATGAAACTGCGGCTAATATTCAAACGATTACGGTAAGACTGGTTGAGACTATATAAAGGGTAGGGGAGAAGTACTGGTCCTTACACTGGTGAGGAGTAAGACTTGTCAAGACTATGTTGAGGAGTAAGGAGGTAGTACTGGTTCCTGTCTTGGTAGGGAGTAGAAGTAGAGAGTAGTATTTGTTCAAACACTGGCAAAAAGAGGGAAAACCTACATTATGCTCTCAAAGTTGTTTTTTTAACTATACAACCTTAAAAAGAGGAAACATTCAGTAATAATGAGTCATTTACTCTCATAACTTGGATGCCTTCAGAAAATATAGGGGGGTTGCACTAAAGACTTATTTTAGAATTCAAATACTTTTCCACTGCAATAGAAACTGTAAGTCATTTAATATGAAGACATTTCATTCTTCATAATCCTTTGTTTTTTATATGAAATTTATGATATCTATTCTCTATAATTGTGTTTTAAAAATCTGTCTGAAATTGAAACTTCCAAGAAATTAAATCCTATATAACTTTACACCTGAATTCATAAATATGTAGTCAGAGAAATTTTATTAAAAGTACCAAAGCACATATTACACTGCCATGGACGACACTGTAGAATGTGCTGTATATTCACTGATTAGATGATAGGAAAAAGGATGTTCCATGTGCTACAAATCTGGGCGTATATACAGCCATTTTGCAGTTATATACCAAGGTTGTCCACTCTTCAGTGCTTTAGTGCAACCCCTAGAAAATAGTTGTATATACTGTGTATATTACAGTGCAGATCCATGATAATGTTGTTGTTGTTGTTGTTTTTTTGTGGTTCTTCATTTTAGTAAAAGATGATATGAACTTATGCGTTATAACGGAAACTTAATTATCAGAATATAAAAAAAAAAAAAATGCAGAAATGGATCTACACTGATTAGAATTATAAAATGGACCAGAGCTTGATATTGAAATTACAATATGAAATTTGGCTTCATCAAACTTTACATACATACAGAAATATAAAATGAACTTTTAATATTATATACAGAATGATAAAATGAACCAGTGCTTGTTACCGAAGTAGAAATATGAAATTTGGCTACATCAAACTTACCATACATACTGAAATATAAAACAAACTTTTTTATATTATATTCAGAATCATAAAATGAACCAGAGCTCCAAACTGAAGTTGCAAAACGAAATTTAGCTGCATTTACAATTGTTAAGATCTCATTTGTAATCCTAAATTTCATTTCATTAAGGTAACAAGTGTATGGGGATTTACTTTTTACATCTATTTATATAAAATGTTCGTGTCGTTCAAGCTAATTATAATATTTTAGTTGTTGCTTCTCTCTAATTTTCACTTTAGTTTGTGTAACAAGTGGTACTGGAAGTTTTAGTCTATACTTCGTCTTCATATACACTACAAAAAATAGATAATAGCTGCCTTGCTGTCACTTTTAAATGTTAACATAATAAAATTCTTTTTGTTATAATTATTTCTGTACAGAATGAATATAAAATAATTTGGGGCTAAAATATATTTTTTGATTATAAGGCTTTATTTTGATAGTGAGTGTACTTATAATATTATGAAATGAACCAATATACACAATTTGATTACTGTTAGATGTTTTCACAAGCTACAGATAGTATTTTGCATTTGTGACTGCCTTTCTATTTTGTTATGCATATATGAATTAGCCTGTCACAAAATTGTATATCCACATAGGACTTTGACCATCTGGAAAATATGAAATCTTAAATCTATAAAATGAACCAGAGCTCAATATTCCTTTCAAAACTGATTCTAAAGTCTTAACCCAGGAAAAAAGTATTTTCTATATTGAATTATTCCATCTTCTGGACTCCTTACCTTATTGAATTTAATGATTATTGGGAGAAATTTAGCAGAATTATTTATTGGCTGCAGCAGTTGAAGCTAAGATAGGCTTAACAAATAATGACACAAGTGATAGTGTTCACTGCATATAACATAACAAATAAATTGGTAGTGATGAGAAATGATCAAGGATATTGCTAAGTCTCTTGGTTCAATCTCGGGGAAATCGAACATATGCCTCTATCATTCTTCTATAATGTGCATTCTTTATTTATACAATTTCTAAAAGCGATCTATTTCTATTTACATTACTACAACCTGCTAAATTTGGAAACAAATACTAATAATACAGTAATGGACTGCTAATTGATTGGCACTTCAGAGTTAGTCCGGTATATTCACTGTCAGCGTATGATAGAAATAATGGAAGCCCTGTGTACGTCCATATCAAGGAGTACACAGCCAATTTCTGGACGAACAGTGTGGCCGTACAGTGCAACCCATGTTTGACCAATATGACCACCAAACACTACTATACCCATCATAAGTCTGCTCTTGATTATCTTTGAACATTTTTTTTTTGTAAGACTGACAATTGCTCTATTATAGTCTTCCACCTATGCTCAAATACATGTATTGAAAATGGTGCCTGAAAATAAAAAAAACCTAATCAGGAAGAGAAGGGCACACAGTCACATACATACCGTATCACAAAGAACTTCTGATAAAGAAAATAAAAATAAAACAAGATAAAGTAATCTGTCCAGTCTCCATCTGATGATCCTCTTCACAGCCAACTTAGCACAAACTACAATGAAATCTCTCACCCACATGGCGGATTACAATGTAATTTTCACACGCGTGATTACATCGAAATCTCTTTCATGCGCCTGACAAATTATATTGAAATCTTTCATGCACCTTGCAAATCACAACAAAATCTTTCATGCACCTTGCAAACGTACAATGAAATTGTTCATGTGCCTTACAAATTAGAAATTACATTAAAATCTTTTGTACATCTGAAAAATTACATTGAAATCTTCACGTCCTTGTTAATAATATCAATATGGTTTGTACATCTGAAAAAAAATTGTTTAAACATTTGACAACTTACATCAAAATCGGTTGTAAAAGTTAAAAAATATTTAATGCACCTGACAAATTACATCAAAATTGATACATTTGACAACTTACATCAAAATCGTTTGTATTTAAGTTAAAAAAAATCTTTCACGCACCTTGCAAAATTACAATGGAATCTTTCATACGCCTGACAAAAATACAATATCTTTCACACACCCGACATATTTCATCAAAATCTTTCACACGCCTGACAAATTACATCAAACTCGTTTGTACATTTGACAAATTACATCAAAATCATTTGTACACAAACTAAAAATTACATCGAGATCTTGCATGTATCTTGCTAATTACATAAAAATATTTAATGTACCTTGACCAATATTACACATGTAAAAATTTATATAAATCTAAACATCCCAATTCTAAAAAGTGGAATATTGGATCAATGGCCATTGTGTATGTATAGATGTTTTGTGCAAACAAACATACACACATATGTGCCCTACTGTGAATTTTCTGTATCAGGTCACACATTTTCTCTATTGTCGTTGAGAACATTTTATCCCTTTATATTTAAAAAATAAAAAAGTAGTTAACTCCTTTTAAGGACATTATACCTAGTCCTAGATTTGAAAGACTAATAGAACACTGTCAGACTTGTTGGCCTGAAGAGATCAAAGAAAATCTTTACAGTAGACTTATAAAGAGCAAGTGTGTACAAATAAAGACCTTGTCCTAATCTAATTAATTTGCTAATGGGCAAAAGTGTCTTTTTGACAAATCTCATTGAATGAACTACCTTTACTTGAAAAGAAACTACATTATGTATTTCTTAGGCACCAGTCTGCAGTTTGGCAAAATTGCATATTTCAATATTCCCTTTATAAGAATTTTCTTACCTAACTTAACTTTAGTTAGAGACTAAAAGGCCGTATTGTACGTCCGGGAACCAACTATGTACATCCAGATTTGGAACACCAAATGTACAAAGGACATCCAATTTATCACGTCATACACTGAAAGTTCAAATACCCGATGTCCTGTCGTGATTTTTTAAGCCCAAGAATTGTCAACAGCTGTATGTGTACCCTGTGAACATCGTCTAGCTTCATTGATTTGGTGTATTGCACATACAACAATGCTCTACAACTTGTTCATCTTCTGTAATGTTTTGGAATGAGACATTTGATAAACTCAACTACAAAATTTCTGCTTGATAATTTTGAAAGTTTGTGACTAAGGCAATATTTTAAACCGTATTTTCATCTACTGCAGTTTTTCTCCATAAGCTGTGCTTGTTAACTAAATAATGATTATTGGTCGAAATATAATTTTCAATATTTTCTGGATGGTATTCAGTACTATAGATATATTCTTGTGTATATTAATATGTCCAATTAAAGTAATTCTTAACTTCCATTTGCACATGTGCAGATCAGTATATAGTTGAATAATAAGTCATGGAGACAATTTTCAGTGAGCCATATTTTTTTCTTTGGGAATGCTTAAGGATATAGAAATTTTGCTTCTTGTTTGTTAATAGTTTAATGTTTTATAAAGCATTGGTCGCTAGACGTTTATAGTTTGTTAATAGTTTAATGTTTTACAAAGAATTGGTCGCTAGACGTTTGTATTTTGATTGTTTATACATGTAGTTTGTGACCTACTTAACACTGAGTGACATTGAGGTCCAGGCAATGGACGTTATGTTTATGCCTAATAAAATATTAACTGATACAATACGTTGTTATTGCCTAATAAACTACTGAATTGGGCATGTTATTATACATGGTTGTTTATTATAAGATGTGTGGGATAAGTAATGTGTAATGTTTACCTTATTGACTTGTAACCAAAAGATAAACATCAATATATGGTTTAAATACTCTAGATAGTTAATGCAGTAAGTGTAAGTAATGAAATGCCAAACTGTGTACTGATACACTTAATGACTTATAAATTGCCTCATTTGCATATGTGGTATCAGTTGGAGCATCAGCTCAATTGAGCAATTTTTAAAGCAGGGGTCCTGAGTTGGATTCCAGCAATGTCCATTTTTACAAAATTGTGTCTTCTTTAAAAAAAATATTCTTGGACTAAATATGTTAAGTTTATATTATGTGTTTTATATGTATTCATATATCCATTATTTTGCATTTGGTAATTTGTATTTGTTCCTTTTAATTTAAATAAATATATTTAAATTAAAAATTGGAAAAAACATTTTTTAAACGTTTTAATATTGTTATTTTTTAAAAATTTCTTATTGAGTCATGGTATTAGAATGCATTCTTTTATTTTTTGTCATGCATGTTTTAGCAGTAATAAATAAAAATAATTCATAGTACATGATTATTTAAATGGAACAGGAGTAAAAAATAAATATTTGTCAAATACAAATGACTGGACACAAAATTATTATTATTATTATTATTTTATTAGTGTGAAACCTGAGGCCCACTGGCTAATATATTTAGCCCCTTCATACAAGGTTTGATTCCTGATCACAGACATGACAGATTTAAACATTGGTGATGCCAGCTCTGGTACTAATTTGAAATACCCTAAACATTTGTTGGTGCCAGCTAATTTAACCTAAACTAAATTGTCCTTAACATTTGGTGGTGCATACTTTTGTTCTAAACTACCGGTAAAATGTCCTAACATTTGTGGTGCCAACTTTTGTTCTAACCTAAATTGTCCTAAATA
Organism: Solen grandis; assembly: GCA_021229015.1. Classification (NCBI taxonomy): domain Eukaryota; kingdom Metazoa; phylum Mollusca; class Bivalvia; order Adapedonta; family Solenidae; genus Solen; species Solen grandis. The sequence continues at coordinate 5,685,717 of CM037795.1, forward strand.
GTTAATAGTGCCAGCTCTGGTTCTAACCTAACCTAACATGGTGTGTAGCACTGAACCAATTCTAACCTAAAATACCCTAAACATTTGGTGGTGTGAGCTCTGGTTCTAACCTAAGTTGTTCTTAACAATTGGACATATTTTTTTTTCAAAATTAATTTTTTCCAAATTTTAAAAATTTTTAATTTATGATGATATACCACCTGTAATTCTTTTTATTTAAAACATTGATTTATAATGCTAACATTTCCTGTAAGAAAGCCACAGGTAGTAAAAAGAATCTTTAAAAATATGTTTTTGTTTTAAATAATTGCCCTAAACATTTGGTGGAGTCAGTTCCATAAACATTTTCAGGTTGTAGCTCTGGTTAAACCCAAATTTGGCAGTGTCAGCTTTGGTTCTAACCAAAATTGACCAAATCATTTAGTGATTTTAACTCTGGTCCTTACCTTAAATATCCTAAAATTTTGGTATCTGAGCTCTGTTTCTTACAAGGTATTTTCTATAATCTAGCATACCTCAAACAGGTTATCAGAACTCTGGTCCATGTTAAACTAGAAGTCATGCTTGGAACACATGCGTCACCCACTGAAAGAATCGTGATGGAAAAAGGGACAAAGTAACAGACAGATGCAAAGAAGTTACAGCAATGTCTAAAAATTTGATTTAAGATTGAACATGTTCTATAAATGCTAGTATAGTGTATAATTATGCCATGTTCAATCTTACATCCTTTTTTAAAGAATCCTACCTTCAGGACAACTGATGTAGACCTTTCCATCACCATTTCAGTCAATGAGTTGAATTCAATGAGTATCACCTGGAAATTGTGTCAGAAGGTTCTGCAGCAATCATTTAAACTGGTCATCTCTGTTGTTATGGTGGAGACCGGTTCAACCTCTGAAAAAGATAAATTTACAGGCTAGGAATCTTTGCTCAAACTTATCCATTCTTCAGGCATTGCGCAATGTTTGAACTTGTTATTAGTGGATGGGATATAATCAGGATTGAAAATTGTCATTCGGTAACAAAAATGTAAAGTATTTACATTTTAACTGCATTATAATTTGCAGCAAATGTAACCATGAACTAATTAACCTTACATCGCAACTGCAATTATACATGTCTATCATGTGAAAATAAAACCCAACATAAACCACATTTAAATACTTAAAAATGCTTAAAAAAATATGAAACACTTAATTCTCTCAAATTCATCTGACAATTGGAAAAAAATTCACGCTCAATAAAATTAATTATACTGAATTGATAATAGAATATGATGATCAAATTGTTGCACACACTTTCTACTATAAAAAAGAATATAAAAATAAACACTCTTAAAACAAACTTTAGTGATTAAACTGTATGCAATATACTCTCTGCATCTCGAAATTCCATTTTTACCTGAAAAATGCTAAAATTTCATTCTCTCTGACCCTATAAAAACATTAATTTCAAAGCAGTAACAAACCAGTCCTTTTCACTATCTTCTTCAAATAGAAAAAAAAATCACAGAAGGTGGTAAAATACACCCTGCATATTTCTCTATCACAGAAAAGAAAGCATTTGCCATATCAAATAGTTCCTGCATGCAATCTAAGGATAACTACATGTATAAAATAAAACTAAAAGGAGATGACAAAACTTCATGTGGATTTATGGTTCTTGTACAAGATACCTTCACTACCCTTTATCTATATTTAACCCTTTCCCTCATATAGACTCATTTTGACGCACTCTGTAGGTACACATGTACCACATAAAGCCTGATCTGCAGAAAACCACAGTTAAACCTTACCTAATTTAATTACAAAATCCTCATTTCCAGACCACTGAGGAGCAGCGAACAGCATAAAACCTGATCAGCCTGCGAGTTACTCGCAGGCTGATCTGGTTTTATGCTGTTCGCATAGGTCTTTTCATGGTGTCCTCTATGAGGGAAAGGGTTAAGGGTGTATGCTACAGTTTACCATCGCAATGTTTCGGACATGTAAAGTGTTTCAGATACTCAATTTTCAGATGTAAGCTGTCACAAATTCAGTACAAATATACCTGATGGGTTATTTGGCCAGTATAGGACATCCGTTTGTATTTATCAAAAGTTTAATTTGAAATGAATTTAACACGTAGAACAGATTTTTTTTTCTTGTTTAGTATTAGACAGTTACCATAGCATTAGCTCCTAAATGAACTTGGTAACCTGTATATTTTTGTTGTTTGTTGCGTTTAACGTCCCGCCGACAGTATTTTTGGAGACGATGTCTATTTGAGACAGATATTTAGTGCTACCACACTGCAGTATCACGCTGTTGACATGTGGCATGATACCACCCCCAGTCACATTATCCTGACATTATCCTGACACCAGGCCAATCAGTCCTGCAACTACCCTTATATGCTGAGCGCCAAGCAAGGGATTTATAACAGTGCCATTTTTCCTATATATTTTTCAACCAGTTGTTGAGATAAATTTAACTATCATGTATTATCTGTTACAGGGATTTACACTACTTTTGATTTTCAGGGGTCCACTGGACTCAGGATCCTTAAAAACAGGGGTCCATCATTAATTTCAGGGGGTCCAAGCTATTTAACCTCACCAAAATATACTACTCAAAATTTGCTAAGGATCACTAGCTATTTTCCAGAAGAGTTATAAGTCTTGCGACTTTGAGGGCATGGAATGTTAAAGTAAATTTTAAAACTTTTTTTTTTCTGCGCAGATGTGTTGTTACTATACCAAAGCCATTATCTTTAACTAAAAGTATGTATTCCAGATCCTTAAAATTGAGAAATTTATTAAATTTAATAAGTGCAAATTTTGAGAATTCACATTAAAATTTGACTAGGTGGATAACAGACATTCTTGTTTTCTTACAGTATCATTTCAAGCATCCTTAACAAGTATTCCTTGTAGAAAACAAAAATATCTGGATATTCAAAATTCTGTTATACACCGTCTGCAACTGAATCACATAATCATTGAGTTCACTAACAGTATTTTCAACGCTTTGATCGTGATCAGCTTTAATAGCGGTTGCGAAATTTGAACGCATATTTAAGACTTGTAAGCTGTTCATGTAGACATCAGTGTCTTGATGACGAATTAATAAGGAGTTTTGAAAGTTTATGCAACCCTCTGTAAAGGGATTTGATGAGCTTTTCGCCGAAATGCAGGTATTACAATACGTACATGCCTTCGTCACGGAACTGTAGCCATTTAAATTTTTCAAGCCATATACTGAAATTTCTGCTCACGTTTTGATTTTGAGGAAGATTGTAACTGTAATCAGGGTGACCAGTTGACAATAAATTTTCATGTTTCTCGTCATCGCGATCTTTTCTCTTGCCCCATAAACTTCTTAAGTCAGTTTGTGTTTGCCATGCTTAACTTTGATAAGACATGTGAGCGGAATCGTTCAATGATTGGACGCTAATTTTAAAAGGCACAGTGATTGGCTTGTAAATTTAACTAGTTAAATATAGCGTTGGAAATTCCAAGAGATTTACGAAGACATTTGATAATGAATTGGCACAGATATTCTGGACAATTCGTGCGTACACATGGACGCAGACTTTATTTTTCGGTGCGTACAGTCTGTGATTCATGCGTATATGGACGCAGGATCCTGCGTCCGGTAAATCCCTGCTGTTAGTATACGTCTTTACTTTTAGAATTTTTTATTTTCTTTTGAACGAGATGCATATTTTAACTATGGTTACCAATCATTTTCTTTTCCATTTTCATAATCAATGCATTTCATTTTTACATAAAATGTGAATATCAGAAAAAATCTATTAATTTATTAAAGAAAGTTAAAGTTTCAAATAAATCCCAATGATAGTTTTAAATCTATGTTCCACATATTGGTTTTGTTGGGATTAACATCCCATCGACAGTTTTTCTGTCATTTGGAGAGTATCTACTGGAGACGGATACAATACTACCACATATCACATTGTAGACATGTTAGATGATACTACACCCAGTCACACTTTCCTGACACCAGGTCAACCAGTCCTGGAACTACCCTTATATGCTTAGCGCCAAGCATGGGAAATGTATACCAGTACCATTTTTCTGGACGATATTCAGTACTGTATATACATTACTGTTATTAAGTACTGTATATATATTAGTATGTCCAATTAAAATGGGTTTACACTTACAAAATTAGTATTGCAGTCAAATGTAAAGTTGTGATAGTAAGTTTTCAGTGACCGATATTTTTCTATGTGATTGTAAAGGGGTTTCAAATGCGTGATTTGTGTTTGTTTTAAATAGTTTCCATTGTAATTTATCATATCGGATAGATTGTTAGTCAGTAGATGTATGTATTTTAATGATGTTTACATTACATATCGGTCATGACCTACTCATCGCTTCCCTCATCCGTCTGGACATTGCACATATGATGTCCTCTGTATTGAGCTTGTAATTATACATAATAGTTTAATTATTACATGGTGGGTGGGATAAGTAGTGCATAATATTTATCTTGTTAATATGTAACCGTGATATAATTTATAAAGAACGCATGGTGTAGATATCAATACAGTACAATTGTCTGTGTAGTGCTAGTCCTGCTGTTTTGATCAGGTTGAATATCTATAGCCTTATTTACACATGCCATGTACACTTGTGGAAATAGCTCAGTTGGTAAGAGCGTTGATCGGTACTTTTTTTAACCCTTCAAGAGGTCATGAGTTCTATTCCAGCTGGGACCTTTTCTTCTTTTTTTTTCTAAATTCTTATTTTTTGGAAATTCTTGAGTTATATTTCTATGGTTTGTTTAAATAATAATTCCATACATCCAAAAATTTATATATATATAAAAACAGCCTCTGTATATAAAAATAATATATGGAGAGGTCAATTTTTTTTTAAATTTTAATTCCATTTAAAAAAAAAGTTTAAAAAATGACCATTCCAATGATTTTTTTCCCATGTACTTTTCATCTTAGATATAATGTTTTTGCTGTCAGGATTCAAAGTTTAAATTTCAATGCATCCACAAGATGCCATAAAATGTATGGAAAATGCTACTAAATTGGGAATCATTTTTTAAGCCTAGAGAATGATCATTATTATTATTTATTTTTTATTTTATATTTATATAAAGGTCCTGTGCATAGACAGGTTAGGCTATAAGGTCAAAACAGCAGAAAAGAGAAACAGAGGGGGACAGTATGGTTATTATGAGCCGTCCATTAAAACATTGTTTTAATCTTTTCTTGTTACAACTGTAGCAGAGTTACCATTCTTATTCAAATGTACTTGTTGTTTTGCTTTACACACTTTTTATAAAATAAAAGTATTAATTGAAATGAGGAGTGCCATACACATCCAACTCTGGGTGAACGGTGTCGTCCATTCCTGTTACATAATTTTGGTATGTCGTGGCCGGAAATCAAACCCTCTGTGGTAAAACATTCCAATTTAGCATGTTGATATGCACAATAGGAGTTAATAAATTGGTACCCAAGTTACATCTAATTCTATTTAAAGATGCATAAGTCGACACACATCTGTAATATTGCTGAAACACACAGCCAATATCAATTTGTTATGGTACATCCATACCAAGGCACAGCTAAGCTTGGTACAGATCAATTCTGTGAAGTTTCGTCCATTTCAAGCTGAGGGTTTTAGATATTGTTGCTTATACAAAAGTTCCTTAACTCCTTGATAAAAAAAGTCTATTAAATAAACCACAGACATATGGTGAATATGCTGGTGATATGCACATCTAGACTTGGTAAATGTACTGATCAATCCTTAGTTTCATCCAATTCAAGTGAGGGGTTTTACCAGGGATTCTATATTCACATGTGTATTTAGAATCCCTGGTTTTACTGATTAACTCATAAAGTGTGGACAAGAATGTAAATGCACATTAGGCGTAATAAAAAAGTTACTGGTTTCCACTAACCCGACAGTTCCTATCTTTCTTTTTTTTTGTACCGACTCTTTTAACTTTTTTCATTACAGTTGCAAAACGCTGTTTTTCGGCAATAAATTCCTCTAAAAATTTGGTAAAAATCGGGAAAAAAAGGTTAAAATTTAAAAAAAAAAAAAAACTACCAACCCTATTTTTTTTTTCGGAGATGTAAGTGGAAACAAACATTTTTTTTTCGCCCTATACATATTGGATAAAATACAAAAGGTCACCTGTGATAATTTATCCAACCAAATGTGTGGTGGAGGATATACAAAACTGTTATCAGTTTTGTAAAGTTATCCCTCTGAATATAGAATCCCTGTTTTCATCAAATTCGAGACAGGGTTTTTCGTAATGAAGAGCGGGAAAAATGTGTCTATAGACAGACGGACAGGCTGATTCCAGTATACACCCCAAAACTTTGTGGGGAAAGTTGTGGTGGTGAGGTATAAGAAACATGCCAAAATCATACTAAATGCTTAATCAAACCAATTTGATGATAGTATAAAATCTCTCTCTCACTCTCTCCCTCTCTCTCTCTGCGTTGAAAAGAAAGGAAGAATCTTGGAAAACGAGAAAAGTATAAATCAGTTGCCATATTTGTATTCTCTCATTCTCTCTTCATTTAACTACTTACATTTCCAGCTGAACTCTTGGACCTGGACGATGTGTTGCAATTTTCCTACCGAACTTCTGTCTCAAAATAACCAGCTTTCTCTAGATACCGAGTGTGTGAGTGAATAAGGCGGAGAATAACGAGCTAACTTCGGATATTTCAGTGATTTACGGCATAAACCGAGTTTATTTGATTATATTATTTTCACATATATTGTATTTTCCTTTGTACTTCATAACGATTTAATGATGATATTGTACTTTTATCAATGTTTGTATCACAAGGAACTGTAAATTTATGTAAAAAAAAGTATACGGAACGTTTCACGGAGATGACCGAACTATGTCGGAAAATATGAAATCAATCACTCATCTGTGCACGAGAAAATGGGATCACAGCAGGTAGTCAAACCAATCACACTGTTCATGCAGTGTTTATGAATATTGCCAGAGGCTTAAAATTTCACTGCAGGTGAAAAAGAATGACTGCTCTATATGCAAATATCGTATTGTTACATTATTAAGAGATGATGATGGTTATGACGAGGATGCTCTTGTTATTAACAAGAAAATATTCAAACAAAATATGCTTTATAGACGGTTTACAATAAGTATATTACCCCTCCCCCTATCTATCTATCTATCTATCTATCTATCTGTCTGTCTGTCTGTCTGTCTGTCTGTCTTTCTCTCCCCCTCTCTCTCTCTATATCACTCACCTATACATAAATACTTGATTTGTATTTTAAACAAAGTAGTATAGATATGCCAATGTATAAATCTAAATGAAGAATGTTTTTCATACGCCCTTTGAAAACGGGACGTATTATGGATTCACCTGCGGCGGGTGAGTGAGTGGGCGGCGTCCAGGGACGTTGTCCGCTCCCTAATTCGAACAAACGTGAACAGATCTTTACCAAACTTAGTCACAATGTATATATACTCTCTCGGATCCTTTCTATAACTAGCCAGATTGTCACAGACACTCCGCAGTTATGGCTCTTTAATTTAATGAAATTTTGCTGAATTAACAGTGTCCGCTCTCTTACTGTAACAAACATGAACCGATCTTTACCAAACTTGGTCACAATGTGTATGGGCACAATATCTAGGCCAAGTTCGATAACCAGCCAGAATGACCCAGGCTCTCCGGAATTATGGCCCTTGAATTGAGGAAAATTGCTGAATGAACAGTGTCCGCTCTCTTACATTCATTAACATTAACAGATCTTGACCAAACTTGTCACAATGTGAATGGGCACAATATCGTGACAAGGTTTGATAACCAGCCAAAATATCTTGAACATTCCAGACTTATGGCCCTTTAATTGAGGAAAACATGCAAAATTAACAGTGTCTGCTCTCTAACACTGAAAAACGTGAACTGATCTTTACCAAACTTTGTTACAACGTGTATTGGCACAGTATCTCAATCGAGATTGAAAACTCGGACACTTTAGAGATACAACCCTTCTACTGATAAAATGGCAGGGCGGGCGTAATTTGCAATAACCAGCACTCTTTTTTTTTTTTTTTTTTTTTTTTTTTTAATAGAGCCCCAAAGATTAAATGTAATACTTCATTATTGCATTGTGCAAAGGAAAAAAAACTTATCAATTACTTTCATTCATTTATTTACGTATGTATGTCACTATGACTAAAGTACACGATCTCCCACCTGTAACTTAGCGTATAAAGGTGTACTTAAGTCACATTGGTATGTATGTTATGTTGCTTTTTTTCCATTTTCTTTTTACTTTTATTGTTTTTATAGGTAAATTATAATGAAATTTATCAAAATATATCTCCCAGTTGGATTTGAACTCGCAATCTAGCCTTGCAGCACGATGCCTAAAATAGTTTATTGGACGCTTATTAAATGAGCTATTGCATCTTTTAAAACATGACCAGAAATGTGCTTCGGTATATTTTGACCTCCAGTAATAAAATTATATTGCTCAAGACTTAGATTTATAGACTTCACATTTCAATATAAATATATCTAACTATTAAAAGAACTGCCTTTGTTGTCCCAGATACCCTTCAGAATGCATCTCCATCATGCTAGATATATTTTTCCCCGTACCATCACAATCAGAATTCCCCCGCCCCAATTCCCTTATTCCAGGCCTTAGACCGTGTGCTGCAAGTGTAAACTCTCAAATATGGAGTATACACTTAAGAGTGTGACCATAATTCATGGCATGTGATTTCTAGCAGCATGATTTGCCTGGATTTAGAGAAGAAAATAGCTATATCTTATTTTTCATCCATTTTAATGGGATATAGCACGTGCAAGACAACAAACTGTGTTCTACATGTAGGTCATAATGATTCTTTTGGCAGACTTGAATTTTCTTACACTCAGGAAATCATTATTATTTGTGATATATAAAAAAAGCTCATTAACTCAGGTTTTCTCCAATGTTTGGAAATGATGTACATCTAACAAAAAATCGTAAGGGCCTACACGAAGAACACAGTTTTCTGCTTCTCATGCATAAAAAGAAAAACCTTTACATGCACAGTGCTTCTTCAAACAATTAATAGAACAGGTTGTTGTTGTTGTTGTTGTTGTTGTTGTTGTTGTTGTTGTTGTTGTTGTTTTTTTTTTACAGATACTGGGGGCAGTAACATTAAAAGGAATAAACCTGATTTTAGATTTCTTTACAAAACCTTCAAACACCTCAAATAATTGTCAATGTCAAGAAAAAAAAATGTACTGAACATTCATAGACGGACAGCAGGCATAATGGTGTCATTGGTGTGAGCAGGGATTCTATACATATGTTATATAGAATCCCTGATATGAGACATATTGGTCGAGTAGTTAAATTACAGACAACTCAGAAGTTGAAAGATGTCACACATTGTCTAGACAGCCAATCTAAAGAAAGAAAAACAAGAAATATCTTTAAAAAAGATATTCGGCGTAGGATGAAAGAAAAACGAGATTTCCAGTCTTCTAGAACATCCCGAGGAAAAGCGCGCGAAAGACCGACGCACAACAAATTTAGTACGCTCTAGAAATAGTTCAGTATTTTTCTATGAAATATACTTATTTATAGACGGTAATACAAAAAATTATATCTGTAAATAGGCTTGTTTGATATTTGTTCATATCATTATTGACAATTATGATATAAAAGCGTTATTAGTTGTTTTGGTTTTGGCGAATTAATTTTCAATGAGAGCATCTCGGCAGGCTGGAAGAATTCAATATACATAGTAATTAAGGGGTTTCATGTCATAACACGGTGGATTCTTTTTTGCTGTTTTAAATCATTTTCACAAAGTAGCATTCCTCAATTGATGGAAAAGGATTGTATTTAACTTACTGAAATCACTTTCATGTTAACATCAAAAAGAAAAGTAATAACACCAAGCTAAATGATATATACAAGCTGCACCCCTTATTTACAGTAATTGTATAGTCCATAACGATGAGTTAACCAATAACAGGAGTCCTTTTATTCAGCTTAGAATTTGATTGGTTTAAGATGCGAGTTGAAATCGAAATTATACAGCTACGCCGAAAAAATAGAAATGAACTGACAGCCTAAAAGGTAGTCTGGTTCCCGACTTCAGTAATAAGGGGAAGGTACTCCAGACTACCTAAAGGGCACAAGACCTTGGTTACATGCTCTGTTACCTCATTAATAAACTTCATTATTAAAGCGATGTAAATCATTGAGTTACTTCACTGGTACAGCAAATGCTGGTTATATACTCATAGGAAAAAGAAACGCTTGACTAGCTGCAGATAATAATGCTGGGTAACTTATTTTTGCCAGATATTAAACTTAAAAATAATGAAAGATTGTTATTTTAGATTTGCTTCCTTATGATTTAGATATGCAAATTGGTTCAAGGTAAGAGAAATAGGGAGAGTAAGAAAGGCGATGTGCTTATTGTTAGCAGTCCATTGAAACAAATGGTGTGTTCATCTTTTCTTGTAACGACCTTGTTTACACAAGATTAAAAATGGTTTGTAAAATTGGGTTTATTGACATCGCTTGAAAATTGGATCCCCATTTATTAAATTTACTTTGATAAACGAAAGAAATGCGACAACCCTGTTCTCTTAGCGTTATCGGCGCTTTGATTTGGAAGTATCTCATCTTAGTATCTTATCTAACCAGCGCATATAAATATCAAGTGACGTCACAGTCTCTGTTTAAAGATTTAAATAATTTTGCAAAAGTTTTGTTGCGAAGGTCAGCGTTTCAGGCAAAGTAGCTTGTATCTGTTTTCAGATGATAAATATACAGGTTTCAGTCAATCTATAGTGTTATGTACATTTGCCGCTGTATCTGATTATTATGCCCCATAAATATTTATTTTGACACAAAATCAATTTTTAAGCACTTTTGCTTAATCTTAGCATACCTGTGTTGTTGAGTTATGTTAATCGTTTGATCAATTTAACAAAATTGAGAGGTTCTTCACTTTTAAAAGTAGGTAATCAAATGCTCAGAAAGTGGGTACTATAGTTGTATGTGACATAGTCACAACTAAAAATGCGTACTGAGTAATCTTGTATTATTTGCTTAGTATCATTACCAGGCGTGCATTCAGTATGCCGAACCGTATGCAATCAACTATGAAGCTGTCTCAGTGACATAAATCACGATGTTCACGTATACTTACGTACAGTATAATGTGCACGTGAACAGCATTCTGTCTGTAGGCGACCGGTTGCGACCGGTTTGGCATATTGAACGCAAGCCAGCTTTTAAAGTTTAGTTGAATTTACCTCAAGAGGCCATAGTGTGTGTGTCATATCCGTCAGTGCTGGTAGAAATGGTCGGGTTGTTTCTTCACACACTATTACGTGTTAAAGTGTCTATTAGATGTATTGTTGATAGTTTCTTTTTAGTTATTTATTTTCACAGCATGTCGACAACCCATACATTAATATGGTATTTAAGAAACTGCTATGACAAATACATATAGAGCTGTTCAATGACTGTATAAATAGAGAAATAAAGAGGAATTTTCATAAAAAGATATAAATATTTGATACTTATCTTTAAATTGTTACAAAATATTTAATTTCTAACACTGAACGTGTGACACCAGTATAGTTATTAACCAACGCACACCATCGTACTGTCCGACAGACACGTTTAATGCTTTTAATTAGTACTTTAACAATGAAAGACTATAGGTGCATATAGAATAGTGTTTCCATGGGAAACATAGGGATACAGAGCACGCGCGGAACACATATAAAGGGCAGTAACTCAATTTGGAATATATTTCCTACATGATCTGTATTATTTCCCCCCTCTATCTCTCGCTCTCTCTGTCTCTCTCTAGGGTTAGCACGTGCATTATTCATTGTGGTGTGCGTTCTGCAAATAACCGGGAGAGGGAGAGAGCTGTCAATTTTATTTTAACTTTAGAAAAGAAAGATATTCCGTATCAAATGTTTTGGAATGTCTGATGAACAAGTTAATATCAGATGTTACCAAAGCCAGCCATGCTGAATTAAAATATTTAAAGTAAGCGTGTATCTATTTATAGTGTTTTGATATGTGCAGATTAAATCAGGATTAAAAGTTCAAAATGTCGAAGCGTCTCACATTCCTGTGCCATTAATGTTTATTGAGCTTTAACTAAGCTGAGCGATGAAAATGAACTTAATACAAAATGACATAATTGAATACATTGTTTACAAACGCATACTTGTACATATACACGAACGCATACACGCACGGATATACTCAATCGTATACAAACATGTATATATGTGCGCTCACACACACGCACGCCACACATACACACGCATTACCTGTTCGAATCAAAATGCATTCCGTTATTTTTTTTATTTGCAACTATACAGTCAAAAACAGTAAACACTTTCCGTTGATGCTAAGCAGAAAATGTTCAGATATTCGCTGTCTTAATTTCGTATTCTTACATTTAAAAGAGAAAACATTTACTCCTTGTTTAAGCTCATTTTTAGCTCTACCAGTTCCCGACTAAATGTCTGAGCTGTATACATACCATTACTAAAGCTAGTAAATGCATGATTTCATTGGACGGCCTGAACTCATTGTGATTAATAAATGTCACTTCGCCCTGGAAATCAATGCCAGATGAGATAACCGAATTGTTGATTGGCGTGCAGAAAACTATTATCAGTTCAAATATGTAAATATGAACATACTAGTTTTTTTTGTTCTGATCTTAACTTAAACAGATACCTGCAGACATCTTCATGAAATTTGGTCGGTTCCACACTAGGTCAACCGAGGTTTATGTCATTTATCACTCCTGGGATGAAGATCATAAATGGTTGTCTCATTTCCTTAAAAGTAATGATTGTTTTGTTTATGTTGATCTTCTCTCTCTCTCTCTCTCTCTCTCTCTCTCTCTCTTGAAGTCCTTACTGTATTATTGACTATTGTTTCTAAATGCAGTAGGATAATAAGCTGCCCTACAGATTGAACGCTTCTGGAGCGGCTCAGTCACGTGGAGGTCACGTCTGGCAAAATTAGTGTCAGACACTAAATGGGGTAGACGAAATAAATCGATCAAGCATATGAAATACGCTGAGCTCAGCTACTCAACGAAAGTTCGCACACTGTGCCAAAATGTACTGAACTGTATACATTGTCCAATGTATTTGTTGTTGTTTTAGAAGTTGGGTAAGTGGTTGTAACACATTACTCGTATATGAATTGGAAAGACGTAGGTTCGAGTCCTGATATGGGTTAATTATCATGCATATGCTCGGTATCTTGTACTTCCAAGGCATGCAGTTCACGAGACACGACAATGAGATTTTTTTCTCAACTTTCGAAAAATCTTAAATTCTGAAATATAGGAATGGCGTTAGTGATGTAACCGTTAGTGATACCAAGTTGAAAGTATAACATGTCTATTCTCAGGACCAATAGAGAAGTTCTGGATCTTCAAAAAAATCTTAGTTATGGAAATTAGCAATTGTGATGTTTAGTGATGGATTAATATAGTCCAACTCAAACTCAAATCCTCTACGTCGAAAAAAAATACAACTTTGTAGTTTGATTTTTACTGTAAAATTGGTAAAGAAAAGCACATACGAGAAATTGCAAATTGTGGTTTTCCTCATCTCTAAAATTTCAAATTTTTGATCACCACAAATTATATGTTTTTTTGTTGTTTTTTTTTTTTGACGAAATGATATAAATTGTATATACCATTTTCAGTTAGTAACTC
>CM037795.1:5699582-5736762 GCA_021229015.1 Solen grandis
ATTATTATTCTTTTCTTCTTCACGGATTTTCATATGTTGCAATCGTTCTAGGAGAATGAAATTTCGATGGCATATTATTCATATGCGTAATTAAAAAATTCTATAATTTTCATATGCCTATGACGTCATATGACGTCACACTTGGCAATTTGCTACAAAAGTTTGTACGCGGTCCAGAGCGATAATTAATAAACCGATTTTCATCAAATTTTCACAGAATGTGTACATTAAGTTCTAGTTGTGCATCTCGGTGTCCGTTTTTCAAAATTCGAAAAGCACAAGGTTCCATGGCGAATGCAAGATTCAAACCAAGGACGTCAAATTGATAAATGCTCATAAAATCGTCCCTAAATGAGACAGAAGGTTGATATTTTGTCAGTATATAGATCTCCGATAGATTTAAATATTTTGTGAAAATGGACGTCTTGTGACAATTTCTAATTTTTAAACAAATTTTCAATTCTCCAAGAAATGTTATTTTGATTTCTATGATTTTCATATCTCTATGACGTCATATGACGTCACACTTGAAATAAGCTACAAAAGTTTGTACGCGGTCCAGAGCCATTATTAATGAACCGATTTTCATCAAATGTTCACAGAATGTGTATATTAAGTTCTAGTTGTGCATCCCGGTGGCCGTTTTTCAAAATTCTAAAAGTCCAAGGTTCTATAGCGATTCCAAGATTCGAACCAAGACCGTAAATTTTCAAATTCTTATAAAATCGGTCCTATTTGAGACAGAAAGATGATATTGGGTCAGTATATAGGTCTCTGGGAGTCTTAAACATTTTCTGAAAATAAATGTCATATGACGTCACGTGACGTCATTATATGATAATGAATTTCTAATTCTAACAAGATTATTTCTATATATTGAATTTTTTGAAGGGCAATGAAAATTTAATGCCGCATCTTCAGATGTGAAATTTCGATTTCAATGATTTTCAGAAGTCTATGACGTCAATGACGTCACATTTGAAATTGACTAAGAAAGCTTGTATTTTCATCAAATTTTCATTTTATTGTGTATACCCCTTTTTAAAATTCGAAAAGTCCAAGCATATATGGCGGATCCAAGATTCGAACCAATGACGTCAATATTTAAATGCTTATAAAAACTGTCCTATTTGAGATAGAAAGTTGAAATTTTGTCAGTTAGTAGGTCTCTGGGTGTCTTAACAATTATGTGAAAATAAACGTCATATGACGTCACGTGACGTCATTTGTTTATTATTATTATTCTTTTCTTCTTCCTAACTAAACGCTTATTTTAATATGTTGCAATAGTCCTAGGACGATGAAATTTTTATGGGTTATTAGGCACGTGAGGAAAATTTTGATGTCACCCCTACTGCATATATGTAGCCATATCTCAATAAATATCGATTTTTGTAAATATATGTATGAATAAGAATTATAGCTGAATAATTGACGTTTCCAAAAATATTTAGTTTATTAAAATTGGTTTACCAACAAAGTTAAAAAAAAAAAAAAAAAAAAAAAACGACTGAAGATAAGTTTATACATTATGCGTATAAAAATGTAGCATGTTTTAAGAGCTTTCTAACGGTACCAAGTTTATTGAAATTGGACTTCATATAAGAAAGTTACATGGAAAATAAGATATTTCATAATCATGCATCATAAAAATATGGAAAAGGTCACGCGCAGGGGTCACCAAGCTTAAATACTTGCGCAACGAAAAAAAAAAAAAAAAAAAATCAAATTGCAATTGATGGGCTATATCTTGATTTTTGTTGTTGTTGTTGTTGTTGTTGTTGTTTTTTTGTCGAATGTTGACTGTTTCCAAAATAAGTATTGAAGTTAATACATGTACAACGGCACAAGACAAAAATCCGTATTTGCAACACTATGTAGCTAGCGAGCAGTTTGCAAGCCTTGAAAAATTCACACGCAGCCCCACATTTTAGACCATCTAAAAACTGCATTGTTATGCTAACGATATTCATATTGCATCAGTTTGTAGGCTGGGATGTTACCATTCAAAATATCACCATAGTTCGAAATTCCAGGAATATATGGCAAAACTACGGAAGCCCAAACACGCCAAAATCGCTAAATACGATTAACTACGTTACAGGTGTCGAAAGGATATAGCACTATACAAATATCCAATACTTCTTCCTAATGAGGCTAAAATTAAACAAGGTTACAACTGAGCTGGAGTAATGAAATTCTATGTGTGATGAAAGTTAGAAACTTACATTTGAACACTGTTTCATTTTTCTTTCATGTCATATGACATAGTATAAATGTTGTATGTAAACTACATGTGCAAGATATGGGCGGACTTTTATTTAAATTCACAGAATGTGTTCTATTTGTGCTATTTTATATAGAAATAGAGGAGATAGAAAGTTGCAATTTGGACAGATTATCTATTATGTCATCTTCTATATATACTATATAAAGCAGATGTTGCAGAAAGTCCTATCATTCGTTTAAACGAATGACATCTAGTTATTATTAGGGCTTTCTGCCTCAAGCAGAAAGTCCTATTGGGTTTGTTATGTTTTTTCTTATTATTATTATTATTATTTGTCCTCCTTTTGAGGTTCAAATTAAAACAGGTTGCAAATAAGCCAGCAGTATGAAATTTTAACAGTCGTCAGAGTGACTTTGTCCCTTTTGAATGCAACAATTTTCATCTTCATATGACGTCATGTGACGTCACAGTTGAAAAATGCTACCAAATTTGGTTCGCGCTCTGCAGCCGTCAGTATTAGTCCAGACGGCCTAATATTTTCATAGAAAGTGTAAATTAGGATGTAGATGTGCATACTTACTGAACTTTTCAAAATTCCGAAAGTTCGAGATTTTATGTCAAAATCGAGATTCGAACTTTGGTCATAAAAACATAATTTCGTATTACAAAGGCTCCTGATGAGTTAGAAGCATGAAAATTGGACAGCATATGTGTCTTGGGATCTTCTTTGTCTTCCATGCCAACTGACGTCATATGACGTCATTTAACGTCAGAACGTAATAAGCAATTTTGCATTTAAAATAACCGGTTTTTAGGCCCTGCAGGCTTTATTTTTTGAGCGATTTACATGTAACCTTCATTTTATGTGCAACTTAGTGTCCCGTTGAGCATGGTGACATCCGTTTCCGGAAAATCACAAAGGTCAAGGTCATATTTCAGTTATCGGTTTTTTCTTCGGCCTTAAATATCTCAAAAACGAAAAATATTTTATCGAGACACTATGCGTATAATTTGTAGTGCTTTGAAAGTCCTTTCAGATGATATATAGTTTTTGAAGATCGGGATTGAATCAATTGAGTTATTGCAGAAAAACAAAAATGTTGCAACCCTAGGCTCCCTTAACTACTTATATCTTAAAAATTATTGATTTTTGTTAATAAAAGTATGAATATAATTTGTAAATCAATGCCTGGCCGTTCTTTTGGTGTTTGAATTTTAAAGATTGACTTAATATTCACTAAGTTATAGGGAAAAACAAGGCGATATGAACATATTTATCCCCGATTTTTGCCGTATGCTCAAGGTTTAACCGCCCGTATCTACAAAGTGTTTAAAGATACATACAATTATGAAGAAAGGGAATTGTGGGAAATGAAAAGACCTTTCTAACGCTACCTAGCTTTTTAAAATTGGACGTTATATAAGGAAGTTACATGAAAAATAAGAATTCAGTAAAACCGTACTTTCATGCACTCCCGCAGTAAGTCCCGATCACTTGCTTGCTGTTTTCGAAGAAACTAATATATATATATTTTTTATAATAACATAATGAACTTTTTTTTTTTGCATGAAGTAATGCGGTTCTAATGATATGCAGATTTTAAAGATCGGACCATAAATTATAAAGTTATTTGTCAAAAGGCAATAATAGACATGAACATCTTTTAGCCGATTTTTGCCGTTTTCTTGAAAAATAACTTTCTTTATCTCAAAACCCGTAAAAGAAAAGTTGAAACATGAAACATGTGAAATGTTGGAAATTTAAAGGCCTTCTCATGGTACCTAGCGTTTTAAAATTAGACATCGGACATCCTATAAGAAGTTAGATGTGAAATAAGAATACATTTAAACCGTTCTTTTATGCATTTCTGCAGTTAGTCCCTATCATTTGATTGCTTTTTTCTAAAAAAACTATTAATTTTTGAAAATAACATAAAGAATAGTATTATTAGCTTGATGCAATGCGGTTCTAATGGTATGCAGATTTTAATGATCGGACCATTAATTATAAATTTATTTGTCGAAGGGCAATAATAGACAAGAACTTCGTTTGCCGATTTTTTGCCGTTTCCTTGAAAAATAACTTTCTATATCTCAGAACACGTAACAGAAAAGTTGAAACATGAAACACGTGAAATGCTGGAATTATAAAGGCCTTTTTAAAAAAAAAAAAAAATGGACATCATATAAGGAAGTTAGATGAGAAATAAAATTTAAATTATACCGTTCTTTCATGCATTTCTGCAGTTAGTCCTAATCACTTGGTTGCTTTTTTCTAAGAAACTATTAATTCTTAGCTCACCTGAGCACATGTGCTCAAGATAAGATATAAGAATCGATGAATGTCCGTTGTCCGTCCGTCTGTCCGTCCGTCTGTCAATCCACCGTCCGTCCGTCGTCCACAATTAGTTTGTTTGCACTCTAGCATCTTCATTTCTTAAGCAATCATTTTCAAACTTTATGAAAATGTTTATTACCATAAAATCTTAGTCAAGTTTGATTATGGCTGATATCGGCCGATTAGGTCAGGAGTTATGCCCCTTTTAATATTGAAAAAAAGCTAGATTTCACATTGTCATTGACACTTTGCACTGTAGCATCTTCATTTCTTAAGCAATCATCTTCAAACGTTATGACAATGTTTATTACCATCATCTCACGGCCAACTTAGATTATGGCTGATATTAACTTCTTAGGTCAGGAGTTATGCCCCTTTTGATATAAAAAAATGTAATATTTCACTTTATTTGCACTCTAGCATCTTCATTTCTGAAGTAAACATCTTCAATCTTTAGAACAATGTTTATAGCCATATTCTTTCTGCCAAGTTCGATAATGACTGACATCTGCCATTAGGTCAAGAGTTATGGCTCTTTTGATTTTTAAATTTGTGTGTTTTAAGCCATAATTTTTCAGTCAAGTTTGCAAATTTCGACAACAGGCTCTCTTTACTTCGTGGAATTATAAATAAGCTGATGGATTATGTCTTAGTACAACTATGCTATAATTTAGTAACTTGTACAGGCAATGAAGGCAGTTTTTCTTAGGTGAGAGTCTTTAGGGCCACCTTGGCCCTCTTGTTGAAAATATCATAAAGAACAATATTTTTATCATGATTCAATGCGGTTCTAGTGCTATGCATATCTTAATGATCGGTCTATTAATTATTAAGTTATTTGTCGAATGGTAGTAGTTGACATGAATATCTTTTTGCCGATATTTGCCTTTTTGGGGGGAGTAATAACTTTATAAATCGCAAAAACAGATAGGTTTAAACATAAAGTAAGTACATGTTTGAATTCAGAAGACCTTTTTAACCGTACCTGGGTTTTTAAAATCGGACATCATAATTGCATGAAAGTAAGACTTTCTGGGGAAAAAAAGACAACATTTTTCCTTATACTTCTGCAGTAGATCCCAAATATTATTCTAAATTTTATTTCTGTTACATTAAAGGTAAAATGTGATACAGTAATTTATTTTAATATTCTGTGCCCCCTTCAATTGAACAAGAAACTTCAATGAAGATATGAGAAATTAATATTTTGTAGAAAAGGAATCTTGTATACCTTTTTAGCATGTTAAGATGACTAGTGATACTTCATTTCCTTGCAGAACACGAAGATTGAGTATTATTGTAGTTATCTTAAAGATGGTTCTGGAAAAAATAGCATTATGAAATTATAACTGAAAACAAAGTCACATATTCCCTTTTGAATGCATTGACTTTAAAATTTGAATTATGTTATATGACATCACAGATTTCCTCTACTATTTATTTATGTTTGCACTCTACAGCTGTCAATTCGGGGCGGATTTTCTTCAATATTTGAAGATGGTGTATGTCAGAAAAGTAAATAAGTATGATCAGGTTTGACATAGTTAGCAGAAAGCCCTTTCTTTTGTTCAGAACAAAAGGAGTCTAGTTATTATTCTTTTTTTTCTTCCTATCTAAACGCTTATTTTTATATGTTGCAATGGACCTAGGACGATGAAATTTTTATGGCTTATTAGTGACGTTAGGAAATTTTGTTTTCAATGATTTTCAGCACCCTATGACGTCACATGACGTAACAGCTAAAAATAGTGAAAAATGGTGTTCGCGCTCTACAGCCGTCATTTATAGTCGGATTTTCTTCAAATTTTCACAGATGGTACATCTTGAATCAAAGGTGTGCATATCCTGTCAGCTAACCGAAATTCCGAAAGACCGAAGTTCTGTGGCTGAAATAAGATTCGAACATAAGACCGAAAATTTCATTTTAGGATTAAAGAGCTTCAGGATGAGATAGAAAGTTGAACCTTACACAGTTTGTAGTTCTGCAGAATTTCTACACAAATTTTGAGTCGTGACGTCATATGACGTCATGTGACGTCATAGGCATACTGCTTAATTTTCATTTTAGGGCAATGATTTCGACATGATGCCAGTTTTTCAGAATAATGAAAATTTCAGAGTTATGACAGTAATGTATGCGCTTTTGAACAAAAGCATCATCAGCACCATATGACGTCACATGACGTCACAGCTAAAAATAGTGAAAAATGGTGTTCGCGCTCTACAGCCGTCATTTATGGTCGGATTTTCTTCAAATTTTCACAGATGGTACATCTTGAATCAAAGGTGTGCATATCCTGTCAGCTTACCGAAATTCCGAAAGACCGAAGTTCTGTGGCTGAAATAAGATTCGAACATAGGACCGAAAATTTAATTTTAGGATTACAGAGCTTTCGGATGAGATAGAAAGTTGAAACTTACACAGTATGCAGTTCTGCAGAATTTCTACAAATATTTTGAGTCGTGACGTCAAATGACGTCATGTGACGTCATAGGCATACTTCTTAATTTTCATTTTAGGGCAATGATTTCGACATGGTGCCAGTTGTTCAGAATAATGAAAATTTCAGAGTTATGAGAGTAAAATATGCGCTTTTGAACAAAGGCATCTTCAGCACCCTATGACGTCACATGACGTCACAGCTAAAAATAGTGAAAAATGGTGTTCGCGCTCTATAGCCGTCATTTATGGTCAGATTTTCTTCAAATTTTCACAGATGGTACATCTTGAATCAAAGGTGTGCATATCCTGTCAGCTAACCGAAATTCCGAAAGACCGAAGTTCTGTGGCTGAAATAAGATTCGAACATAGGACCGAAAATTTCATTTTAGGATTAAAGAGCTTCAGGATGAGATAGAAAGTTGAAACTTACACAGTTTGCAGTTCTTTATAATTTCCACAAATATTTTGTGTCGTGACGTCAAATGTCGTCATGTGACGTCATAAGCATACTTTTTAATTTTCATATTAGGGCAATGATTTCGACATGATGCCAGTTGTTCAGACTAATGAAAATTTCAGAGTTATGACAGTAAAATATTCGCTTTTGAACAAAAGCATCTTCAGCACCTATGACGTCACATGACGTCACAGTTAAATATAGTGAAAAATGGTTTTCGCGCTCTACAGCCGTCATTTATGGTCGGATTTTCTTCAAATTTTCACAGATGGTACATCTTGAATCAAAGGTGTGCATATCCTGTCAGCTAACCGAAATTCCGAAAGACCGAAGTTCTGTGGCTGAAATAACATTCGAACAAAGGACCGAAAATTTCATTTTAGGATTAAAGAGCTTCAGGATGAGATAGAAAGTTGAAACTTACACAGTTTGCAGTTCTGCAAAATTCCTACAAATATCTTGAGTCTTGACGTCATATGACGTCATGTGACGTCATAAGCATACTTCTTAATTTTCATTTTAGGGCAATGATTTCGACATGATCCCAATTCTTCAGAATAATGAACATTTCAGAGTTATGAAATAAAGTATACGCTTTTGAACAAAAGAATTTTCAGTACCCTATGACGTCATGTTACGTCAGAGCTAAAAATAGTGAAATACTTAGTTCTTATAATTTGCACTTATTTCGGAATATAATGTCAGTTGTTCAGCATGAACATGAAATACTTCCAGAGGTGAGTCATTACATAAAACTTCTATCTCCTGCTTTTTGCATTAACACAGCTTGCAGAAAGTCCTATCATTCGTTTTCACGAATGACATCTAGTTAAAATTTGAAATTGTGATTTGATTTCATGTCAAAAGAAAGGTAATCTTTCCTGGTGGCTCTCGATTACTCCCGGATATTTAAAACATGTTGGTGGTCCACGCTGCAATTACGGTTGTACGACGATAAAACGTATTTTAGTAACATTTTCAAAATTCCCTTTTAGGGAAAATAAAAATGGTTTTAATGCCCTCCTGGACCTGGAATTTAAAATAGTTTTCAAAATACCACCTCCTTTTACGTCATTTATGATAAAAATATTATATGCATTATCTATATTTCTACTGATATTATTTTTTCCTTTATTGAATTCTTATGAGGTATAGATAAGGCTGGTGAAGCTCTCCCAACGCGGGAAAACGTTTAAAAACCCTCTTCCCCTATATTCCTTCCTTGGAAAAGTTTATATCTTATTTTATATCTTATATATAAATGTGTCGTTAGAATACCGATATGTCTGTTAATACTTGATATTCGTTAATTGCATTTTGATGTTGGATATGGGGATTTAGAAACGTTTTCAAATTTATTTCGGGTACTTTGTTCGTAATTTCCTGGGTAAGACATTTAAAAGAAAATGAGATGGGGGAAATTGAATTCAAACTACCCCCATTTCAAGCCCCCCCCCCCCCCCCCCCCCCCTTACCCGGAATCAACGTTTCTATGTTACCTCGAAGGGAATTCGAAAACATCTTTTTATAATCCCGGGTTGGGCACTTGAAAATGGAAAAAAAGAAAAGACACTTCAACCTGCTATTTTTTTTTTTGTGAACATATAACAAAATATAAAGAAAGAAAGACAACTTCAAACCTGCATATTTTTTTTTGTTTGTGAACATAATATAGCCTTATGGTCATTCATTTTCGTGGATCGAAATCTATAAGACTGTTTCATCATATAATATGTTAAGTCGTAAAAAACTATTTATTCGAGCACCACCGTTGTTGTTTCCACGAAATAAAAATAAATGTGCCTACATTTTTTTAAAAAATAACCTGCACTCCTGGATCAAGCTGTTTCGGTGAGGTATATTCCATATCTACTCAAAACAAACAAACATCCTCTATATCTCAAACCTGCACAGTTACGGTTGTACCCGGTTCATACTGGTAAACCCTAGCTCACTGCTAATGTATAACCCTAAGATCAAGTGTTTTTAATTAACATTAATTTGTCATAAAATGATGTTATTTGACTTTTTTTTTAATTTAACAAACAAAAATATCTAAGAGAGTATCATGTCACAACACTGTCAGGTAAATTCCGACGAAGTGATGTTAGCCAACTTTGTCTTGAAGAAAAATGTCTTGAATGTTGCTCTTTTATGTGTATCACATTTCATTCTTTTTTCGGCCGTTGGCTATTTTGTCTTCACCAGAATTTCCAGTCTAAACTTTAAGGTCACTAAACAGCTGATGAATACTGTAAGTTTTAATTGTTGCACATAAAAATCGAAATTATCCCTCCGGAAAAGAGGTCAGCTTGTTCCCTTTGTATATACATTCCTAAAACCTCGATCTTTCGACAGAAATATGTTAACACATGTATAAACGTTCAAATTAATTCAACTACACAAAGAACATATCAAAATGATGAAAAACACATGTCGGATTTGAAACCTTCAGACCCCCTTCGTATCCTTGAAATCGCATATTCTTTAAGAGTATTACTTGAATACTATACGATGGATGCACTCAAAACTTGTTTTGTATAGTGATAAGTAAACGTTTGATCATTCATTTTTTCAATGAGCATTATGCTGGGTCGACATTTTTATTTCTTAAGCATCATGATGCATCGGGCGAAAACATAATAATGGTCGGTATGACGAACGATTGGGGTCTTTATTGCTAAAGGCATCATGCTGGGTCAGCATTTAATTTGTTGAGTATGATGCTGCATCGGGCTAAAACATATAAAATATGCGCAAAAACATTTGAGCATGATGCTCGCTGGAATGAGCACGATGCAGGGTCGGCAGACTGGTCAATGAGCATCGTGCTCGTTAGATGAGAATCAGGGGACAGATAGCCCATTTATGCTGGTCGGCGGATTGTTCAATGAGCATCATGCTTGGTCGGCAGTTTGTTCATTGAGCATCATGCTGGGTCGGCAGACTGTTCACTGAGCATCATGCTCGTAAGATTAGCATCATTGTTCAACGAGCATGATGCTCGCTATTTTAGCATCGGCACAACCAGCATACACCACACAACAAGCTTAAAAGCGCGCTATATCGATTGACCAATTAGAGTAGCCGATGCAACTAGAACCGTTCCAAGAATTTTTTTTATTATACGAGGCTTCGTACATACCTCAGTTGTTCATATTTTATAATGACTGTAGCAAAAACAATAATAACTAGATGTCATTCGTGAAAACGAATGATAGGACTTTCTGCAAGCTATGTTAATGCAAAAAGCAGGAGATAGAAGTTTCATGTAATGACTCACCTCTGGTAGTATTTCATTGTTCATGCTGAACAATTGACATTATATTCCGAAATTAGTGCAAATGATAAGAACTAAGTATTAGTCTGTGACGTAACATGATGTCATATGACGTCAGGACATGACTGCAAATTTGATTTCTAGTTTAAAGGTCCTATGTTTGAATCTTACTTCAGCCGCAATACTTCGGTTTTTCGGAATTAAGGTTAGCTCATAAAATATTCACACCTTAGTTTCAAGATGTACCATCTGTAAAAATTTGAAGAAAATCTGATCATAAATGGCGGCTGTAGAGCGCAAATACCATTTTTCACTATTATTAGCTCTGACGTCACATGACGTCATAGGGTGCTGAAAATTCTTTTGTTCAAAAGCTCATACTTTACTGTCATAACACTGAAAATTTCATTATTCTGAACAACTGGCATCATGACGAAATCAAGCCCCAAATTAGGATTAAGTGGTATGCTTATGACGTCCTATGACGTCACGATTCAAAATATTTGCAGAAATGCTGCAGAACTGCAAACTGTGATATAACGTCACATTAATATGAATTACATTGCATTCTAAAGCACACGGATTGATGTAAATACCATTAGCTTTCCATGGTCCTGGGAAGTAAACAACATATTTAAATTAACGCGTATATATCAGAAATTATTTTTGACCTTATGACGTCATATGACGTCATGTGACGTTCATCTTCATAGAATGTAAAGCACTCTTGGAGACTTATATACTATCCAAATATAATATTATATTTCTAACTCATCTGGAAACGATTTTATACGCATTTGAAATTTGACGTCAATGGTTCGAATTTTGGATCCGCCATAAAACCTTTGCATTTTCGAATTTGGAAAAACGGACACCGGAATGTACAACTAGACTTTAACATGCACATTCTGTGAAATATTAATGAAAATCGGCCCAGAAATAATGGCTGTAGACCGCGTACAAGCATTTTTAGACGACGTCAAGTTTAACGTCAAAACACGTCATAGTCAAATGAAAATTATTGAAATGGTAACAGTTCTATCTGAAGCAAATGCTATTAAATTTTCAAGGTGCTCGGACGTAAACAACATATAAAAATTAACACATAAAAATTAGAAATTACCTTTCACCTCATGACGTCATACCCTCGAGATTTATATTCTGTCCAAATATCATCTTTCTAGCTCATTTGTAAGCGATTTTATACGCATTTTAAATTTGACGTCAATGGTTCGAATCTTGGATTCGCCATAGAACTATTGCCTTTTCGAATTTTGAAAAGCGGACACCGGAAGGCACAACTAGAGCCTAACATACGCATTCTGTGAAATTTTGATGAAAATCGGTCCAGAAATAATGGCTGTAGACCGCGTACAAACATTTTTAGACGACGTCAAGTTTGACGTCAAAGCACGTCATAGTAAAATGAAAATTATTGAATTGCAAACAGTTCTATCTGAAGCATATGCTATTAAATTTTCAAGGTGCTCAGACTTGTACAACATATAAAAATTAACACGTAAATATTAGAAATTACCTTTCACCTCATGACGTCATATGACGTCATTTGACGTTCATCTTCAGAGAACGTAAAGTAACCCTTGAGACTTATATTCTGTCCAAATATCATCTTTCTAGCTCATTTGTAAGCGATTTTATACGCATTTGAAATTTGACGTCAATGGTTCGAATCTTGGATTCGCCATAGAACCATTGCCATTTCGAATTTTGAAAAGCGGACACCGGAAGGCACAAATAGAGCCTAACATACACATTCTGTGAAATTTTAATGAAAATCGGCCCAGAAATAATGGCTGTAGACCGCGTACAAACTTTTTCACCTTACGTCAAATCTGACGTTATATGACGTCATATGAATATGAAATTCATTGCATTCGAAAGCACATGGTTTGAAATATATGCCATAAAATTTTCATTGTTCTGGGCCATTGGCAACACATCGAAATTAACACAAATACAAGAGGAAGAAAAAAAGAATAAGAAGAATAAGAATAATAAAAAACATAACAAACCCAATAGGACTTTCTGCCGAAAGGGCAGAAAGTCCTAATAAAAAACATAACAAACCCAATAGGACTTTCTGCTTTAGGCAGAAAGTCCTATTAAGCGTTTAGTTAGGAAGAAGAAAAGCATAATAATAATAATAACTAGATTTCATTCGTTGATACGAATGATAGGACTTTCTGCTAAAATTGAAAAATATTAAGATTAATTCCGTTAGAAAGAATATATATTAAATTCTCTACCTTTTACTTAATTTTTTTTCGTATGGACTTCTTTTAGCTTTGACGTCACATGACGTCATAGGGTGCTGAAAATTCTTTTGTTCAAAAGCGCATACTTTACTGTCATAACTCTGAAATTTTCATTATTCTGAACAACTGGCAACATGTCGAAATCATTGCCCTAAAATGAAAATTAAGAAGTATGCTTATGACGTCACATGACGTCATCTCACGTCAGGGCTCAAAATATATATAGAAATTCTGCAGAACTGCAAACTTTGTAAGTTTCAACTTTCTATCTCATCCTGAAGCTCTTTAATCCTAAAATGAAATTTTCGGTCCTATGTTCGAATCTTATTTCAGCCACAGAACTTCGGTCTTTCGGAGTTTCGGTTAGCTGACAGGAAATGCACACCTTTGATTCAAGATGTACCATCTGTGAAAATTTGAAGAATATCCGACCATAAATGACGGCTGTAGATCGCGAAAACAATTTTTCACTATTTTTTGCTGTGACGTCATGTGACGTCATAGGGTGCTGAAGATGCTTTTGTTCAAAAGCGCATACTTTACTTTCATAACTCTGAAATTTTAATTATTCTGAACAACTGGCATCATGTCGAAATCATTGCCCTAAAATGAATATTAATAAGTATTCTTATAACGTCACATGACGTCATATGACGTCACGATTCAAAATATGTATAGTAATTCTGCAGAACTGCAAACTTTGTAATTTTCAACTTTCTATCTCATCCTGAAGCTCTTTTATCCTAAAATGAAATTTTCGTTCCTATGTTCGAATCTTATTTCAGCCAAAGAACTTCGGTATCTCGGAATTTCGGTTAGCTGACAGGATATGCACACCTTTGATTCAAGATGTACCATCTGTGAAAATTTGAAGAAAATCCGACCATAAATGACGGCTGTAGAGCGCGAACACCATTTTTCACTATTTTTAGCTCTGACGTCACATGACGTCATAGGGTGCTGATGATGCTTTTGTTCAAAAGCGCATAGTTTACTGTCATAACTCTGAAATTTTCATCATTCTGAACAACTGGCATCATGTTGAAATCATTGCCCTAAAATGAAAATTAAGAAGTATGCTTATGACGTCACATGACGTCATATGACGTCACGACTCAAAATATTTTTAGATATTCTGCAGAACTGCAAACTGTGTAAGTTTCAACTTTCTATCTCATCCTGAAGCTCTTTCATCTTAAAATGAAATTTTCGGTCCTATGTTCGAATCTTATTTCAGCCACAGAACTTCGGTCTTTCGGAATTTCGGTTAGCTGACAGGATATGCACACCTTTGATTCAAGATGTACCATCTGTGAAAATTTGAAGAAAATCCGATCATAAATGACGGCTGTAGACCGCGAACACCATTTTTCACTATTTTTAGCTGTGACGTCATGTGACGTCATAGGTGCTGAAGATGCTTTTGTTCAAAAGCGCATAGTTTACTGTCATAACTCTGAAATTTTCATTATTCTGAAAATTTGGCATCATGTCGAAATCATTGCCCTAAAATGAAAATTAAGAAGTATGCCTATGACGTCACATGACGTCATATGACGTCACGACTCAAAATATATGTAGAAATTCTGCAGAACTGCAAACTGTGTAAGTTTCAACTTTCTATCTCATCCTGAAGCTCTTTTATCCTAAAATGAAATTTTCGGTCCTATGTTCGAATCTTATTTCAGCCACAATACTTCGGTCTTTCGGAATTTCGGTTAGCTGACAGGATATGCACAGCTTTGATTCATGATGTACCATCTGTGAAAATTTAAAGAAAATCCGACCATAAATGACGGCTGTAGAGCGCGAACACCATTTTTCACTATTTTTAGCTGTGACGTCAGGTGACGTCATAGGGTGCTGAAAATCATTGAAATCAAAATTTCCTCACCTGACTAATAAGCCATAAGAATTTCATCGTCCTAGGCTTATTGCAACATATGAAAATAAGCGTTTAGTTAGGAAGAAGAAAAGCATAATAATAATAATAACTAGACTTCTTTTGTTTTGAACAAAAGATAGGGCTTTCTGCACTGCAAACCATGACAAACCTGGTGTTTTTCTAATTTTGGCAAACCTATATAATCCTGCACAATGAAGTCGTAATATATAACTTCTGTGAAAATTCCATGCCAATCCGTTCATAAATGACGGCTGTGCAGCGCGGATGAACTTTGGTAGCTTTTTTAAGTTTTGATGTCATGTGACGTCATATGAAAATTTTACTCATTAAATCTGAATGTTCATGATTACCTACATAGGACATTAAATTTTCATTGTCTATGAACCTTTGCAACATGAGTAAATTGACATTTAGGAATCGGAAATTCTCTACAATTTGATGACGTCATATGACGTTCATCTTTACAAATTGCAAAGGAAACACAGAGACGTATAAGCTCGCTAAATATCAAATTTCTATCTCATCTAGAAACGATTTTATACGTATTTAAAATTTGACGTCCTTGGTTCGAAACTTGGATTCGTCAAAGAACCTTAGTTCTTTCGAATCTTGGCAAACCTATAGAATCCTGCACAATGAGGTCGTAATATATAACTTCTGTGAAGATTCCATGCCAATCTATCAATAAATGACGGCTGTACAGAGCAGACAAACCTTGAGAGTTATTTATAGTTCTGACGTCATGTGACGTCATATGAAAATGTTAAACATTGAATCTAAATGTTCCTGTTTATGTACAAAGGACATTTAATTTGCATTGTCTATGAAGCTTTGCAACATGAGTAAATTGACATCAAGAAATCGGAAATTCTATACAACTTGATGACGTCATATGACGTCATATGACGTTCATCTTTACAAAATGCAAAGGAAACACAGAGATATATAATCTCGCCAAATATCAACTTTCTATCTCATCTAGAAACGATTTTATACGTATTTGAAATTTGATGTCCTTGGTTCGAATCTTGGATTCGCCATAGAACCTTTGGTTTTTCGAATCTTGGCAAACCTATATAATCCTGCACAATGAGATCGTAATATATAACTTCTGTGAAAATTCCATGCCAATCCGTCCATAAATGACGGCTGTACAGCGCGTACAAACTTTGGTAGCTATTTTTAGTTCTGACGTCATGTGACGTCATATGAAAATTTTCAACATTGGATCAAAATGAACATGATCTCCTACAAAGGATTTTAAATTTCCATTGTTTATGAACCCTTGCAACATGAGTAAATTGACATCAAGAAATCGGAAATTCTATACAACTTGATGACGTCAAATGACGTCAAATGATGTTTATCTTTACATAATGCAAAGGAAACACAGAGACGTATAATCTCGCCAAAT
Organism: Solen grandis; assembly: GCA_021229015.1. Lineage (NCBI taxonomy): Eukaryota > Metazoa > Mollusca > Bivalvia > Adapedonta > Solenidae > Solen > Solen grandis. The sequence continues at coordinate 5,715,927 of CM037795.1, forward strand.
ATCAACTTTCTATCTCATCTAGAAACGTTTTTTATATGGATTTGAAATTTGACGTCCTTGGTTCGAATCTTGGATTCGCCATAGAACCTTAGTTCTTTCGAATCTTGGCAAACCTATATAATCCTGCACAATGAGGTCGTAATATATAACTTCTGTGAAAATTCCATGCCAATCCGTCCATAAATGACGGCTGTACAGCCCGTACAAACTTTGGTAGCTATTTTTAGTTCTGACGTCATGTGACGTCATATGAAAATTCTCCTACAAAGGATTTTAAATTTCCATTGTTTATGAACCCTTGCAACATGAGTAAATTGACATCAAGAAATCGGAAATTCTATACAACTTGATGACGTCATATGACGTCATATGACGTTCATCTTTACAAAATGCAAAGGAAACACAGAGACATATAATGTCGCCAAATATCAACGTTCTATCTCATCTAGAATCGATTTTATATGGATTTGAAATTTGACGTCCTTGGTTCGAATCTTGGATTCGCCATAGAACCTTAGTTCTTTCGAATCTTGGCAAACCTATATAATCCTGCACAATGAGGTCTTAATATATAACTTCTGTGAAAATTCCATGACAATCCGTCCATAAATGACGGCTGTACAGCGCGTACAAACTTTGGTAGCTATTTTTAGTTCTGACGTCATGTGACGTCATGTGAAGATAAAAATAATATATTCCAAAATGCCATTGCTTCAGGTGTCTGTTGATAGAATTTCTTTGTCCTAGACCTTCAGCAACTTAATGAAATAACAACATGAAAAAAAAAATAATTTCGTATTAATGCACGGCAAACGATAGGACTTTCTGCAAACCGTTAAAATCTCAATCAAACTGAAAATTATTGATATGGAATACGCAGAAAATATTAGGTTTCTAGACGAATTCATCAATTCATAATGTCTGCAGAGCGCTTACAAACTTTTTGATCTGACATCTAATTCCGAGGTCATATTTTCAAAACTTTGTTTCACCACAGAACCTCGGTCTTTTCAATATTTTGAAAACAAAAGTAAGGATGCCCAACAAAATCCTTGCTTTTTCATATTTGGTGAAACGGAGACGGGTTTGCACATGTAAAGCGTAACATACACATTCTATGAAATTTTGATGAAAATCCGTCCTGAAATAATGGCTGTAGACTGCGTACAAACTTATGTAGACAATGTCAAGTTTGGTGTCATATGACGTCATAGGCATAAGAAAATCAATGAAATGAAATATTAAGTATTTTAAATATATCAAGTAAATTTTTCATGCCCCATTGGAACTTTGCAACATATAGAAATTAATGCTTAGATATCAAACATTCTTTTTGACCTTATGACGTCAAATGACGTTAATCCTCACATAATAGAAATAAGTCTAAAAGACTAATATTCAGTCCAAATATCCACTTTCTAAATCATCTGAAAGCGATTTTATACGTATTTGAAATTTGACGTCAATGGTTCAAAACTTGGATTCGCCATAGAACCATTGCCTTTTCGAATTTGGAAAACCGAACAAGGAATACACAACAAGAGCGTTACATATACATTCTGTGAAATGTTGATGAAAATCGGTCCAAATATAATGGCTGTACACCGCGTAAAACCTTTTTGCCCTGATATCAAATCTTACGTGATATAATGTTACATTATTATGGAATACATTGCATTCTAAAGCTCATGGATTGATGTATAAACTATTAAATTTCCATGGTCCTGTGAAGTTAACAACATATTTGAATTAACGCATATATATCAGAAATTCTTTTTGTCCTTATGACGTCATCTGACGTCAAATGACGTTCATCTTCATAGAATATAAAGCAGACATGGAGACTTATATACTACACAAATATAAGCTTTCTAGCTCATCTGGAAGCGATTTTATACGCATTTGAAATTTGACGTCAAAAGTTCGAATCTTGGATTCGCCATAAAATCATTGCCTTTTCGAATTTTGAGAAACGGACACCAGGATGCACAACGAGAGCCTAACATACACATTCTGTGAAATTTTGATGAAAATCGGTCCAGAAATAATGGCTGTAGGCCGCGTACAAACATTTTGAGACGACGTCAAGTTTGACGTCAAGACACGTCATAGGCAAATGAAAATCATTGAAATGCAAAATGTTTTATCTGAAGCTTAAGCTATTGGATTTTCAAGGTGCTCGAACGTTTTCAACATATAGAATTTAACACGTAAAAATTAGAAATTTCTTTTCACCTCATGACGTCATATGACGTCAAATGAAGTTCATTCTCTTGGTATCTAAAGAAATCTTAGTGACTTATATCCTATTCAAATATTAGCTTTCTAGCTCATCTGGAAGCGATTTTATACGCATTTGAAATTTGACGTCAATGGTTCGAAACTTTGACTCGCCATAGAACCATTGCCTTTTTAAATTTTGAAAAACGGACACCGGAAGGCACAACTAGAGCCTAACATACACATTCTGTGAAATTTTGATGAAAATCAGTCCAGAAATAATGGCTGTAGACCGCGTACAACTATTTTAAGACGACGTCAAGTTTGACGTCAAAACACGTCATAGACAAATGGAAATAATTGAAATGAAAAATGTTTTATCTGAAGCATATGCTATTAATTTTTCAAGGTGCTCGGACGTTTTCAACATATAAAAATTAACACATAAAATTTAGAAAATAATTTTCACCTCATGACGTCATATGACGTCATACGACATTCATCTTCTAAGAATATAAACGAAACCTAATGACTTATATCCTGTCCAAATATCATCTTTCTAGCTCATCTGGAAGCGATTTTATACGTATTTGAAATTTGACGTCAATGGTTCGAATCTTTGACTCGCCATAGAACCATTGCCTTTTTAAATTTTGAAAAACGGACACCAAAAGGCACAACTAAAGCCTAACATACACATTCTGTGAAATTTTGATGGAAATCGGCCCAGAAATAATGGCTGTAGACCGCGTACAAACTTTTTCACATGACGTCAAATCTGACGTTACATGACGTCATATGAATATGAAATTCATTGTATTCGAAAGCTCATGGTTTGAAATATATGCCATTAAATTTTCATGGTTCGGGGCCATTGGCAACACATCAAAGTTAACACAAATACAAGAGGAAGAAAAAAAGAATAAGAAGAATAAGAATAATAAAAAACATAACAAACCCAATAGGACTTTCTGCCGAAAGGGCAGAAAGTCCTAATAATAAAAGACAGAACAAACCCAATAGGTCTTTCTGCGAAAAGCAGAAAGCCCTAACTAGATTTCATTCGTTGATACGAATGATAGGACTTTCTGCTAAAATTGAAAAATATTAAGATTAATTCCGTTAGAAAGAATATATATTAAATTCTCTACCTTTTACTTATTTTTTTTTTCGTATCGACTTCTTTTAGCTTTGACGTCACATGACGTCATAGGGTGCTGAAAATTCTTTTGTTCAAAAGCGCATACTTTACTGTCGTAACTCTGAAATTTTCATTATTCTGAACAACTGGCAACATGTCAAAATCATTGCCTTAAAATGAAAATTAAGAAGAATGTTTATGACGTCACATGACGTCATATGACGTCAAGACTCAAAATATATGTAGTAATTCTGCAGAACTGCAAACTGTGTAAGTTTCAACTTTTTATCTCATTCTGAAGCTCTTTAATCCTAAAATGAAATTTTCGGTCCTATGCTCGAATCTTATTTCAGCCACAGAACTTCGATCTTTCGGAGTTTCGGTTAGCTGACAGGATATGCACACCTTAGTTTCAAGATGTACCATCTGTGAAAATTTAAAGAAAATCCGACCATAAATGACGGCTGCAGAGCGCGAACACCATTTTTCACTATTTTTAGCTGTGACGTCATGTGACGTCATAGGTGCTGAAGATGCTTTTGTTCAAAAGCGCATAGTTTACTGTCATAACTCTGAAATTTTCATTATTCTGAAAAACTGGCATCATGTCGAAATCATTGCCCTAAAATGAAAATTAAGAAGTATGTCTATGACGTCACATGACGTCCTATGACGTCAGGACTCAAAATACCTGTAGAAATTCTGCAGAACTGCAAACTGTGTAATTTTCAACTTTCTATCTCATCCTGAAGCTCTTTAATCCTAAAATGAAATTTTTGGTCCTATGTTCGAGTCTTATTTCAGCAACAGAACTTCGGTCTTTCGGAATTTCGGTAAGCTGACAGGATATGCAAACCTTAGTTTCAAGATGTACAATCTGTGAAAATTTGAAAAAAATCCGACCATAAATGGCGGCTATAGAGCGTTAACACCATTTTTCACTATTTTTAGCTCAGACGTCACATGACGTAATAGGGTGCTGAAGATTCTTTTGTTCAAAAGCGCATAGTTTACTGTCATAACTCTGAAATTTTCATTATTCTGAGCAACTGGCATCATGTCGAAATCATTGCCCTAAAATGAAAATTAAAAAGTATGCTTATGACGTCACATGACGTCATATGACGTCACGACTCAAAATATATATAGAAATTCTGCAGAACTGCAAACTGTGTAAGTTTCAACTTTCTATCTAATTCTGAAGCTCTTTAATCCTAAAATGAAATTTTCGGTCCTATGTTCGAATCTTATTTTTAAAATTTGAAGAAAATCTGTCCATAAATGACGGCCGTAGAGCGCGAACACCATTTCTCACTATTTTTAGCTTTGACGTCACATGACGTCATATGAAGATGAAAATTAGTGCATTCAAAAGGGCCAAAGTGACTCTGATCACTGTTAAAATTTCATACTGCTGGCTTATTGGCAAGCTGTTTTAATTTGAACCTCAAAAGGTGAAAAAATAATAATAATAATAATAATAATAATAATAATAACTAGATTTCATTCGTTGATACGAATGATAGGACTTTCTGCTACATTTGTTAAACACTTAAAAGCTAAAAAAGTGAAAGGATATGAAATTCCAGCCTTTAACTTGCTTTTGTATGGCCATAACTTAAATAAACTTTGAAAAATATAACCGTTTAACTTGGAGGATATGGCAAAAGTAACTGAAAATCATTTTTTTATATCGATTTATTTAACTTGGACTATTTTTATAATCTATGTTACAAATCTTTATTTAAAATGCTTACAATTCGAATTTCATCCTGTAATAATTGCCGAAGACCGCGTAAAAGCTTGTGTAGACAGTATCAAGTTTGATGTCATGTGACGTCATAGGCATAAGAAAATCAATGAAATGCAATATTAAGTATCTTGAATATATCAAGTAATTTTTTCATGCTCCTTACAACTTTGCAACATATAGAAATTAACGCATAGATATATTAACATTCTTTTTGACCTTAAATTTTTCAATGGTTCAAATTGGTTGCCATAGAACCTTGCTTTTTGAATTTGTAAAAATGGACCCGGGATACAAATTAAGAGCGTTACATATACATTCTGTGAAATTTTGATGAAAATCGGTCCAAAAATAATGGCTGTACACCGCGTAAAACCCTTTTGTCCTGACGTCAAATCTTACGTGATATAACGTCACATTAATATGAATTACATTGCATTCTAAAGCACATGGATTGATGTACATACCATTAGATTTCCATGGTCATGGGAAGTAAACAACATATTTAAATTAACGCGTATATATCAGAAATTATTTTTGACCTTATGACGTCACATGACGTCATGTGACGTTCATCTTCATAGAATGCAAAGCACTCTTGGAGACTTATATACTATCCAAATATAATATTATATTTCTAACTCATCTGGAAACGATTTTATACGTATTTGAAATTTGACGTCAATGGTTCGAATTTTGGATCCGCCATAAAACCTTTCCATTTCCGAATTTTGAAAAACGGACACCGGAATGTACAACTAGACTTTAACATACACTTTCTGTGAAATATTAATGAAAATCGGCCCAGAAATAATGGCTGTAGACCGCGTACAAGCATTTTTAGACGACGTCAAGTTTAACGTCAAAACACGTCATAGTCAAATGAAAATTATTGAAATGGTAACAGTTCTATCTGAAGCAAATGCTATTAAATTTTCAAGGTGCTCGGACGTAAACAACATATAAAAATTAACACATAAAAATTAGAAATTTCCTTTCACCTCATGACGTCATACCCTCGAGATTTATATTCTGTCCAAATATCATCTTTCTAGCTCATTTGTAAGCGATTTTATACGCATTTGAAATTTGACGTCAATGGTTCGAATTTTGGATTCGCCATAGAACCATTGCCTTTTCGAATTTTGAAAAACGGACACCGGAAGGCACAACTAGAGCCTAACATACACATTCTGTGAAATATTGATGAAAATCGGTCCAGAAATAATGGCTTTAGACCGCGTACAAACTTTTTCACCTGACGTCAAATCTGACGTTATTTGACGTCATATAAAAATGATATTCATTGCATCCGGAAGCTCATGGTTTGAAATATATGCCATAAAATTTTCATTGATCTGAGTCAATGGCAACATATCGAAATTAACACAAATATAAGAGGAAGAAAAATAGAATAATAAGAAGAAGAATAAAAAACAGTACAAACCCAATAGGACTTTCTGCCGAAAGGGCAGAAAGTCCTAATAATAAGAAAAAACATAACAAACCCAATAGGACTTTCTGCTTTAGGCAGAAAGCCCTAACTAGAAGTCATTCGTGAAAACGAATGATAGGACTTTCTGCAAGCTATGTTAATGCAAAAAGCAGGAGATAGAAGTTTCATGTAATGACTCACCTCTGGTAGTATTTCATGTTCATGCTGAACAATTGACATTATATTCCGAAATTAGTGCAAATGATAAGAACTAAGTATTAGTCTGTGACGTAACATGATGTCATATGACGTCAGGACATGACTGCAAACTTGATTTCTAGTTTAAAGGTCCTATGTTCGAATCTTCCTTCAGCCACAATACTTCGGTCTTTCGGAATTAAGGTTAGCTGACAAAATATTCACACCTTAGTTTCAAGATGTACCATCTGTGAAAATTTAAAGAAAATCGGACCATAAATGGCGGCTGTAGAGCGTGAACACCATTTTTCACTATTTTTAGCTCAGACGTCACATGACGTCATAGGGTGCTGAAGATGCTTTTGTTCAAAAGCGCATACTTTACTGTCATAACTCTGAAATTTTCATTATTTTGAACAACTGGCATCATGTTGAAATCATTGCCCTTAAATGAAAATTAAGAAGAATGCTTATGACGTCACATGACGTCATTTGACGTCACGACACAAAATATTTTAAGAAATTATGAAGAACTGCAAACTGTGTAAGTTTCAACATTTATTTCATCCTGAAGCTCTTTAATCCTAAAATGAAATTTTCGGTCCTATGTTCGAATCTTATTTCAGCCACAGAACATCGGTCTTTCGGAATTTCGCATAGCTGACAGGATATGCACATCTTAGTTTAAAGATGTACCATCTGTGAAAATTTGAAGAAAATCCGACCAGAAATGGCGGCTGTAGAGCGTGAAAACCATTTTTCACTATTTTTAGCTCAGACGTCACATGACGTCATAGGGTGCTGAAAATTATTATTTTCAAAAACGTATACTTTACTGCCATAACTCTGAAATTTTCATTATTCTGAACAACTGGCATCATGTCGAAATCATTGAACTAAATTAAAAATTAAGAAGTATGCTTATGAAGTTACATGACGTCCTTTGACGTCACGACTTGGATCTTGGATTCGCTATAGAACCATGGACTTTTCGAATTTTGAAAAACGGACACTGGTATACACAATAAGAACGTAATATACACATTCTGTGAAAATTTGATGAAAATCGGCCCATCAATAATGGCTCTGGACCGTGTACAATCTTTCGTTGTCAATTTCAAATGTTACGTCATATGACGTCATGGGCTTCTGAAAATCATTGAGATCAAAATTTCAGCGTCTGAATCATTTGTCATTAAATTTTCATTGCCCTTCGACAATTTCAACATATAGAAATACTCTTGTTAATATTAGAAAAACATTATCATATAATGACGTCACATGACGTCATATGACGTTTATTTTCACAAAATGTTTAAGACTCTAAGAGACCTATATACTGACCAAATGTCAATTTTCTATCTCAAAAAGGACCGATTTTATAAGTATTCAAAAATTTACGACCTTGGTTCGAATCTTGAATTCGCTATAGAACCATGGACTTTTCGAATTTTGAAAAACGGACACCGAGATTCACAACTAGAACTTAATATACACATTCTGTGATTTGATGAAGATTGGCCGATTAATAATGGCTCTGGACCGTGTACAATCTTTCGTAGACAATTTCAAATGTGACGTCATAGGCTTATGTAAATCATTAAAATCAAAATTTCAGCATCTGAAGCATGCGGCATTAAATTTTCATTGCCCTTCGACAATTTCAACATATAGAAATATAGAAATACTCTTGTTAATATTAGAAATACATTATCAGATAATGACGTCACGTGACGTCGTATGACGTTTATTTTCACAAAATGTTTAAGACTCCCAGAGACCTATATACTGAGAAAATTTCACCTTTCTACCTCAAATAGGACCGATTTTATAAGCATTTAAAAATTTACGACCTTGGTTCGAATCTTGAATTCGCTATAGAACCATGGACTTTTCGAATTTTGAAAAACGGACACCGGGATGCACAATTAGAACTTAATATACACATTCTGTGAAAATTTGATGAAAATCGGTTCATAAACAATGGCTGTAGACCGCGTACAAACCTTTGTTGCATATTTCAAGTGTGACGTCATATGACGTCATAGGCATATGAAATTCATAGAAATCAAAATTTCAGGGTTTGAAGCATGTGTCATTAAATTTTCATTGCCCTTTGACAATTTCAACATATAGAAATATTCTTATTTTCACAAAATGTTTAAAACTTCAAGAAAAATATGTACTGACTAAATATCAACTTTCTATCTTAAATAGGACAGATTTTATAAGCATTTAAAAATTTAAGACCTTGGTTCGAATCTTGGATTCGCTATAGAACCATGGACGTTTCGAATTTTGAAAAAAGGACACCGGGATGCACAACTAGAGCCTAACATACACATTCTGTGAAATTTTGATGAAAATCGGTCCAGCAATAATGGCTGTAGACCGCGTACAAACTTTTTCACCTGACGTCAAATCTGACGTTATGTGACGTCATATGAATATGAAATTCATTCCATCCGAAAGCTCCTTGTTTGAAATATATGCCATAAAATTTTCATTGTTCTGAGTCAATGGCAACACCTCAAAATTAACACATATATAAGAGGAAGAAAAAAAGAATAATAAGAAGAATAACTAGATTTCATTCGTTGATACGAATGATAGGACTTTCTGCTAAAATTGAAAAATATTAAGATTAATTCCGTGAGAAAGAATATATATTCATATGACGTCATATGACGTCACCGCTCAAAATATATGTAGAAATTCTGCAGAACTGCAAACTGTGTAAGTTTCAACTTTCTATCTCATCCTGAAGCTCTTTAATCCTAAAATGAAATTTTCGGTCTTATGTTCGAATCTTATTTCAGCCACAGAACTTCGGTCTTTCGGAATTTCGGTAAGCTGACAGTATATGCACAACTTTGATTCAAGATGTACCATCTGTGAAAATTTGAAGAAAATCCGACCATAAATGACGGCTGTAGAGCGCGAACACCATTTTTCACTATTTTTAGCTGTGACGTCATGTGACGTCATAGGGTGCTGAAAATCATTGAAATCAAAAGTTCCTCACGTGACTAATATGCCATAAAAATATTATCGTCCTAGGACTATTGCAACATATAAAAATAACCGTTTAGTTAGGAAGAAGAAAAGAATAATAACTAGACTTCTTTTGTTCTGGACAAAAGAAAGGGCTTTCTGCACTGCAAACCATGTCAAACCTGATCATACTTATTGAGTTTTCTGAAATACACCATCTTCAAAAATTGAAGAAAATCCGTCCCTAACTGATAGCTGATAGCTGTATAGTGCAAACATAAATAAATAGCAGAGGAAATCTGTGATGTCATATAACATAATTTAAATTTTAAAGTCAATGCATTCAAAAGGGAATATGTTTCTTTGTTTTCAGTTATAATTTTAATTTTAAAGTGACAATGACAATGTGAAATCTAGCTTTTTTCAATATTAAAAGGGGCGTAACTCCTGACCTAATATCAATTTTAATTTAGACTGGGACAAAAATGTTGGCCTCTAGAGTATTCACAAAATTTTTCTAAGATTTGACCTGGTGACCTAGTTTTTGTTCTCATGTGACTCATTTTCGAACTCATCCAATATATTAATAAGACAAACATCCTGACCAAATCTTTTGAAGATTGGGCCAAAACTGTGGCCTGTAGAGTGTTCACAATGTTTTTCTAAATTTTTAACTAGTGACCTAGTTTTTGACCCCACATGACCCAATTTCGAACTCATCCGAGATATCATATAGACAATCATCCTGACCAACTTTCATGACGATTGGGTTAAAACTGTGGCCTCTAGATTGTTCAGAAAGTTTTTCTAAGATTTGACCTGCCGACGTAGTTTTTGACCCCACATGACCCAATTTCGAACTTATCTGAGATATCATGTAGACAATCATTCTGACCAAGTTTCATGAAGATTGGGCTAAAACTGTGGCCTGTAGAGTGTTCACAAAGTTTTTCTAAGATTTGACCTGGCGACGTAGTTTTTGACCCCACATGACCCAATTTAAACTTCGAGATATTATTAGCCAAACATCCTGACCAAGTTTCATGAAGATTGGGCCAAAGCTGTGGCCTCTAGAGTGTTCACAATGTTTTTCTAAGATTTGACCTAGTAACCTATTTTTTGATCCCACATGACCCAATTTCGAACTCATCCGAGATATCATGTAGACAAACATCCTGACCAAGTTTCATGAAGATTGGGCCAAAACTGTGGCCTCTAGAGTGTTCACAAGCAATTGTTGACGACGGACGACTGACGACGCACGACGGACAAAAGGCGACCAGAAAAGCTTACCCGAGCACAAGTGCTCAGGTGAGCTAAAAAGAAAGGCCTTTAAATTTCCAACATTTCACGTGTTTCATGTTTCAACTTTTCTTTTACGGGCTCTGAGATATAGAAAGTTATTTTTAAAGAAAACGGCAAAAATCGGCAAAAAGATGTTCATGTCTATTATTGCCTTTCGACAAATAACTTTATAATTTATGGTCCGATCATTAAAATCTGCATATCATTAGAACCACATTACATCATGCAAAAAAAAAAAATTGTATGTTATTTTTAAAAAATCATTAGTTTCTTCGAAATCAAGGAATCAAGTGATCGGGACTTACTGCGGGAGTGCATGAAAGAACGGTTTTACTGCATTCTTAGTTTTCATGTAACTTCCTTATATTAAGTCCAATTTTAAAAATCTAGGTACCGTTTGAAAGGTCTTTTCATTTCCCACAATTCCCTTGCTTCATAATTGTATGTATCTTTAAACACTTTGTAGCTACGGGCGTTTAAACCTTGAGCATACGGCAAAAAATCGGGGATAAATATGTTCATATCGTTTTGTTTTTCCTTATAACTTAATGAATATTAGGTCAATCTTTAATATTTAAACACCAAAAGAACGGCCGGGAATTGATCTACAAATTATATTCATACTCTTATTAACAAAAATCAATAATTATCGAGATATAAGTAGTTAAGTGCGCTTAGGGTTGCAGCATTTTAGTTTTTCTGCAATAACTCAACTGATTCAACCCCGATCTTCAAAAACTATATATCGTCTGAAAGGCATTTCAAAGCACTACAAATTATACGCATAGTGTCTCGATAAAATATTTTTCGTTTTTGAGATATTTAAGGCCGAAGAAAAAACCGATAATTGACATGTGACCTTGACCTTAGCTATTTTCCGAAAGCGGAATTGACTGATGACGATAAGAGGCTATGTTGCACCTTCAGTGAAAATTTTATGCAAATCGGTCAAAAACTTTGTCTTCCAGTGCTAAAAAACCGTATATTTTGGATAAAAAATTTGATAACGCGTCATGACGTCATTTTACGTCATACGACGTCAATCTTCTCAGAACTGAAAGAAATCAATAGGACACATATTCTGTCCAAATTTCATGTTTCTAGCTTATCTGAGTGCTTCGTAATACATCAATACATTTTCTGGTCCAAAGTTCGAAACTTTGTTCAGCCATAGATCCTTGATCTTTTCAAGTATTGCAAAACGTATATAATCCTGCACAACAAGAACATAATATATACATTCTGTGAAAAAATCAAGTAAATCGGTCCAATCATGACGGCTGTAGAGCGCGTACAAGCTTTTGTAGATTTTTTCAACACTGACATCATGTGACGTCACATGAAGAAAAAAAATATGACGATCAAAAGCGCCAAAGTCACTGTGCATACTATTAGAATTTCATGCTGCTAGCTCATCGGCAACCTGTTTTAATTTGAACCTCAAAAGGAAGAAAAAAGTAGAATAATAATAACTAGATTTCATTCGTTGATACGAATGATAGGACTTTCTGCTAACATTGAAAAATATAAAGATTAATTCCGTTAGAAAGAATATATATTAAATTCCCTACCTTTTACTTTTTTTTTTTTCGTATGGACTTCTCATGCATGAACTTTTTGAAATAAGCCATATTCCAAAAATAAACAAGTAACTGGTGTTGCAAGCAACACTTGAGTCCCCTACCGGTGAGGTGCATAATTTTTCCATTACCACAGCAACCAGAATTTTGGTCCAAGAAAAACAAGACTTTGGTTAAAGTAAATGTAAGGGAATATTTAAGTTATGTCCATTTAAGCAAGACTTACATGTAGAGTTGTTGTCTCTGCTGTGCCCACTATACAATTCATGCAAGCAAGACAGATGCAAGAAATAGAATTAATAATAGTTAGCTTGCCTGATCCAAAATGTTTTTCTTTAGTCTTTAGTCTTGTTGATGAGAAATGAGAACTTTCACTCTGCATCACCACCCTGACTATATACATGCCTTATAAAATTTATTATAAAGTTATCGCGGTCGCGTGATCCCATTTTTTGCCATATTTTCACTATTTCCGTTACCATAGCAACCACAATTTTAGTCAAAGAACAAAATTAAAATGATGTGCATAATCTACATATTGCCATCTAGTCATATACCAAGTTTCATCAAGTTAGCTTGCTTAGTTATAAAGTTATCATGGGATCCCATTTTTGCCATATTTTCACTATTTCCATTAACATAGCAACAACAATTTTAGTTGAAGAACAAAAATAAAACAACGTGAATAATCGACACATTGCCATCTAGTTTCAAGTAAGTTTCATCAAGTTAGCTTGCATAATTATAAAGTTATCGCGGGATCCCATTAGTATTCCGTATATATAAGAAAAAATATGTTTTGTATGTATGGAGTACTATTATTTTCAGAATTTTATTTTAAATTACTGAACTTCAAATCCCTGTGATATTTATTTCAATTTAAAAACACACACTCACAGACAAGTGAATTTATATCTAAGTCTTTAAATAATTTATTTTACAACAAGTTTCCGGGTTTTTTTTTTTCTTTCAACGCCCGAAATAGCCCTTTAATAATTTAAATTTAACGGTTTGACAGATTGCGGGAAAATAATCGCAATATCGCTGACCAATTTCGCAGCGTAAAAATCCGAATCATCCCGAAATGTACTGCGCTGCTGGTCCAGGTTGTTGTCCTTTTCTCGGATTCGCATATATTTCAAACAAATAAACATTCAAAGGAGGATTATTTTCACGACAATTTTGTATATTTCGATAGAGAAATATATATTTGAGTGATTCCGTATGTTAACTTCATAGATTTATTTGAATGATTTGAAAAAACGGAGTTGAAGCGAGTCGACCCCTGAAAAGATGTCCAACCTTATTGATAGTGTATGTACAGTGTGTGTGTGTGTGTGGTGTGTGTGGTGTATGGGAGCAAGTCCCTGTGGCCTAGGTCACACATTCAGGATTTTTACTGCCGTCCTTGATAGGACCATTCCCGATTAAAATGTGTCAAAAGTCTGATCAAGATCCTGTGATTCGTGGCTGGAAATTCAAACTTTTATTAAAATTTGTAAAAAACATTTATTTAATCACGACAACAATCAGATATTGTTCAGGAGGCGTCCCGATCCAGCCGTTTCCAGCTGAATTCGTCCCGATTATCCGTTCTCAATCCGATTCTGATCCGATACAGCAGAATTTGTCACGACATAGTCACGATTGTAATCCGACTAGACAAAATCGGCTGAGTTTCCCGATTGTTACGGGACGCACCTAACTGTCAGGAGTGCTTGGCCGACCTCTCCGGACCATTCCCGATCCGTAGGACTCTGTTACGAACATATACGACTGCGTTCAGACAATGATAGGACATTGAGGATAGTAATCCGACTTTTTCGCTTTTCGTGTCGTAGCGCTGTCTGATCTCAAACGGGAGCCATAATCGACACTGTGTGAACGCCGCATTACAGACAAATTAGCTTGCAGCGTCTTGATCGGATGACATGTGTTGATCATTTTGTTTAAAACGTCTACACTTATACACGCTCATGGTATCTCAAGCTGGCAATTAAATTACATTGTACTATAACATATATTTTCACATAGGTTATCATTTATCATAAATTTGGAATATAGCTTGTACAACATTTATCGATAGATGCAACAATAAAGTCGGGAAATTGCAATGTTTCAACAACGGTCTAAATGACATGTGTCAAAACGCTCAAAGGATTATGGGTAACACAATGCTGCAACTGATATTCATAAGTAACGTAAATAAAATGATTTGACAAAACATTAAATCATTGTCAACACTTGTTTAATTTGTTTGTTTGTTTGTTCGGTTTAACGTCCCACCGACAGTATTTCAGTCATTTGGAGACGATGTCTACTTAATGCAGTTATAGTGCTGCCACACTGCAGTATCACGTCGTAGACATGTGGCATGATATCACACCCAGTCACATTATCCTGATACCGGGCCAACCAGTCCTGCAACTACCCTTATATGCTAAGTGTCAAGCAAGGGAGCTATAACAGTACCATTTTTTACGACTTTGGTATCGAACCCACGACCTCCCGCTCTCGAGGCGGACGCTCTAAACACTCGGCCACCGGGAACGGTACACCTGTTTAGCTAGTAATATCAATATGATATAAGTAAAAAGTTGTTTTTTTCAACTTATATGACTAATACATATCTGTAAACTTACATTTTCCGAAAATGCTTCAATTAAGGTGAAAGCGAAAGTAGGATATTTTATGAAAATTCTTACAAATGGCTTTATATTCGTATTTTTTATGTAACTTCCTTATTTCTTGATCAATTTCAAAACTCTAGGTGCCAAAATAATCGTCTTAAAATTCTCTACATCTCACTTGCTTAATGTAAAACTTATTTCTAATGATTCTTAAGATATAAGTCGTAAAATTCTGACATGACGGCAAAATCGCTGAAATTCTAATGTTTAAATTTTTATTTTTGATGTTACTTCCTTATCTTTGATCAATTTCAAAACTTAAGGTACCAAAATAATCGTCTTAAAATTCTCTACATCTCATTCGCTGAATGTGTTGACTTATTTCATATGGGTTTTAAGATATAAGCCTTGAAACTCTTACAAAACGACAAAATCGCTGAAATTCTACATGTTTAAATTCTTATTTTTGATGTAACTTCCTTATACTTGGATCAATTTCAAAACTTTAGGTACCAAAATAATCGTCTTAAAATTCTCTACATTTCACACGCTTTATCTATAGGAATATTTTTAATACTTTTTGAGATACAAGCTCTTAAACCTCTTGAAAAATGAAAAAATCACCAAAGCTATATGCACGAATTTCGTTTTTTCCCCATTACTCCATGAATCTTAGGTCAATCATTAAACTTTAAGCATCAAAAGAACGGCCAAACATTGCTCTACAAATAATATTCATCATCATATTTTCAACAATCAAAGAATTTCGAGATATAAACTGTTAAACACACTGAGGGTTACCGAATTTTTTTTTCCGCCATAACTCAACCGATTCAACCCCGATCATCAAAAACTAAATATAATCTGAAAGGTCTTTCTAAGCACTACAAATTATACGCATAGTGTCTCGATAGAATATTTACCGTTTTTGAGATATTTAAGGCCGAAGAAAAACCCGATAATTGATATATGACCTTGACCTTTGGGATTTTCCGGAAACGGATGTGACAAGGCTCTATAGATTCTAATACTGCATCTTCAGACAAAATTTCAAGTAAATCATGCAAAAAATAAAGCCTACAGGGCTTAAAAACCGTTAAGTTTTAATACGAAAGTTTTAAGAGCATTATGACGTCATGTGACGTCATATCGCGTTCATCTTTTCAGAATGTTTAGAAGATCTGAAAACTAATATTCAGCCTAAATCTCAGCTTTCTAGCTTTTCTGGAAGCGATTTTATACGCATTTGAAATTTGACGTCATTAGTTCGAATCTTGGATTCGCCATAAAACATTTGCCTTTTCGAATTTGGAAAAACGGACACCGGGATGCACAACTAGAGCCTAACATACACATTCTGTGAAATTTTGATGAAAATCGATCCAGAAATAATGGCTGTAGACCGCGTACAAACTTTTTCACCTGACGTCAAATCTGACGTTATATGACGTCATATGAATATACAATTCATTGCATCCGAAAGCTCATGGTTTGAAATATATGCCATAAAATTTTCATTGTTCTGAGTCAATGGCAACACCTCGAAATTAACACAAATATAAGAGGAAGAAAAAAAGAATAAGAAGAAGAAGAAGAAGAAGCGGAAGAATAATAAAAAAAGAGTACAAACCCAATATGACTTTCTGCCTGTAGGCAGAAAGTCCTAATAAAAAACATAACAAACCCAATAGGTCTTTCTGCTTGAGGCAGAAAGCCCTAATAAGAAACATAACAAACCCAATTGGACTTTCTGCTTTAGGCAGAAAGTCCTAATAACAAACCCAATAGGACTTTCTGCTTTAGGCAGAAAGCCCTAATAAAAACATACAAACCCAATAGGACTTTCTGCCTTAGGCAGAAAGTCCTAATAAAAAAACATAACAAACCCAATAGGACTTTCTGCCGAAAGGCAAACCAAAAAACCATTCAGCAGATATGTATTACTCACTTGTCATTCGTGAAAACGAATGATAGGACTTTCTGCAAGCTGTGTTAATGCAAAAAGCAGGAGATAGAAGTTTCATGTAATGACTCACCTCTGGTAGTATTTCATGTTCATGCTGAACAATTGACATTATATTCCGAAATTAGTGCAAATGATAAGAACTAAGTATTAGTCTGTGACGTCACATGACGTCATATGATATCATAACTCTAAACATATGTAGAAATTCTGCAGAACTGCAAACTGTTTAAGTTTCAACTTTCTATCTCATCCTGAAGCTCTCTAATCCTAAAATGAAATTTTCGGTCCTATGTTCGAATCTTATTTCAGCCACAGAACTTCGGTCTTTCGGAATTTCGATTAGCTGACAGGATATGCACACCTAACTTTCAAGATGTACCATCTGTGAAAATTTGAAGAAAATCCGACCATAAATAGCGGCTGTAGAGCGTGAACACCATTTTTCACTATATTTAGTTCTGACGTCACATGACGTCATAGTGTGCTAAAGATGCTTTTGTTCTAAAGGGCATATTTTACTGTCATAACTCTGAAATTTTCGTTATTCTGAACAACTGGCATCATGTCAAAATCATTGCCCAAATATGAAAATTAAGAAGTATGTTTATGACGTCACAAGACGTCATATGACGTCAAGACTCAAGATATATGTAGAAATTCTGCAGAACTGCAAACTGTGTAAGTTTCAACTTTCTATCTCATCCTGAAGCTCTTTAATCCTAAAATGAAATTATCGGTCCTATGTTCGAATCTTATTTCAGCCACAGAACTTCGGTCTTTGGGAATTTCGGTTAGTTGACAGGATATGCACACCTTTGATTCAAGATGTACCATCTGTGAAAATTTGAAGAAAATCCGACCATAAATGACGGCTGTAGAGCGCGAACACCTTTTTTCACTATTTTTAGTTGTGACGTCACATGACGTCATAGGGTACTGAAGATGCTTTTGTTCAAAAGCGCATACTTTCTTTTCATAACTCTGAAATTTTCATTATTCTGAACAACTGGCATCATGTCGAAATCATTGCCCTAAAATGAAAATTAAGAAGTATGCTTATGACGTCACATGACGTCATATGACGTCACGCCTCAAAATATTTGTAGAAATTCTGCAGAACTGCAAACTGTGTAAGTTTCAACTTTCTATCTCATCCTGAAGCTCTTTTATCCAAAAATGAAATTTTCGGTCCTATGTTCGAATCTTATTTCAGCCACAGAACTTCGGTCTTTCGGAATTTCGGTTAGCTGACAGGATATGCACACCTTTGATTCAAGATGTACCATCTGTAAAAATTTGAAGAAAATCCGACCATAAATGACGGCTGTAGAGCGCGAACACCATTTTTCACTATTTTTAGCTGTGACGTCATGTGACGTCATAGGGTGCTGAAAATCATTGAAATCAAAATTTCCTCACGTGACTAATAAGCCATAAAAATTTCATCGTCCTAGGACTATTGCAACATATAAAAATAAGCGTTTAGTTAGGAAAAGAATAATAATAATAATAATAACTAGATTTCATTCGTTGATACGAATGATAGGACTTTCTGCTAAAATTGAAAAATATTAAGATTAATTCCGTTAGAAAGAATATATATGAAATTCTCTACATTTTACTTATTTTTTTTTTCGTATGGACTTCTTTTAGCTTTGACGTCACATGACGTCATAGGGTGCTGAAAATTCTTTTGTTCAAAAGCGCATACTTTACTTTCGTAACTCTGAAATTTTCATTATTCTGAACAACTGGCATCATGTCAAAATTATTGCCTTAAAATGAAAATTAAGAAGTATGCTTATGACGTCACATGACGTTATATGACGTCAAGACTCAAATATATGTAGAAATTCTGCAGAACTGCAAACTGTGTAAGTTTCAACTTTTTTTCTCATCCTGAAGCTCTTTAATCGTAAAATGAAATTTTCAGTCCTATGTTGGAATCTTATTTCAGCCACAGAACTTCGGTCTTATAAAATTTCTGTTAGCTGACAGGATATACACACCTTAGTTTCAAGATATACCATCTGTGAAAATTTGAATAAAAACCGACCATAAATGGCGGCTGTAGAGCGTGAACACCATTTTTCACTATTTTTAAATGTGACGTCACATGACGTCATAGGGTGCTGTAGATGCATTTGTTCAAAAGCGCATATGTTGCTGTTATAACTCTGAAATTTTCATTATTCTGGACAACTGGCATCATGTCGATATTATTGCACTAAAATGAAAATTAATAGGTATGCTTATGACGTAACATGGCGTCATATGACGTCACGACTCAAATCTATGTAGAAATTCTGCAGAACTGCAAACTGTGTAAGATTCAGCTTTCTATCTCATCCTGAAGCTCTTCAATCCTAAAATGAAATTTTCGGTCCTATGTTCGAATCTTATTTCAGCCACAGAACTTCGGTCTTTCGGAATTTCGTTTAGCTGACAGGATATACACTCTTTAGTTTCAAGATGTACCATCTGTGAAAATATGAAGAAAATCCGACCATAAATGACGGCTGTAGAGCGCAAACACCAATTTTTCACTATTTTTAGCTGTGACGTCATGTGACGTCATAGGGTGTTGAAGATGCTTTTGTTCAAAAGCGCATAGTTTACTGTCATAAGTCTGAAATTTTCATTATTTCGAACAACTGGCATCATGTCGAAATCATTGCCCTAAAATGAAAATTAAGAAGTATGCTTATGACGTCGCATGACGTCATATGACGTCACGACTCAAAATGTATGTAGGAATTCTGCAGAACTGCAAAGTGTGTAAGTTTCAACTTTCTACCATATCCTGAAGCTCTTCAATCTTAAAATGAAATTTTCGGTCCTATGTTCGAATCTTATTTCAGCCACAGAACTTCGGTCTTTTAGAATTTCGGTTAGCTGACAGGATATGCATACCTTAGTTTCAAGATGTACCATCTGTGAAAATTTGAAGAAAATCCGACCATAAATGACAGCTGTAGAGCGCGAACACCATTTTTCACTATTTTTAGCTGTGATGTCATGTGACGTCATAGGGTGCTGATGATGCATTTCTTTAAAAGCACTTAATTTTCTGTCATAACTCTGAAATTTTCATTATTCTGCACAACTGGCATCATGTCGAAATCATTGCCCTCAAATGAAAATTAAGAAGTACGCTTATGACGTCACATGACGACTTATGACGTCTCGACTCAGCCACAGAATTTAGTATTCCGTATATATAAGAAAAATATGTTTTGTATGTATGGAGTACTATTATTTTCAGAATTTTATTTTAAATTACTGAACTTCAAATCCCTGTGATATTTATTTCAATTTAAAAACACACACTCACAGACAAGTGAATTTATATCTAAGTCTTTAAATAATTTATTTTACAACAAGAAAATTACCAAGAAACAGCTGATTTCTCCATACTGCCTGGGGTTTTTTTTCTTTCAACGCCCGAATAGTCAGCCCTTTAATAATTTAAATTTAACGGTTTGACAGATTGCGGGAAAATAATCGCAATATCGCTGACCAATTTCGCAGCGTAAAAATCCGAATCATCCCGAAATGTACTGCGCTGCTGGTCCAGGTTGTTGTCCTTTTCTGGTTAAAAAAATATATTCACACAT
>CM037795.1:5736862-5786862 GCA_021229015.1 Solen grandis
TTTATGCCACAAAAATCAAGCCATCATGAGGACATACATACATACATACATACATACATACATTCATAACCTAAAATAAGCTTTATTCAGCATTAAACATACATCATACGTTTATAGCCTAATCAATTGAATAGTAAATTGTGGTGGCACGTACTAGAATGTGTACCGACACCAATTGTCAAAATTTTAATGCACACAAAAACATGTCGTCACTTCAATTTACATTCAGCTGATGGAATTCACACCCGTTCACAAACAACGGAAGAAACACATGTATACACAAACATGTAAGTTAAACTAAGTCAGACTTCTTGTGTAGCGACTTATTTTCGCCTTTTTATGGCAGGAGAGTGATTCGAGGCGTTTTATTTTCGCGGAAATAACTTGAAACTCGCTAACTTAAAATGCGCGAAATAATTTCCTGGTTTACAGGTTTTATATCATTTTGGAGGCTTAGTTCATTTTAGACAGTTTTGTTTTTGAGTTAATTCTTTTTTCAGGTTAATATCTTTCGTCAATTTCGCAAATAAATTCCAATAAAATTGTTTTGTTTCTTACAAGATTGAATAATAATTACACTTAGATCAAATTAAGAATATTATTCAACAGGTTAACGTTGTTTTTTTTTAAATCTCGAAATTATAACATTTGGTCATATTTTTTGGATACATGAAACCAAAATTACTTAACGATGCAAAGTGACAAGATGGATACACAAGTCAGTCGCATTATCTTGGACCATCCCCAATGGTCGAGTGGCTAAAGCGTCCACCTTAGGAGCGAGATGTCTTGGATTCGATCCCCGGCTGCAACATACCGAAGCCGTTAAAATGGTACTGGTAGTTCCCAACTTGGCGCTCGGCACAAATACACAGTGCAGTTCCAGGACTAGTTGGCATCTTATCAAGATAGTGATTGGTTGTGGTACATGTCAAATATGTACGGCGTGATACTGCAATATGGCCACAATATATCTGTCTCAAGTAGACATACTTCCAATGAGCAAAAACTGTCACATAACAAGCGCACTATCCTGATCATGCAAAAAAAGAAAAGAAAAAAAAGTCCTTAAATTTCCCTTATATGCTGATTCCAAAAAGGGCTGTTGTGCTAATACCGTTTTGCCGACTTCGGTATATCATTGCTAACGATCGAACATACAACGTAGCATAAGTTATCAGGCTAGTAAATCATTACTGATATTCAGTATATTCAGGTATCGATGACGTCATAACTAATAGCGAAAGTGTGCCTGATTTCACATTATAGCCTGTGTGTAAAGGTCCATGAGGATAGCTGCATACAATTTATCTAAGATATAATATAAAATCCACACCGTTTCGAGTTATCGTCATGACGGAGATTTTCCTGTATTTTCAATCAGTTCAGGGGCAGAAACTCCTGAAATACTAGGGCGATCAAAATGCACACGTCACATTTCCTTATGGTGGTGAACATGAACAGATTTTTATAAAAGATCAAAACCGTTTCCGAGTTGTAGTTCCGGACTGACGAAGTAACGACGCACAGATGGACGAACAACGCCAAAAGAATGTCCCTCTGGCATTTCGGTCATGCATAATTAACGTCAGAACACAAATGTGTGCATATATACACGCTGAGTTTTCCCTCTACACTCGAACCCGGGACGTATTGGTGAGAAGCGAGGCACGTTACCACTACGTTATCCAGGCACCAGTATTTTCTTAGAATTGGGACATCAAAGAAAATAGCAAATAATTAACTTAACGAAGTATTTATATATGTATAATACATTTATTCTGCTTTACTACATAATGAGAATAATAATAAGAAAGAAATATGAGTTTTTGTGGGGATTTGAAAAAGAAAATCATGAAAATATATAAAATACATGCTGAAAGTTGCGCCAAACTCAACGCTATATATTTCACCGGAATTTTTCACAAAAGAACCCAAATATCTAAAAACCTATCCAGTTATTAAATTATAAAATTTCACCACAATTTAGATTATAATATTTGCTACCATAAAATATTGAAAAATGAATATGTCATCATGCTACTTTTGAAAATATTTGAAAATTTAAACTTTTTTTCACATTCGAGTATTTTTTTTCAAATTATTAAGTTTATTTATTTCAATTCATTGTAAAAAAATCATCTACAAAGCCAAATAATATTTATTCAATGTACAGGGTTAAGTAATAACGACGTTTCATATTTCCTTGTTGTTTATATTTTTTTCACGATAACTTTTAATAAAACCAAAAGTATACAAGGGACTGAATTGGCGATAATTTTTACCTCGATAAGCGTGCTCGAGTTATCTACCTTGATACCAAACTACTTAAAACGATAGGCGTCGCATGAATTATGCGAGTATGTCATTTATTGTCTTCTTTATTTAAACACATAAAAGATATTTTTAAAATGGAATCATACTTATGTATTATCTTTTCTAATAATATAAGGGTAGCAATAACTAAACTTTGAGTTTCATCTCACATGTTAAAAATCGAATCTGGTAGATATGGGAGAGATAGAGTGAAGAGAGCAGAAAGGAAGTGTGTATATTGTAACTTAAATGATTTAGAAGACGAGTACCATTTTGTATTAAAGTGTACATTATATAGTGACTTGAGATTATCATATATTAAAGCCTTGTATGGCTAAATATTTGGAATTAGTAAGGTATGGTAATAAAAAACAGTTGATGATGCTAGGAAAGTTTTAAAAGAAAAAAATCATTTACTTTTTCATGAGATTTTACACCAACCATTTTTGCTGGAAATGTTTATTTAGTATATTATTAGTTTAATATATCCATCCTCCTTATTGTAATATTCTGTTTTGTATGTAGAGTGTGAAAGAATTTAATTAAATGCATGATAGAACTTGTCATGTGTGTGATTTAGAATAAGTATGAATGTGTGTGCAAATGAGCGAGGGCGAGAGGGAGAAAATGACTTATGGGTTAGTGTGTATGAGTGAATGAATTCTGTTATGAGCTATAACGTTTGTCACGTGGTATATATTGTATAATTATAATAGCTGACGATGTACTTATTATATAAGTCAAAAATGGTAATAAACTGATAAACTGTCTTTTATTGGCATAATAGACCCAGTAAAAAAGCAAGGTAAAACTTGCCAATTGATATGACGGCTGCTGAATAGCTACTGTCAATGAAATCGTTAACGATAAGTGGACTGTAGATATGTTTCTGGTTTTTGTTTGACAGCCAGGTGTATATTGACCGTGCTCACAGGCTTGGTACTCTCATTGACCCATTATTGTTGCATTCCGGGATTATGGTGACACACAGCTCATCTTGTCCAGAGCCAGTAAACTGAAAGACACTGGGTATAGCATTAATAGTCTACCCACAGGAGATTGTCTCTGCTAGAAAGACATTATGGCCTTCTTATAAGACACTTAAACGCGACAACCCATATGCTCGTGTCAACATGATCTAACCTGCAAAAAATATTATGAATGGGAAAGTTGTTCAAGACGCCTTTCCTCGGTGGGACGTAGACATGCGAGGCAGCCGTTTTACGGTAACGGACACAGCTTCTTCACAGCCATCCCGTCGTGCACCCAATGTTGACCATCGCTCTCGGTCTCGGTCAAAAGTCTCAGACATTTCCTCGCCAGAGGCATCACCTCAGTCTACACGCCGACGACAATCACGTTCGCGCTCCAGCCGAGGCTCACAGTATGCACCTCCCCGAGGCAGCCACGCAGCTCAGTCACGTGACACTTTACAGTGTCATTTCTCAACGCGGGAGCCTTAGCAGACCCTCCGATCCGTAACTGTAACAAACAAGTAGGCCAGCCGGGGGAACTTTCCCACTAATTGTAACAATAAAAGTTATAATGCAAACTTAATATTTGGTAGCCTAAACGTCAGTGGCTTTAAGCAAAAGCTAGATCTCCCCGAATTCGTGGAACTTGTTCATGAATATGACCTGTTCTGTGTTTCTGAAACGCACATTGACTTTTTTGATATTGTCAATATTTCCAATTTTATCTTCTATTCACATCCGAGATTACGTGACTATAAAAGGAAATCCGGGGGCATAGGTATATATGTGCGCTCAAATTTATCCAGTTATGTAAAATTAGAAATTGATACTACTGTGTATGTATTGTGGATATCAATTGATAAAAAGCTAATAATGAAACATTTTAAATAATCAATACAATCTAATGCGCTCATATATGATATCGATGCTCCCCAATTCGTTCCGATTAATATATGTATATGTTCCAATATACTGCTCTAATGCAATGCAATTAGATGGAATAAAACTGAAACACAATTGCCTAAAATGTCTAAACAGAAAGTATATATCAGATATCTGTCCAGGTGAGCTTTCTTTCGGAAACTGGCCACCTTGATGAAGCCCCCTGACATCCTAATGGACTAATGTCGCTGTCCTTGTCTCCTCTTTCTCCCTTCGTATCTCCCTCTGTACAAGCGTTCGTCTTGTCTTCTTGTTAGCAGTTGCACATGGCTGCCTCTCTTGGGATCCTAAACCTTGTCTTCCTATGGCCGTGGTCCCAACTATGTCACTGTGCGTTAGTCTGTTCTTTGCAGTTTCTACTGCTTTGGCCACAGAACTACTTTCGCCCAGTTCAAAGTTCGACACCAGCACTTCTTAACGTCGTCCAGGGAAGCCCTGGTGGTCTAGCCAGCTCTCAGATTTATGGTCTAAGTTGTCACTAGCTGAAAAACGGTGGTTGCGATGTAATAACAAAGCAGAAAAAACAAAGCTTAAAGCCCAATATGTAAATATTCGTAAGACGTTTGATGCTGAAGTTCAGAGGGCAAAGCGTCGTCATTGGTATAATGTTCAGAATGACATACTGGAAGAAAGTAATGTTGACCGTCCTAGTTTTTGGAAGTCGATAGGTAAAATTGGTATTACACAAGCTCATAAAAAACCAGTTCCTGATGAAGTTATACTGGATGATGGTACTTTTTCTTCTGATCCTATTGATATTTTACATAAATGGAAGACAGATTTTTGCACTTTGTTTAATAACCCAGATGTAAAAAGTAATAGTGAGTATATTTTTAAAAATACTGATAATGATTCACTTAGTTTTAATTGTGATATTTCTATTTTAGAAGTAAAAAGGGCTGTCGATGATAGTAAAAGTGGTAAAGCGTGCGGTGTAGACGGGATATCCTCTGAAGCTCTAAAGAATGACACTGCTGTTTTGTTTTTACATGCTTTATTCAATGTATGTTTTAAAAGTGGCACTATTCCTTCTATATGGGGTAAAAGTATCATCAACCCTATTCCTAAGTCTGGAAATACGGATCCTAGGAACCCACTCTCTTATAGAGGTATTTCATTGTCATGTTCTGTGTATAAATTATATTGTTATGTTTTGAATAAAAGGCTTAGCAGTTGGGCTGAAAGCCACAATATCATTGTTGATGAACAAAATGGGTTCAGAAAAAATAGAAGTACAATAGACCATGTGTCTACTCTTACAAATATTATTGATACTAGGAAAAAGTGTAAGCAATCTACATTTGCATCTTTTATAGATTTTAAGAAAGCATATGATTTTATAAATAGAAATTTACTTTGGAAAAAATTATTTGATATTGGCATAAAAGGTAAAATGTTATCTGCTGTACAATCTTTATACAGTTCTGTTTATTCAAGTGTGAGAGTCAATTCTTAACATACTGAATGGTTTAATGTAAAATCTGGCTTGAGACAGGGATGTTTGTTATCTCCCCTGTTGTTCAATTTATACATTAATGACCTTGCAATATATCTGAAATCACTTGATATTGATGTTGATTATGGAAAGGAGGGAATTTGTATTTTATTGTATGCAGATGATATTGTCCTGTTAGCAAAAGATGAAAAAGAGTTACAGTGTCTATTAAATGCTTTGAATAATTGGTGTAACATCAATAATATGTACATTTATAGTAGTAAAAGTCATATAGTACATTTTAGAACCCCGTCTATTAATAAGACTTCAATAATGTTTAAGTGTGGGGCTCATGCCATAAACATTGTGGATAGGTATATGTATTTAGGCTTGATGCTGCAAGAACATTTAGATTTTAATGTAACAGCAAATATTGTAGCTCAAAGTGCAAACCGGGCTCTCGGTCTTCTTATTGCGAAATGTAAATTGGCAGATGGCCTCCCCTTTAATGTATTTACTCATTTGTATGATTCTTTAGTGTGGCCTGTTATTAGTTACGGTGCTGCTATCTGGGGATACCGATCATACTCCTGTATAAATGCAGTACAGTATCGTGCTATGCGCTTCTTTTTAGGTGTCGGTAGATATACACCTAATGCAGCAGTTTTAGGTGAAATGGCCTGGGTACCCCCAGATATCAGACAATGGAAGTTTATATGTATTTATTTGGCTAGATTGTCTAACATGAATAACAGTAAAATAATAAAAGGGTAGCACTTAATGCTGCTACAACAGCAAATAGGTCATGCAAAAACTGGTTTTACTATGTTAATTTTATGCTTAAAAAATGTGATGCACAGCAATATTGTGATATTAGTAAGTCCATCCCGAAGCTTTCTTTAATAAATATTGTTACAAACAAATTACAGGAGGGACATTTGTCAGACTGGTTAAAAACTTTGAATAGTGCTACAGGCACGTCTGGTCGTGGTGGTAATAAGTTACGCACTTACCGTCTCTTTAAAACCAGTTATGAGACAGAAATGTATTGTACTGTTATTTTGCCCCCACGCCATCGTGCTGCTTTTTGTAAATTTCGATGTGGTGTCGCCCCTTTACGTTTAGAAACTGGGCGTTATGAAGGATTAGGCATTTCTGATCGAAAATGTCCTTTCTGTGACAGTATTGAAGATGAAAGCCATGCTATTTTTGATTGCTCTATGTACAATGATATACGAGAAACATTATTTGAGAAAGCAACAGCTATAAATAATTCATTTGGTGTAATGTCTAAAACTGAACAACTTATATTTCTATTCACAAATAATGGGATGATTAGGATTTGTGCCAAAACCTGTTTTATTATTTTACAGCGTCGTCTTTTATTTATTTGTAAATAATTAATTTACTTATTTCACAAGAAATATGTTGATTCTGTCAGCTATATAGATATGTGTATATTTGTATATATGTGTGTATATAAGTATATACATGCATATATGAATATATATAGGTTTGTAAGAGTATTTATGTTTTAAGTTGTTAGTTAGCAATGGTACATTGTTATCTTTTTATATTTTAGTATGGTAATGTGCCTAGTATTTGATTGTATCTAGTCATTATGTCTCTTAAAATTCTTAAATAGAATGGTTGTATACATGTTTTTATGGTTGTATATAAGTATATGTATGTATGTATACGAATGAGACAAAAATAAAGTTTATATATATATATATCCTAACTGGACTAATGTCGCTGTCCTTGTCTCCTCTTTCTCCCTCCGTATCTCCCTCTGTACAAGCGTTCGTCTTGTCTTCTTGTTAGCAGTTGCACATGGCTGCCTCTCTTGGGATCCTAAACCTTGTCTTCCTATGGCCGTGGTCCCAACTATGTCACTGTGCGTTAGTCTGTTCTTTGCAGTTTCTACTGCTTTGGCCACAGACTACTTTCACCCAGTTCGAAGTTCGACACCAGCACTTCTTTTTTTTTTTAACCTTTATTATCCCCGTCTTCTGATGGAAGTAGGTCGGCACCAGCACTTCTTACTGCATGGTCTTCAGAGTCCTTCAGTGTCATGAAAAATCGTGCCTTGGCCACTTTCAACTCTTCAACAAGGGAAGGTACTGGTATATGGAGCTTCCCTGATGTAGTGTACAGGCCTACTGATGTAAAACTTGGGGGTAAGCCAAACCAGCTTCTTATGAACTCGTTTATGCTTCTCTCCAGGTCTTCCACTGTTGAAGTTGGGACTTCTTACACCATAAAGGGCCATAAGAGTCGTGGCAATAATCCATACTGATACTACTGATACACCCAAACCTTGAACTTTCCAGGAAGTCCTGTCTTGTCAATCTGCTTCAGCCCTACCTCCACCTGTCTTCTTAGGTCTCCTATAGCTTCATGGTCATTCTGGCTAGCATCAAACTATTTGCCAAGGCATTTCACAGGGTTCTTGACAATGTTCGGGATTTCTTCACCCTGGATGCACATCCTGAATTTATCACTCACTTTTCCTTTCCGCAAGATCAAAACGCGAGACTTCCTCTGCTTGATTCTCATTCTAGCCCAGGTGACCATCTCTTCCAGTGCAACAAGGATCCACCTTGCTTGTATGTGGGTTTCGGTGGTTATGGTAATGTCATCCCCTGTTTGCTTGTGTTCTGATTCCTGAAGCAGTCTTTGGACCCAGTGTCTCTCTCGGCTGCTTCGAGTATGATATTCATTCCCATCACAAATAAGATAACAGATATCGTACATCCTGTCATTATTCCCTTCTCTACACTGATCCATTTGGTGGTGAAGTTTTCACAAGTAAACCTGATTTGCAGATTGCTGTAGTAGCTCTTGATGATCTTCTTCACCTGCTCTGGTATATGATAGTGGTCGAGAGCAAACTTAATGACTTTGTGAGGAATAGAGCCATACATATTGGCTAGGTCCAGCCAAACCACTGACAGGTCACTTTTGTTGACCTTTTTCTCACGGATCAGTTGGGTTCTAGACATCCTGAGAAGCCTGGAATTCCTCCTCTTTGTACTGAGGTGTCCACATACTCATTTGCTGTCATGAAAGTTGTCATCCTCCTGGCAAGTAGAGAAAAGAAATTCTTTCCATCTACATCTAGAAGCGAAATGGTACGGAACTGGTCTATCATGGTGGAATTCTCTTTTGGTGCAAAGCACCCTTCTGCAATTTGCCAACAAGATGGCACCGTCCCTTTCCTCCATACAACCTTGATGAGGTTCCACAGCCGCTTTCTGACTCTAGGGCAATTCTTGAACACCTTGTAGGGAACTCCATTTGGTCCCGGTGCAGATTCAGCTCTTGCCTTCCTTACGACGTCATCTACTTCCTTCCATGTTGGCATCTGGGTTGAACGCCACTGTGGGTTCATGCACACTTTGGATGCGCTCACAGTCGTTTATGGCCTCATTGCGGGAAGGGTCAGCATGTGATGACTGTAGGTGATGCTCCGCTTCCCCCTTTGAACAATACAATACAATACAATCTTTCCAGACTTTTCTGCGCTCATCAGTTTTGAAGTGAACTTGTACGGGTTGGCGCTGAAGGATGCCCGTGTCCTTGCTTTCTTCCTTGCCTTTTGAAGCTTGAGAAGTCTGGCCCTAATCTGGTCTCTAATTTTGTGAAGGTCTTCCTGTTCTCCTTCGTCGCTTGTTTTCTTGTATTGTCTTCTCAATGACCTGATTTCAGCCCGGAGCTGCTTCATATCCAATGCTCGTCTATTTGGCTGGTGTTGCTCTGGCTTCAGTTTGGTCTCCACTCCAAATCGTCCCCTTCCAACCGTGTATGTGATAGCAGAAAGTGTCTTCAATTTCTTATCTACACTGCCTTGCATTGCTACATTCAGGATGTTGTCAATGTCCATATCAAGGTCTTTCCAGGCCTTTCTGTCACTCTGCTTAGGCTACAGCACCCTCTCTTTCCGTTCTTCTACCTTGGTGGGTTGATGCCGCTATCTATCTCTATCACTGAAAGGGTCAGTTTCTTCTGTCTGGCTTCTTGATGTAATAAATGCGTCCTCTGTCTCTAATGCCACCTCACAAGCTCCCCTCTAACCTATAGTCTCATTCCATTGGAAACAAAACCCATCTGTTGAAGCAAGGTCATACTGACAGATAATAAAGCCTTACTTTATGATAGGGACTTGATTCAAATGCATTGGGTGTCTGGAATATTTGCTCAATATCAAAACAACAGACTTCTTTTCTATTCTTCCCAAGCCTCCTTTTTAAAAATGTTTTTGATGACTAAAGATTCATTTTTTAAATAGCTAATACTCAAATGAAATATACAATATGAGTTGAATAGGTCACACTCAGGTCTTTGTTTGGATGATGAAATGATATCAGTAAATTAAATTCAGCTTTAAAAATAAACCTATACTTGCCTTCTGATAGAGGCTCATGTCCTTTAGGCATACTTTGTGTTACTTAATAGTCTGTACATTTTTCAAATATTCCTTCCTACCGGGGAAAGATACAACCATTTCAATTTGCTTGATAATAATGACTACTGTGCTAAAATATTCAATATGGGAATGAATCATACCAATCTTTTGATCTTCAATATTATTTAGGTATAATAATATTTCTACCATTATGATCATCTTCACCATGACCAATGTTGTCTGTGTCCTGATGATGGACTTGTCAGTAATTCCAACTGTTAAAATTAACCCTTTCCCTCATATAGATTCATTTTGACGCACTCAGTAGGAACCACAGTTAAACCTTACCAAATTTAATTATAAAGTCCTCATTTCCAGACCACTGAGATGCAGCGAACAGCATAAAACCTGATCAGTCTGCGAGTTACTCGCAGGCTGATCTGGTTTTATGCTGTTCGCATAGATCTTTTCCTGGTTTCCTCTATGAGGGAAAGGGTTAAGGAAAGTCTTTGGTTATAATCCATCCAAACTAACACAATAGGATTGAAGCATTTAACATACTTTGATTTTCTTATTTAGTATTTTGATAGAAGTTGTCTGACAGCTTATTTATACAATTCTGCATTCAAAAAGAGTGAAAAATTATTCCTCTTTCTGTTTCAGTAAAATGGTGCACTTAGCACTAAAAACCCACTAAAATAAACACTTACAGTTATTGAATAGTGTATGAAATATTCATTCTGAATCACTTTTATTATTATTATTCATGTTCAAATATACTGCTTTAATGCAATGCATTTTTTTTTCTGATGATACTTTCGTGTAAATAATCCTGCATTGTGAAGCACTCCCGCTTAAGATTGTATTTTTTTTTTTTATTATTAATTTTATTTATTTTCACATGCTACATTTCTGTTATAATGCTTGCTCGCAAATATGAAACCTTCCCCCAACCATTAACTCTTACTGTATCTGTTATTATCTCAAGTAATTGATATTTTACCATTATTTAGTATAATGTATATGTATTGTCAATTTACTCTGACCGGAACTGACCGGAACATAATTTATTTTATTATGTAATTGATAGCTCCCGGGCCAAAATACAACAATCAAAGAACAACATGTATAAACATATATGAAAAAAGTAATTTATTTATTTATTTATTTATTTATTAGCGTGACATGTGGTAATTCATGTAATGTATACATACAATAAATATCATAGAACAAGAGTGTTTTCTGGAACACGTGTGTCACCTGCTGAAGCGTGACGGAAAAAGTGTGACGGACAGACAGACGGACGGACGGACAGACGGGAGATCTGAAAAGTGATCAGCAAAAAAGCACCCGACTTAGTGGGCCTACAAGTCACCAAACACCAATGTAAACATTATACAATCTGCATTTTTTAATGATATGTATATTCAGATTTATGCACATAGTTTATGACGTAAAACTTGTAGCTGTCCATGTAATTTTGAAAACATTTAATAAGGTTAGGGTTTGTTCTTAAAACTAATATTGTTCTACTTGTGTAGTGAGTACATAGATATATCTAGTTATTATCTGAAGTTTTAAACTGTTTGTTGTTGTATATAGACACGTGATGCTCGCGGTGCAAGTTTAATTTAATCAACCGATATTTGCACACATACCAGTTGAGAAATCATTCATCTAAAACCATGATTTTAACTTTTAGATTTAGAATGTTTAGTCTTTTCTACTTTTCACGCTCTTTCTTCTCTTGGATCTCTGTGCACAGTCCTTAGCTTTGATGTGTACCAACCGCATGTGTGTTTATCGTATGTATCAAGTTATCCAAGTATATTAGTTGAAAGTGGTTTGAAAGGAAAGATTTGAAATGCAAATATCATCTCTTATTATGCATGGCTTTACTAAGCCATTATTAAATTAGCGCGAGGGATGTAATTTCATCGGGTCCTGTAAATCTGAATACTGATTCTATTTATTTCATGCCTTGAAAGCAGCTCGGTAGAAATAAAACAGGTTGTTTTTTCTGCTCTCCCTCGTTTATGTTGGTAAAGTCTATGTTTCATTACAAATAAAGTCACAATGCACGTGAAAACGATATCTTTGGTAAATGCACCTGGGGGAATTTCGGTTGCATATAGGTACGTTCGTAATGCTATTGCCTGTGGTGTAGAAACCATCCATCTTTTTTACAATTACGGACAGTTACATCTAGTGGCAATGCGTATTTAGTTGAGTATTGATAGGGGTAATTCAAACAGATCAATTTCTTAATTAATGACCATCTGTGAAAGAGCTACTTTAAAGTATTCCCATTTGTAATCTCTACATTTTTAAGTTTTAGTTTTAAATATATCATATCAGTTTCGTTATATTTCACGAAGATAACATTCATGATTATGAAAAAGTAAAAAGTCAAATCAAATAACATTCATTTATAAAATTAAGAGTGTATTTTTACTGCTACACCGGTAACTAGACAACATTGCAGATGGCTTGTGAAAGTAAATGGTAACAAATAACATAATATTTTGGTAACTATAGATACAGCTTTATAATCCTGAACATTGAAATTTCTTTTATTAGATTCAAAATTAAATCAATTTGGATTGAGGATTTGCATCGGCCTTTTCACTTTACTTTTACTTTTGGTCACATGGTTTCAACTATCATCACGTGACTTGTGTGGTGGCAGTGGTTAAAATAGCGTAGTGTGACGTAACCGAATTAGTGCTGATAATCCGTTACAGTTGTTAATTTTCGCGTTTGATCATGAATTTTGACGACAGAGCGGAAAATCATTTCTTATCACAAGTTAACTTGTCATCAATAGACTCTCTTCATATTTTCAAAATGTCTCTTAATTCAGTTCGACCATAGCAGTTTTTAGCTATTAATGATGTGCTTTTCGTGACAACAAACAAATACTTAAGAACTCCGATGGGTTTCCCGAATGTTAGGAAACCCTGTACATTTGACAAAAGAATCATTATGACCTATATTAAGAGAACATTACGCCATTTAAATTACTAAATAATAAAGCAGCTTTCTTTTCCGAATCGATGCAAAATGTGCTACTTGTAACGGCTTAAAATGACGTTATATACCACTACTTCATTTTTAATAATTTTGTCTAAATATAGAAAATGATGTAATGATTTAAAAAATAAGAAAGGGCTAATTTGCATATTCTGTAGGGTGAATACTAAGGGCCACCTAAAGAAATCGTGTCGGAGTAAACAATTATTTGGGTGGTTACAAGATAAGCCGCGCCGCCATTACTGTGCAGATATTTAATAACATTTGATAATTCGAGGGTCCGCCATTACTAGGCGGTTATCTGGATAACTGCATAGTCCGCCATTACTTAGCGGTTATCTGGATAACTGCATGGTTTTGTATCAGTTCTTGCAGGGGCGTGGAAATTCCGCACCCTATAAATTGTGCGGTATCCAATATAAACATGGTACTTTTCTACAGAAAAATACTCCGGCCGTGTAACAATTTATATCCAAGAAATTTGCACATAAAGTGAGTTGTTTCGTACGAAGTTAAAAGTGAAATAGGTCTCAGGTCAAAACTTTGATTCATTATGTCTTAAGGCTTTCAAAATCGAGGTCACTCAAAGAAATCAGCTCAAATATTTGGTGTTTATTATACGAGTAATTTACAATGAAGAGGAAATAACACATTGCATATTAGGAGTGAATATCAATGATTGCCCTGTGCGATTGATATATTGAAGCTAGAACATGTTATCTATCAAATTGTTTTCCGAGACATTTCTTACAGATGCAGACGGACAGATGCATAATGGTTAACTTGACTTGACTATTTGAGTTTACAGTCGCTTCGACAGTATTTCAGGCATATAGCGACGTCCAGCTAATTACAGGTGGAGAAAGACCCCGAATGCACGTAGGCATCCGGGTAGAACCACCGCGACCTACCGCAAGTCAGCTGGAAGGCTTCCTCACATGAAAATCCGAATGACCCTGCCGGGATTCGAACCCACGCGGTGAGGGGATGAGTGAGTGTTAAAGTCAGCGACTTTACCCTCTCGGCCACGGAGACCCGCATAATGGTTGAAGTTATCCGATGATATATATATATATATATATTCACGACAATATGGGGTGATCGTACAAAACCTAATTAAGTGGCGCAAATATCAAACCAATATATGTGGTGATATATATATTTTATATATACACCACATAAATAGGTCTTATTTAGTATTGCAGTAGTTCGTACAAAACCTAATTAAGAGGCGCAAATATCAAACCAATATAGGTGGTAATATATATATTTTATATATACGCCACATAAATAGGTCTTATTTAGTACTGCATTTAAATCGGGTTTCTTCAGAAATTATGGTCAATTCATTTACCAAAATCTTTTATCTATCATATTTAGTATTGTATTTAAACGAAATCATATGCTTGCAATGTCAACACAACAATAATTGTTTTCGGAGATGTTAACCCCCCCCCCCCCAAAAAAAAACAACAACAAAAAACGCAAACATCCAATTCAATCTTAATTTCTGCATAAACTAAGGACAATAAAATGTACACTATTCCATTTTTTTCGCGGTTGCTATATTGAATGATGCACACTTTTAGTAATGGACAATTATCTCTAAAATTAAAAACATTTGTGATTGGAAAATGTGGGGCGTATATATATATATTCAGCTCACATTCGTATATACAATTTATATTCAGTTTTTATACAAATATTAATAACTCACACTTAACATTAAAATGTGAAAAAAAAATGGTTTAATGATTTTATTATGAGCGATGTAATTCAGTCTTGCAAGATTGCACAAAACATAAAAATGGGATGGGCTTATATCAAACCAGTTTATGTGGTGTTATATATTTAATATATATACACCACATAAATAGGTCTTATTTAGTATTGCATTTAAATCGATTATCTTATTAAATTATGCTCAAATCATTTTTCAAAGATTTATTTGTCTTATTTAGTATTGTAATTGAAAGAAACCATATCCTTGCAAAATCAACACAACAATAAATATTTTCCGAGTTGTTTACCGACAGAAAAAATGCAATCTTCCAATTTAATCTTAAATTTCTGTAAAAACTAAGGACAATAAAATGTACACTATTCCATTTTTTCACGGTTGCTATATTGAATGATGCACACTCACCTTGCACTCAATATTGTACAAATATCTCTAATATTAAAAACGTTTGTGATCTGAAAAAGTGGGGCGTTATATATTTTCAGCTCACATTCGTATATCCAAATTTAATTTCTGTTTTTAGACAAACATAAACAATTCACACTAAACATTAAAATGTGGACAAATTTATTTGGTTTAAGGATTTTATTATGAGCGATATAATTCAGTCTTGTAAGATCGCACAAAACCTAAAAATGGGGTGGGCTTATATCAAACCAGTTTATGTGGTGTTATATATTTAATATATGCGTCACATAAATAGGTCTTATTTAGTATTATATTTAAAGAAATTATGCTCAAATCATTTTCCAAAATCTCTATTTATCTTATTTAGTATTGCATTTAAAGGAAATCATATTTTTGCAATGTCAGCACATCAATAAATGTTTTTCGAGATGTAAACCGAAAAAAAAAATGCAATCGTCCAATTTAATCTAAAATGTAGCAAAAACTAAGGACAATAAAATGTCCACTATTCCATTTTTTTACGGTTGCTATATTGAATGATGCACACTCACCTTGCACTAAGTAATGTACAATTATCTCTAATATTAAAAACATCTGTGATGTGAAAAAATGTGGGGCGTATATATATTTTTATCTCACATTCGTATATCCAAATTAAATTTCAGTCTTTACACAAATATGAACAATTCACACTAAACATTAAAATGTGAACAAATTTATTTGGTTTAAGGAATTTAATATATTCAGTCTTGCAAGATTGCACAAAACATAAAAATGGGGTGGGCTTATATCAAACCAGTTTTTGTGGTGTTACAGTGGTGCTATCGTATCAGTTGTCAAAAATAGCGTATATCGTTCGTATCGCATCGTATACTCAATCGCATCGTACGATCTCCTGCACCAATTAATAAGGGATCGTATCGATCGTATAGCAATGGTATATCGTAAATCGTATATCGCGCATCACATAGTGTGTATCGTATCGAATCACTCTAAGATTTTGGTCAGTTTAAGTTTCGGGACACTCACTTTTTTGTTTATTATTTATCTTTTTTTTTTTTTCTTAAGAAGATAATTATTCTTCATGTCTCTAAATTTTGCCTATGTGTACTAATTATGTATCATAATAATATTATTTAGTATATTATTATTATTTATTTAATTATAGTAACATTTTTTTTACTTTTTATGTACCGGTATATTCATGTGTAGTGGCCTACGTGACCTTCTGCAGCAGACGCCGTGCGTCGTTAAGCAATTTAATGCACGTGTGAAAATGATGTATACGAAAGCATTATATCGCTGGGCTACATTCATGTCTATATGTTTACTTGACTTGTTAGATCAAAATTTTCTTGATTAACATGTCTGAAAACTAACAAATTAAATCTGACCTAATTATGCATGATCAAACTCCGATTTCGTCCAAGGTGTTGCTTCCGTGGAATAACTTATTTTCCGGGACCTTTTTTTATGCAGTGTTCGCAACTTACGCATATAGAGCGGTGTCGGGTATTTCCGGATATCGGCTATTCTCGGATACTGCTGCATTTTTTCCCAAAATTGTAAAGATATTCATATTTTAGGTGCATGTCCATGTAACTTGAATCCCCCGTTCCGTCTTTTGATATTTACAAACCGTGTACATTTAAACATTAGGGAGAAATAAATATACTCGAAAGGTATGTATATTAAACTACGTCCTGTTACATTGTGTAGTAAGAGAGGTGCTTAGAATTGATTTTTTCTACCACGAGTAAATGTGTTGATATCTTTGTGCAGAATAGACATAAATTGTGACAAAATGTGGTTGCAATGCGTCATATGCTTTCAAAAAGTGGGAAGGCCGTGTAACTGATATACAAAGATATGCGATACACCCGACTGAAAATTACGTATGTCGGGTCTACCGGATACCTGTGTAAATAAGATATAAGTTAACAAAATATAACAGACAGACAGACAGACAGACAGACAGACAGACAGATAGATAGATAGATAGATAGATAGATAGATAGATAGATAGATAGATAGATAGATAGATAGATACAGACGGGCAGATAGATAGATAGATAGATAGATAGATAGATAGATAGATAGATAGATAGATAGATAGATAGATAGATAGATAGATAGATAGATAGATAGATAGATAGATAGATAGATAGATAAAAGGAGAAAATATACATCAACTCTTATTTTCGTTGATATATGTAATATTTAGTATTTTCTGACATAGGAAGTAACTTGGTCTATATGACAAATATAAACGTACATGGGATTAATTATGATGACCCCCCCCCCTCTCTCTCTCTCTCTCTCTCTGTATGCCTATATACGGGGAGAGATTGAGAAAGAGAGAGCGAGAGTAAAAGGGAGTGAAAGTCTATGAATACCTGAGCAATTATACAATCAAAACATAAACCAAAAAAGGATACAAGCATATAATTTAAATAAAAACAATCCCATTTTCTCAAAACTCATGAACCTTTACCTTCACAAAGCTGTAGGTGTCCGGAATTACCCGAAACCACTCTGCCTACATTGTAGTTCTAATGTGCACTTTTTTTATTTCCTACCTTATTTAGCCCCCTCTCTCTATCAACACTTGCAAACAATAAAATGAAAAATCCTAATTTGCACAGAACATAATCTCTCTCTCTAAGCAATCATAATTAAAAAAAATATCGGGAGGTCTTGGATTCGAATCCCAACCAGGGCACATTCCTCCGGTGATCGCGTCAAACCAAAGACGTATACAATTTGTGCAAGATTCGTCCTTGTCATGCACTCGGCAAATTGGGGTTGCTATGGGAACTTGGA
Source organism: Solen grandis (assembly GCA_021229015.1). NCBI lineage: Eukaryota > Metazoa > Mollusca > Bivalvia > Adapedonta > Solenidae > Solen > Solen grandis. The sequence continues at coordinate 5,754,943 of CM037795.1, forward strand.
GAACTCAGTACTGGTTATCCCGTGTATCGGTGCTATTCCCCGGACACTTAAAAGAACTTTTCGCGAAATAAGCTGGGGTATCGAACCCGGACTCCCTTGTATCCAACCACTGTTTTTTCCGGTGTCTTTTCAAAAACAACAACAACAACAAACAGGACCCCATTCATATTGCCATTATAATCAGAATATGATTGCTAGCCATTACAATAGAAGATTAACATAGTGCATTTGAAAATAAAGGCATGCGTTATCCGTGAAAACACAAGTTCACTACATGATAAAAGTTAAATGGAGAAAAATCTCTAAGTTCCATATTGTTACATATGCATAGTTCGCTTAAAATATATCTTTGATTGATTTTTACGTCTCTGTACATTTATGCATGTATGTGTATTTCATACCACCAGACACGTGCCATACCCTTTTATCAGCGGGCACATCACGTGTTTATTTTGACCGGATATGTCACCTTTATGTATCGCCGGTACCGTCACACCCCCCCCCCCCCCACACACACACAACCTTTTATCAGAGGATAACTGTTATTATACGTTATTTAGATCCCTAAAAAGAGGGAGGTACATCGACGTGTTATTACCGGTACTAGTCAACATAACGAAAAACATTAAAGATGGTCGCAGGCCTATCGTAAAAACATTATCACAGAAAGAACCAGGTTAAGTAGTGTCACTGGGTAGCTTTGTCAGAAACTGGTCCTCTATTATAATTAATATTATACAATAAATTACAATTACAAGTAACTATGTGTATATACATACATACACTAAAGGGCTCATGTATAAATAAACTGTACCGACTATATTAACACCGTCTGACACTACCGCCTACGCGTTTGAAGTGTATATATTCACAACATTGCGAGTGTACATTATGACAGAAAACTCAAATTCTTCATCCTACCAAGGAGTGCTGCGAAGACAACGGAGGAATCTTCCAGACAACAATAACATGACTACAATTTTCTGCCATTAATTAATTTCATTCGTATCTTTCTTTTTATTTTGTACACAACATACCATTAAATTATTTTTAAAAAATAAAATATGCATCATAGAAATATGATATTCCGAAGAGGAAGAAATTCTATCAGTATGTTTCCATACCGAATCTCGTTGATGATGATATTAACAGTAAAAAGTTGTTTTTTGTTTTTGTTTTTTTTGTTGTTGTTGTTGTTTGTTTTGTTTTTGGTTCTTTACAACTAAAGGACTAATGTACTTTTTTATTTAAAAAAAGTATATAGTAATCACATGCGAGTAAGTATTCTTATGATTGATAAAACAAATAAAAATATTTTGATTGTTAAAAAAGTGAGTAAAACATAGCGATTTAGCGAATATAGTCATTTTATAGGAACAAATAATTTGTACTTAAGGTTGAAAGCATGGGACCACTTTCAAAGTTGTTTGCAGATTAATTAGATTTTCAGCTATCTTCTTCGGAGAAAAATGGATTGGAGGTTAAACGTCACACAAGAAATAGAAACGAATTTGTTTTGTAAGTACGTTTACAGTTTCTTAGCCTGTTTTTTTTCGCTCATGCTTTTCCCCTGTATATATGTCAATCTAGCAATTTAATTTTTATATCAAACTTTATGGGCGTGGACAAATCAGAAATTTTTTTTTCCAATTAATTAAAAAAAAAAAAAAAAAAAAAAAAAATACGTTTACAGTTGAGACAGTTGTTTTATTTTAAAATAACCAAACCGATTCCATTAAAATTAAAAGATTGATTAATACATATATTTTAATCATTTAGACAGATACTTAATATATACATTGTAGTGGGACGACAATAAAAAACGCCTGTGCCATTTTAAAAGCGTACGGAAAATTTATTATATGATACTTTCTTAATACTTTAAATTTGAATATCATCTGTGGATTTATGTAAAACTTGATAATCATATTTCCCTGATGATTTTGTGTTAATTAACAATTCTCGCGAACACGTGATACATTTGTAAAGAACTAGTCTAGATATCGGTAAACTACTGTTATCATTTTTTTTTATTGTGATTGCTTGGGGTATTGGGGTTTAATTACCGTCGCTGCGATAGTATTTCAATCATATAGCGACGTCCAGCTAATTAAAGGTGGAGGAAGACCCCGGGTACACAGAGGTACCCGGGTAGAACCACCGACCTACCGCAAGCCAGCTGGAAGGCTTCCTATTGTGATTGCTGTCATTATGATAATGAAATAAACAATATACAGTGTATATTTATAAATCATTTTCATTAAAATAAATCGTTCTCTCATTACATGTGCTAAACGATGGTCTCCTCTACAAAGTGAGACGACAGAGTATGTCGCTTTTTCAGGGGATCGATATACAGTGTGCCCCCATTTCCTGTAGCTCGCTATGTTTATTTCGGTCGTTTATTTCAGATTACACATGGTTAACCAGTTATACGTGACGGTAAATATTGTTAACACATAATGGTTTTGCATATTGCTTAACCTGTAGTCAAATTAAGGTTACAGATATTATAATAATGTCATGTAAACCGTGCTTACCGTATATCGCATATCGCATAACGTAAATCGCAGATCTTGGACCGCATATTGTATGGTATCAGATTAAAAACGCATCGCGTCGTAACGTATTGATTCGCACAGGTGAATCAAACCTGCTATCGCAGATCGTATATCGCATATCGTTCGTATTTCAATCGTATATCAATCGTATTTTTTGACAACTGATACGATAGCACCACTGTATATATGTAATATATATACGCCACATAAATAGGTCTTATTTAGTATTGCATTTAAAGAAATTATGCTCTAATCATTTTCCAAAAACTCTATCTATCTTATTTAGTATTGCATTTAAAGGAAATCATATTTTTGCAATGTCAACACATCAATAATTGTTTTCCGAGATGTTAACCGTAAAAAATGCAATCATCCAATTTAATCTTAAATTTCTGCAAAAACTAAGGACAATAAAATGTACACTATTCTATTTTTTTTCACGGTTGATATATTGAATGATGCACGTTCAACTTGCACTTAGTAATGTACAATTATCTCTTATATTAAAAACATCTGTGATGTGAAAATGTGGGGCGTATATATATTTTTAGCTCACATTCGTATATCCAAATTTAATTTCAGTTTTTACACTAACATAATCAATTCACACTAAACATTAAAATGTAGACACATTTATTTGGTTTAAGGATTTTATTATGAGCGATGTAATTTTGGTGTTATATATTTAATATATTTACGCCACATAAATAGGTCTTATTTAGTATTGCATTTAAATCGGTTTTCTTAAGAATTTATGCTCAAATCATTTTCCAAAATCTGTATCTATCTTATTTAGTACTTTATTTAAAAGAAACCTTTTTCTTGCAAAGTCAACACAACAAGGATGTTATTATGAGCGATGTAATTCAGTCTTGCAAGATCGCACAAAACCTATGTATAAGTTCAAGGTCAAGGTCTCACTTGAAGGTCACATGTCATACTGTTATAATGTTAGAATACCTTGTGTCTGCTCTATATCTTTAGAACATCTAGAATAAATCATGATTATTTGACAGAATGTTAACAATACAAAGAGGATGTGGAGAGCGTTGGTTTCGGATGTATTGGTTCAAGGTCAACGTCGCACTTGAAGATTGTTAGCAATTTCTTGTCCACTCATATTTGTCATACTGTTATAATGTTAGAATATTTTGTGTCCGCTCTGTATCTCTTGAATCTCTCATGCAGATTTAAACTTTTTGCCAGAAATGGCAACCATACTGAAAGAAGTGCAGATCAAGTGCAAGTTTCAGCTTTATTGGGTCAAGGTCACAGTATGAAGCAACATGTCATATTTATATAATGCGAAAATATTTCATGTTTGTTTATTTGTCCCCTACAGATGTTTACACAAGAGGGAACTGTAAGTTTGTCCTCCTTCCTTCTGTCTATCCGATCATCCAACTGTCAGATCAAAATTCTGGTGGAGATGGTAATGAAATAAGTCAGAATATGCATAACCGTTAGATGTCTTGTGTTTTGCAAGAAACAACAGACTTGTTTAATTTTAAAAAGTGCTTATCCATTTGTCAAAGGTAGTTCAATTTCATTACCTTTCTTCGGGCATATATTGCCCTCTCACAACAAAGCTCTTGTTTCACGGTTGATTTATTGAATGATGCAAATTCAATCTCGCTCTTAGTGATGTACAATTATCTCTAATATTACAAACATTTATATTTGAAAATGTTGGACGTATATATATTTTCTGCAAATACATTCGGTAAATTCGGTAAATGCAATATGTGATTTCTGGCTTAATTCATAGGTTTTGTTTAATTATCTTATGAAATATAAACTCAATTCCTATGACATATTTAGCAAATACACAAATTGATATTTGATTAATTTATATCCAGGAGACAGATGCAAGGTGGTAGCCGAAGGCCACAAGGTAAACCAGAAGCTAATGTATGACTAAAATTCCGATATTTATTATATAGAAGTTTAAATAAAATATAAATAATATATACATTAACCTACCAAATGAACATTAAAAAAAATAAGGGACAGTCATAAACTATCGATTTTCAACGCTTCCTCTATTGCATCGCTCGGTAATACGAAAAATAATACCCCACCCACCAATAAAGAAACATAAAATAAACATAAAAGAAGAAGTATGAGACAATGTCTGTCAATAAAAAGTCTCAGACAAACTCCCAAACAAACTCTTCAAAACAATCAAAACATACAAATGTGAATGAGGAACATGCTTTGAAAGAAACTGTGAACGCTGCAGATAATGTACCAAAGACGAGGTCAAAAAGTGTGACAGAAGTGACTCAACCAAAAATTAAAGAGGCGTTTGAAAATGTGCGCAATGATGACCAAGACAATGCCCCTGCTACCAGTGCAGATATCACAAAGGTGCTTAATAAATTAGAAAACATGCAAAAAGACAATTTGACAATAAAGAAACAACTAGATAGCATACAAAAGTCACTAAAACAAAAAAATTGAAAATTTCCATAAGAGAGAAATTGAGGAAATGTTAAAAAAACAAGAAAAAAAATTCAGGAGTTCCTAACAAGAGAAGCAAGCCTTAAAAATGAAATACAGAAGCTACAGGAGAGAAACCTAGATATGGAGAGACACTCCAGGAAATACAATTTACTTCTATATGGTCTTCCAGAAACCACTCATGAGAACATATATAAAACTATTAAATCTTTCTTCAAAAATGACCTTAAAATTGCAACTGAAGATGTAGATCATATGATTTTTGCAAATGCCCATCGACTCCCCACGAAAGGATCAGGCCCCAAACCCATAATTGTGAGGTTTACGCGCTGGATAGACCGTGAAGTTGTACTCACCCAAATGTACTCTGGTATACTTCCTAAAGGAAAATTTGTACAAACTGACTTACCACCAACCATGAAAGCTGAAAGGCACCGGTTAATGCAAGAGGCATATAAACTGAGAAATGGTGAAGAAAAATGAAGAACCAGGATTATTGAAAGTGGTATCAAACTGTATTTGCAAGTCAGGAAAACTGCATCAGAGCCCTGGGTTAATTACACAGTATAAATTTACTCTGGACTGAAGATATAGATCTGTCTGTTTCACTTTGTATGTTGACATTTTGTTTGGTGAATATGTTTTTGGTTTTACAGCTGTTGGTTACCCCATAAAAACTCTAGGTGAAGTATTTCTCCCCCTCCCTTAGTACTTTTTAGTACTTTTTAGTACTTTTCAAATGTAATAACATTCATCATCCCAAAATTTATCTTCAGATAGGATTAACACATAATAAATATTCTACTGAAAAGATCAATCATTCACATTTGGATTCATTGATTAAAAAATCCATAGCCTGTTCTTTTTTCCTGTGAAATAACAAATGTTAAAACCATACTATTAATATGAAAGTTTAGTCCATTGCTTTTTATCCTAAAATGCATAAAAAATAACAATACAGTTTTGTTTTGTTTTCTTCTTCATGTATTGCTCCAAAAGAGATGTTCATTTTTGTGTTTATGTCAAACCTTTACATGGTATTTTTGTTTCCAGAAAAAATATTTGCATAGACTTTTATTCCATTTACTTTTCAGCCTATGATGCATACATAAATTAACAACACAGTGTATTTTGATGTTTGTTACTCATGTATTCTTCCAAAAGACACATTTATTTTTGTGTTTAATACTGTTTATAGTAAAATCTTCACAAGGACTTTACAATGATTATAAAATTATTTTTCCCTTTGGAATAACAATATTCAAACCATAGAATAGAACTTTCTATCCTAAAATACACTAAAAACACACAATGTATGTCTTTTTGTTATTCATGTAGTGCTCCAAAAGAGACAGGTTATTTTGTGTCTATAGTGAAACCTTTACAAGGACTTTTATTTCATTTAAGTATATCCCTATAATGTGTATATATATATAAAATTAACAACACAGTGTATGTGAATTGTTTCTCATGTATTGTTCCTAAAACATTTGTGTGTGTGTGTTTATGCAAAAAACCTATAAATGGATTTACATGTACTTACCATCACATATAATGCATATTGGAAGACAGAAGGGAAGGAGAAAGAAACACACACACACACACACACACACACACACACACACACACACAGTGTATGTTGATTCAATTTTGTTACCAGTATATTGTTTCAAAAGACACATTGTGTTTTTATAGAAAAGAAATATAGATATATTCACAATCCATATTATTTATATATGAGCTTTTATCTTTAAAAAGTATTACTTTTTCATTACTTCGACATCATGTACATGGTGACACAATAAACTCAGTTTACTGACTGTAGGTGACTCATGTTCAACATATTGTTTTCATTCCTCGGGAAATCCCTAATTCTAATTTTACAATCGGATGACGTCATATGGTATATATAGATCTTCAGTATTTAATTGTCTTTTAAACTTTAAGTTCAAAAAACTATTAACAACTTAAATACCTCTATTAGGAACGTCATCCAAGTAACTTGTGTTTAGTATCAGGCGGACGATTGTTGAATAAGTAATCCTTATTTCCAAACGAATATTGGTAAAACACAAACACGTGTTAATTTGTTTTTGAAAGGGTTTGGGGTAAAACAGTATCACAGTTGTATTATTATCATCGTTGTCGTCTTCTATATGGCTGCAACCGGTCATTTGTTTGTCTTTTTTGTTTGTTGATATTAATGTTTGCTGTAAATTTCTGTAACTTTCTCCCTTTTGTTTTGTGTATGTTTGTGATTAACCACCATGTAAATAATTTTTCAAATTTCTATATAATGGTTCCAAACAACGTTATGTCACTTTCAGATGCCAGATATTTGATTTTGTTTATTAAAGAAAACTTAATGAAATATGTCAAGGTACTCAAGAATGAATAGAGACGATACCATAATAAGTTCTTTTAATTGTCAAGGATTAGGAGGGAGGGAAAAAAGGAAAGATGTTTTAAATTTCTTGAAACAAAAACAATATGGTATATTCTGTCTACAAGATACACATTTTACTGAGAAAGAGGAAAAATATATTAGAACTCAATGGGGATATGAATGTATATTTAACAGCTTTAACAGCCAGTCTAGGGGGACAGCAATACTTTTTAATAATAATTTTCAATATAAGGTTTTAAATGTAAAGAAAGATATAAGTGGTAACAAATTTTTTTTTCTTTGAAGAAATTAGAAATAACCTAGTATCCTGTAATAGTGATTACATCATTTGGACTGGTGACTTTAACTTGGTAATGAACTATGAAAAAGACACAAAAAACTATATTCATTAAATAATCCTAGAGCAAGAGAAAAAGTTTTAATATATTGCAGAGTTTAATCTCATTGAATTTGGAGGGAATAAATATAGAATCTAATAGATATACGAGACAAATAATGGAAACAAACATGCAAGCTTGATTTTTTTCTTATATCTCAAAATTTATTCTGCAATATTTCAGATGCAAAAATTGAATATGGGTATAAAAGTGATCATTCTATTATCAGTATTACACTTAAAGGACAAGAAAAAGAAAGAGGAAAACCCTTTTGGAAATTTAATAATTCGTTACTGAAAGACCCTCAGTTTTCACAAGAAATTAAAAACATAATATATGAAACAAAATTACAGTATTCAGAACCAAATCAAAACTTAGATATAAGTAATAATACGAACTTAAAATTAAACATAAATGATCAAACCTTTTTTTGAAGTACTTTTAATGAATATTAGAGGGAAAACTATATCCTACTCTTGTTATAAAAAGAAACAAAGAAATCAAAATGAAAAACATTTGATAGAAAAACTAAACAACTTAGAAAAAGATGAGGAATCAAATAAAAATGAAATAATGGAGAAAAAAATGAGCTAAAAGAAATCAGAGAAAATAAACTAGAGGGTCTAATGATCCGATCCAGAGCACAGTTGTTAGATAAAGGGGAAAAAATAACTAAATATTTTTGTAATCTTGAAAACCGTAACTATGTCAGTAAACATATGCCTAATATTATGGTAGTAAAACAGAGTCTCAAATTGAAATTGTTAATGAAACTAAAGCTTTTTATTCAAAACTGTACTCAGAACGTGAAACTAAAAATATAAAATTTGCAAGAACACATTAAACATACAAATGTGAATAGATTAAATGAAACAAATAGGAATAAATTTGAAGGTAAAATAACAAAAAATGAAGCATCAATTTCCTTAAAAAATATGAAAAATAATAAAAGCCCTGGATCGGATGGATTTACGGTAGAGTTTTTTAAATTTTTCTGGTCAGAATTAGGAGATTTTTTTATTAGGTCAATTAATCACAGCTGCAATACTGGGGAATTATCAAGTACTCAAAAGGAAGGGATTATTACATGTATACCTAAGGGTGAAAAAGATAAACAATTACTAAAAAATTGGAGACCCATATCACTGTTAAATGTAACCTACAAAATAGCCTCTGCATGTATTGCAAATAGAATAAAAACGGTACTACCTTATTTAATAAATACTGATCAAACGGGATTCATTCAGGGGAGGTACATTGGGGGAAATACTCGTACGTTACATGATTTAATGCAATATACTGAAGAAAATACTATACCAGGCTTATTATTACTTACTGACTTTGAAAAAGCATTTGATTCCATTTCATGGTCCTTCCTTAAAAAAACATTCAATTTTTTTAACTTTGGTAACTCAATCACACAATGGGTAGATATTTTCTATAACAATATAAAATCCTGTGTGTTAGTTAATGGGAAAATATCAGAATGGTTCAATATCTGTAGGGGCTGTAGACAGGGGGATCCCCTCTCTCCGTATATTTTCATCTTATGTGCGGAAATTCTGGCTATAATGATAAGAGACAATAAAAATATAAAAGATATAAAAATAGGAACTACTGAACATATAATATCCCAGTATGCAGACGACACCTCACTAACTTTAGATGCTACGAAAAAAATCACTTGAATATGCCTTACAAACATTACAGTTCTATGCAGAAGCCTCCGGTCTTCACATAAACATTGAAAAAACAAATTAAAGCTATTTGGTTTGGGAGCAAAAAAGGAAGTGATGAAAAGTTATTCGAAGATAAAAATTTATGTTGGGAAAAGGGTACATTCAAAGTTTTAGGAATAAACTTTACAGTAAACCTCGAAAATATCAATGATATTAACTTCCCAGGAAAAATTAGAGAAATAAATTCCCTTCTTGTAAATTGGTCAAAACGAGTATTAACGCCATTTGGGAAAATTACTGTATTAAAAAGTCTTGCCATTTCAAAAATAAACCATTTATTATTATCACTACCTAATCCATCTTAAAAAATTATTGAAGAACTTGAGTCAGTATTTTTTAAATTTATATGGAATAATAATAATCCAGACAAAGTTAAAAAAAATATTATAACTAATCAGTACGAAAATGGCGAACTGAAAATGATAAATCTAAGTGCATTTATAGATTCCATGAAAATAACATGGATAAGAAGACTCCTTATAGATGATAGTAAGTGGCAAAATTTAGTAGAACAATTTTCCCCTGATGTAATAAGATTCTTAAAATATTGATCAGACTATCTTCAAATAAATAATATAAAAAATGACTTTTGGAGAGATGTTTTTAAAGCTTGGAATTCTTATGTTAAAAAAATACTATTGAATCATGGGAAGACTTGTTGTGTCAACCAATTTGGTATAATCCACTAGTGAAGGTCGGAGGTCACTCAGTGTAATACAAATCGTTTGTTGAGAAAAACCTATTTTTTATAGCAGACATTGTAAATAACAAGGGAATATTTTTAGATTATGAACAAATTAAACATATGGGTGTAAACACTAATTTTATTCAATATAATGGCTTATTACAAACTCTAAACAGACTTAAGGTTAGTTTAAATATAGATTCACAGGCACATAATCTTCAGAGACCATATTTACCTAAAACTGTAAAAGTCCTTATTAATGATAAAAAGGGTTGTCAACAAATTTATAAAATAATACTTTATAACAACACGAAAAACTGCTCTTCAAATTCAGAAAAAAGTGGGAAACAGAATTAAATTTAAGTCATAATTTTAATTGGAAAAATGTTTATATTTCTATTCACAATATTTCAAAGGACACAAATTTAAAATGGTTTCAATATAGAATATATTACAGAATACTAGCCACAAACAGATTCTTAACAATGATAGGAATAAAAAATGACGATAAATGTTCCTTTTGTCATCATGTAAGTGAAACACTATCTCACCTTTTTTTATGAATGTAAGCTAATACAAACAATTTTTGTAAATATTTATTAAAGTATAATTTTTTTAAAAATTGGAAAGTGAGTCAAGCTTTATAATTAACTGGATTATTCTCTTGGCAAAATAATTCATCTATTATAACAAGTGTCAACAAAATATTCCAGATATACATGCATTTGTCAAATTTCTTAAGAGCTATTTTGATACAGAAAAAAGAGTCGCATATAATAGCAATTCATGGGATAATTTTGATAAGAGATGGTCAAAATATAAACATATTTTTGAATACTAATTAACAGTTACATTCCCTTATCATTTTGAGTTTAAATAGTAATACGTTCATTTAAAAAACAAATAATTTTGATTTTGTAATTGTATCACTATCTGTGGTGGTTTATATTTTTTTGTGTGTGTATGTTTGTATGTATGTTTATGTGCAGGTTCTTTTTATTGTTTCCTTAATTGTTTAATAAAATAATTGATAGTGGTAAACAGAGTTACTCCTACGAAATACGGTGTATAGTGTAAGGTATGTTGGGGGTGGTCCTCCCCGACCCCCACATACCTATGACAGGGAGAATAAAAGCAATTACCACTGAAAAAAACAACAAAAAAACATTTAAAAGTATTTACATATCAGCTCACGCACATTTACCCAAATTTAATTTAAGGGTTTACACAAACATTAACATCTCACACAAAACATTTAAATGTGTACAAATTCATTTGGTTTAAGGATATTATAATGATCGATTTTATTCAGTCTTGCAAGATCGCACAAAACCTGAAAAGGGGATGTGCTTATACCAAACTAATATATGTGGAGTTACATTTGTAATAGGGTATATAGGTCTTATTTAGAATTGCATTTAAATCGGTTTTGTTACGAAATTATGCTCAAATCATTTTCCAAATTATTTAGAATTTCATTTGAAAAAAGATATCATATTGTTGCAATGTCAACACAACAACAAATGTATTTCGAGATATTAATCGAAATAAAAAAACATGCAATTATCGAAATCTAAATATAAATTTATGCAAATATTTAAGACAAAAAATGTACACGAGTTCATGTTTTTTTCTCGTTTGCTATAATGAATGATTCAATTCCAATATACACTTAGTGATCTGCGTACAATTTATTTAGATATTACGAACAATTGTTTGTTTAAAAATGTGCAGCGAATATATTTTTTTCTGCGAACATATATATTTTTCCCCGCAATTCGATAAATGCAGTGTTTGATTTGTGGCTTAATTTATAGGTTATGTTTGATTGTTAAAAAATATAGGCTTAATCCAATGTCAGACAGGTATATCCCGTAGAATGTAAATAAGTGACACCTAATATTTTGCAACAGTGTTCATTTCATGTCCACTCATATTGTGGCTATGAAGGCTCTAGTTTGTTACTCGCCGATATCCCTTTTCGTTCATTCATTCGTATACAATGCAAATTGATACTCAAATGAGACAGTGACGTCATGGTGCCAAAGCACCATGAATATCACGCACAATAACGCGGCGTCAATGGTGTTCTCGGCATGTTTGGGGCGGCCAAAAGTGTCCATCGCATAGGTTTCAATTTAATGTCCATGATAAGACCCCTGAAACATAATATACTTATGAAAATTAATCAAATGGTCGCTTGGAGCATTGAAACTTCTTCTTTTATAATTACGTATATCACTCTAAAATAATTATGATGATGAACTGTCCAAATGCTAATAATACATGTACCTAATACGTATATTTTCTTTGTGTCCATTTAACACACGCAATCAGTGTTACAAGCTATCACTGTTTTTTTTTTATACTTTCAGCTGGTAGATTATTGCTATAGATCTGTTTGAAACACTTTTTTCCCCATTCGATTATTTGCTAGTCTCCAACGGGATCGTGGCGTTACATCATTGTGTATCTGCACGACGTACCCAACAGACATCTTTGGCTGGTTGTTCCCCGTTATCCTGTTGTGTTCTCGTAGAAAAGCGGTCAGGTATTCGCTTCCCCATCTCTCCGGAAGTAGTCGATGATGGCCCTCTGTTGTCTAGCAAGCTTTAGAACGTCAGCGTGATTTTCCGTCTCAGAAGTGCACAATATTTGTGTAACGTAAGCGTACGGTAGCGTCTTTTTCTTTCTGTCGTATAACAGGTGTGCTAGTGTCAATATCTCCGTGACATCAAAATTGGGTGTGTCGTGGGTAAGTTGTTTGTTACTTGAAATCGCCTCAATCTCTGTCACAACTGTTCTCAGCACCTCAAATGTGATGAATGCACGTGCCAGCGTTTTTTTCGACGCAGTTTTGTGAGGCCAATCAATGTGCGCCATACCATACATTTTAGAATAAATATCAATGTTATTCCCCTGTTGCCCACCTCCTGCTGTTCTATGTCGCTGATCCAGTTACACGCGCAACTCGACAATTTTTGACAAAACATTTGCACAAATGCTATAGTCCATTCTAGTTTATTGTATGTCCCAAATCTGTCAGTGTCCATGATATGTAAAGTACTTGACGCGTACTGTTGAGGCCTAGTACTTGGCGGTCAAGAAGTATTTAACCCGGAAGCAGGTGTACTAGAAGCGGAATCATTTTCGTGTTCTCTACTCTCCTGCATGTAGTCTGTTCACGGTGTTGTGACATTCCATACTGACCACTTCGGACTTTCAACCAAAACTGAGAATCATTAAGTTGTGTCGTGTTTATTCCCCTTGTGAAAAGATCTGCAGGATTGTCTACCGTAGGACAATTCTTCCAGGTATTGTCACTAGTGATTTCACGGATTTCTTGAACACGGTTAGGTACAAATCTCTGCAGGGTTTTTTTTGAAGATTTATGTAGAACGATTTGGTTCTCTTACAAGTACGTCACACTATTAATAATCAGGCTTTTTTATGCATGCTGTCCAAGTCCAGCACCTAATAATGCCCCCATTCGTTCAAATCGGGGCAGTGTAATCTGCTTCAGCGGGGCGACGCAATTTTTCGCTTTAACCAGTGAAAAGTTGTCTCCACCCTGCATCATATGATTTTGTACAAGTATCTACAAAAATATATAGCTTGCTGTCAGCGGAATTGTAGGATCCGAAGATAGGGGAAAAAGTTCTCGGAAGCGTGATTTCTGTCGCTGTGGACAAGTCGTCTGCAAGGATTTCCATACATGTTGTGTGTCAAGGGTAGGGGCAGGTCCCAGTCATATTTCTTTTTCCACAGATCTTGAATCATGAGTTTGGTGCGTACAGTAACCAAACTCAACTGAACGAGTGGGTAAAATATTCTTGAAGATTTTAGCTAAATGAGACGTTTGGTCAATTTCTCGGAGAAATATGCTTATTTTGTAAATGACAATTTGTCTTCATATGTATCCCATCTCAAACCGAGAATTTTAGCGATTGTGTCTAAGTGAAGAACGCCGTCTGTTGCTGCCATATTTTCAAAGCATCGCTGCTAGACACCCATAATCTGAGATTAAACCCCGCGCTTGCCATCATGTCACGCGACTCCTAGTCCTAGTATTGTTGTAAGTCGGACTCCTGGTCAAAGTAATACAAAATATTGTTTGCATACAAATTTTGTTCCAAGATGTCGGCAGACGGCAGGTGCTTGTTGTTGTTGATATACTTCAGTAGCGTGGCACTGAGGATGAAGAGTGAGCAAACCGCATTAATACGGTACTTCACTAACAGGCTACTGAGATCTGCTGGGTCACTGAGCCAAAAGAAGCGCTTAAAATCTCTATCTTGTCCATCCAGTCCCACATACAAGAAAGCCTTATCTATGTCCGTTGAAACTTTATGGTAACGGAAGCGCATAAGCAATTATGTCAAATCGTTGATTTCTGGTGGCGTTGACTGTAGGCAATCATTCAAACTCAGCTTTTGCTGTGATTAACGACAACTACAGTCATAGACAATGTGGACAGGTGTTGTAGCGATATCCTTGCACACAGCGTGAAGGGGTATGTAATTCACCAGGGTGTTGTTTTCAACTGCGGTAGGACCTGGCACTTTCTTAATGTTCTCACTAGTTTGTGCAACAACGTACACGTTAGCGTTTCCAAGTGTCTGACCTCCCTGGAATTATCACCGAAAATTGCTAAGTTCACAACATCTGTACCAGTTCGGACAAGATTCAGTCTTTGGGCAAGCTTACCTGATACAAACGATCCCTGTGCACCTTCATCAAACACAGTGTTTGATCCATACTGGAGGAATATACAGTACAATTTTGTGAACTTACCGGTGCTACGGTAGTTTTCAAGAGAACGCGCGGCCATGGTTATGGTGACGCATAAAGCATGGGGCCTTTATCTTGTAGTGCTGAAACTGATGGTGTAGATTGTAATGATGTTGTAGTTTCTTCTGCTGACTGCTGGTTGCTACAAATACGAGAAAGGTGTTTTCTCGAGCAATGTGTTCACCGACGGTTGGACCCATACTTTAAAACTATTGCTTTCCTAAGCAATTGTAGCACACTTTGTTTTGGTTCACAACAGCGAAATTAGTAACTTTGTTTGATAAGTGCAGTTGGGCTCAAAATTCACATTTTCTTTTCTTTTTTCACTGTTTGGCTCAGCAGAGTTCTGGAAAACATGTCGGACACTTAAGTGATTTTGCTTCTTTACGACTGTCAGAAATAAACTTTTGGTTGGTACATACTTTCCGATGGTGTGTTTGACTGGCTCCCGGTCTCAAAGACTAGGGTATCTTGTAGTATGGTTTGACGTAACCCTAAAAGTACCGAGTTACCATCCCTTTTCCTCGTGCTAAATGCTTGCCGATCTCACCTGGTGCAAAGATGATCGGCACGAGCAGACTT
Organism: Solen grandis; assembly: GCA_021229015.1. Taxonomy (NCBI): domain Eukaryota; kingdom Metazoa; phylum Mollusca; class Bivalvia; order Adapedonta; family Solenidae; genus Solen; species Solen grandis. The sequence continues at coordinate 5,770,548 of CM037795.1, forward strand.
ATGTGGGCTACTTGATTTTGACCGAGTGATTCGAGACCATATAGCTATCCATTCTGTCGTAAAATTCCCGAATACTAGTAACGTCGTTTTGAGGTGCGGGTGACTGTATCAAAGCTTGCATATACGCATGAATGATTTTTGACCAACTTGTCAATTGCTTATTAGAGTTAGATAGCGTAAACACTACAATGATTCTATCAGCTTCATCTATAAGTTGCGACTGTAAATAAATGAACGTTGAACGCCTGAAAGTGATGCGTAAATAGGTCTTGTTTTGTATCGCATTTAAATCGTTTTTGTTTAGAAAATCATTGTGCAAAAGTAATATCTACCTTATTTGGTGTTGCATTTAAATGATTTTGTATTCTTGCAAATTCAACACAACACTCGATGTATTCTGAAATGTTAAACGAAAAAAAAAAGAAAATAAACAAACAAGCATGCAATTAACTTAATTTAAATTTTCATAATAGCGGTATTTTACTATATAGACAAAGAAGGAGATTTATTTTAAACTTGGCATGATCATAGAGAATCACACTAGAAACAAATTCATGGGATAAAAAATGGGGGTCACCACGCTTCTTTTTGAGTTATTTGCCGCTGAATGTGAGTTTTTTGCTCTTTCTGTCATTTCCAGGGGCAGATAACTCAAAATCATGCATATTGATACCTTATTTTAGTTTACATTATTTTTGTTGTTTCATTCTTAGTCTTTATGCAAAGTTTAAAACAATTCCATTCAATTGATTTCCCTATACAAGAATAAACAATCTTAATTTACCAATTGACCTTGTATTAAAATTGTTTGATCATACAATTGTCCCAATCTGAACATACTCAAGTGAAATGTGGGGGTATAGTAACCTTGACATGATTGAAAATATCCAAACAAAATTTTTGAGAAACATCCTGAAACTTTAAATGAGTACACCATCATATATGATTCTTGCTGAACTAGGCAGATACCCACTACAAATTATAATAAAAGTAAGAATGATTGGATTTTGGGCCAGAATTATTACTGGAAACCATTATAAATTATCATACAAAATATATCAAATCATGCTAGAAATACCCAACTTCCAATCAAAATGGATAACACACATAAAAACCATCTTATTTGAAACAGACAAAAGGAATATTTGGTATAATCCGGAACTATTAACACAATGTCACCTGTAAAACAATTTATTAGACAGACTCTTATTGACCAGTTTAATCAGCAATGGAATAGTTCTTTACAAAATTCCTCCAAAGGTACTAATTATTCATTATTCAAAGAATCAATCAATCTTGAACAGTACTTGTTAAAATCAAGAAAACCAAATTATTTACAACGAGACTTCGTTTGTCCCACAAACGATGAGGGCTTTCTGCGCTGCACACAATTTAAACCCTGATTAGCTAAAAAGAATTTGTACATGTACAATGTTAACATCCCCAATTTACGTGTCCATGTGGTATAATACCTGCATTTCCAAATTGAGAAATTTGGTTTTATACTTGACTTAGTTCACTTTACATGCATTCTTTCTTTAATATAAAACAATTCTTAGTTGATTTCGTTTAAAAGAACAATATCTCCATTCATTACATTCATTGTGAACAACGATAATTTTTTAAACCCTTTTGATTCACTTTTTTTTCTTGTCTGTATATTAAGTAAACAATAATGAACAAACTACACTACAAATCAAATAAAGTTGTTTAATAGACTAGAAAATTCATTTAAAAGGAAACTGCATAGAGATAAACCGAATAAAACATAGTAGGAAACGGCCACATATTAGCACAGGTTAACATGGTACCTTTACTGTTTGCTACCAGTGAGGCCCAGAAGATTTCTCAGTAGTATTTAACTTAGGTCCAAGATGAACCTTGATCGCTCACCTGAGAAAGATGATTGCTTAAAAAATAAAGATGCTAGTGAAATCTGGCTTTTTTTATGGTGAAAAGGGCATAACTTCTAAATTAACTAGTTAATATCAGTTATAATTGAACCCGATTGCGGATTATGGGCATAAACATTGTCTTAAAGTTTAAAAAAAGATTGTTTAAAACAAGAGGGCCAAGATGGCCCTTGATCGCTCACCTGAGAAAGATGATTGCTCAAGAAATAAAAATGCTAAGTGTAAAAGTGAAATCTGGCTTTTTTATGGTAAAAAGGGCATAACTCCTAAATTAACTTGTCATTATCAGTTATAATTGAACCCGATTGCGAAATTATGGGCATAAACATTGTCTTAAAGTTTGAAAAAGATTGCTAAAAAAATGAAGATGCAAGAGTGTAATCAAAGTGAAATCTGGCATTTTTTATATTTAAAGGGGCATAACTCCTGACCTTATCAACAGATCTCAGCTTTAATCGAACTCAATCGAGACATTATGGTCATAAGCATTGCCATAAAGTTTGAAGATGATTGCTCAAAAGATGAAGATGCTAGAGTGTAAACAAAGAGAAAATCTGGCATTTTTTATATCAAAAGGGGCTTAACTCCTGACCTAATTGACCGATCTCAGCCATATTCGAACTTAATCGAGACATTATGGTCATAAGCATTGCCATAAAGTTTGAAGATGATTGCTCAAAAGATGAAGATGCTAGAGTGTAAACAAAGTGAAATATGGCATTTTTTTAAATATTAAAATGGGCTTAACGCCTGACCTAATTGACGGATTTTAGCCATAATCGAACTCAATCAAGACATTATGGTCATAAGCATTGCCATAAAGTTTGAAGATGATTGCTCAAAAGATGAAAATACTAGAGTGTAAACAAAGTGAAATCTGGCATTTTTTTAAATATTAAAAGGGGCTTAACTCCTGACCTAATTGACCGATCTCAGCCATAATCGAACTCATTTGAGAATTTATGGTCATAAACATTGCCATAAAGTTTGAAGATGATTGCTCAAAAGATGAAGATACTAGAGTGTAAACAACGTGAAATCTGGCATTTTTTTTAATATTAAAAGGGGCATAACTCCTGACCCAATTAACCGATCTCAGCCACAAACGAACTCAATCAAGACATTATAGTCATAAACATTGTCATAAAGTTTGAAGAAGATTGCTCAAAAGATGAAGATGTTAGAGTGTAAACAAGGTGAAATCTGGCCTTTTTTAATATTAAAAGGGGCATAACTCCTGACCTTATTGACCGATCTCAGCCATGATCGAACTCAATCGAGACATTATGGTCATAAACATTGTATTAAAGTTTGAAGATGATTGCTTCAGAAATATAGGTGATAGAATGTACACACTTTATTGTTGACGCCAACGACGCACGACGCACACCGGACGACGGACACTCACGGGATTTCAATAGCTCACCCATAGCTTTACTCAGGTGAGCTAAAAACAGAACAAAAACAACAGGTCTTTCGGCTGAGGCAGAAAGTCCTAATAATAATAATAAGAAAAACACTAGATTTCATTCGTTGATACGAATGATAGGACTTTCTGCTAAAATTGAAAAATATTAAGATTAATACCGTTAGAAAGAATATATATTAAATTCTCTACCCTTTACTTTTTTTCGTATGGACTTCTTTTAGCTTTGACGTCACATGACGTCATAAGTGCTGAAAATTCTTTTGTTAAAAAGCGCATACATTACTCTCATAACTCTGAAATTTTCATTATTCTGAACAACTGGCATCATGTCGAAATCATTGCCCTAAAATTAAATCAAGAAGTATGCTTATGACGTCACATGACGTCAAATGACGCAACGCTCAAAATATATATAGAAATTCTGCAGAACTGCAAACTGTGTAAGTTTCAACATTCTATCTCATCCTGAAGCTCTTTAATCCTAAAATGAATTTTTCGGTCCTATGTTCGAATCTTATTTCAGCCACTGATCTTCGGTCTTTCGAAATTTCGGTTAGCTGACAGGATATGCACACCTTAATTTCAAGATGTACCATCTGTGAAAATTTGAAGAAAATCCGACCATAAATGACGGCTGTAGAGCGTGAACACCATTTTTCACTATTTTTAGCTCTGACGTCATATGACGTCATAGGGTGCTGAAGATGCTTTTGTTTAAAAGCGCATACTTTAATGTCATAACTCTGAAATATTCATTATTCTGAACAACTGGCATCATGTCGAAATCATTGCCCTAAAATTAAAATTAAGAAGTATGCTTATGACGTAACATAACGTCATATGACGTCACGACTCAAAATATATGTAGAAATTCTGCAGAACTGCAAACTGTGTAGGTTTCAACTTTCTATCTCATCCTGAAGCTCTTTAATTCTAAAATGAAATTTTCGGTCCTATGTTCGAATTTTATTTCAGTCACAGAACTTCGGTCTTTCGGAATTTCGGTTAGCTGACAGGATATGCACACCTTAGTTTCAAGATGTACCATCTGTGAAAATTTGAAGAAAATCCGACCATAAATTACGGCTGTAGAGTGTGAACACCATTTTTCACTATTTTTAGCTCTGACGTCATATGACGTCATAGGGTGCTGAAGATGCTTTTGTTTAAAAGCGCATACTTTACTGTCATAACTCTGAAATATTCATTATTCTGAACAACTGGCATCATGTCGAAATCATTGCCCTAAAATTAAAATTAAGAAGTATGCTTATGACGTCACATAACGTCATATGACGTCACGACTCAAAATATATGTAGAAATTCTGCAGAACTGCAAACTGTGTAAGTTTCAACTTTCTATCTCATCCTGAAGCTCTTTGATCCTAAAATGAAATTTTCGGTCCTATGTTCGAATCTTATTTCAGCCACAGAACTTCGGTCTTCGGAATTTCGGTTAGCTGACAGGATATGCACACCTTAGTTTCAAGATGTACCATCTGTGAAAATTTGAAGACAATCCGACCATAAATGACGGCTGTAGAGCGTGAACACCATTTTTCACTATTTTTAGCTGTGACGTCATGTGACGTCATAGACTGCTAATAATCATTGAAATCAAAATTTCCTCACGTGACTAATAAGCCATAAAAATTTCATCGTCCTAGGACTATTGCAACATATTAAAATAAGCGTTTAGTTAGGAAAAAGAAAAGAATAATAATAATAAAAAAATGACGTCACGTGACGTCATATGACGTTTATTTTCATATAATTGTTAGACACCCAGAGAACTACTAACTGACAAAATTTCAACTTTCTATCTCAAATAGGACAGTTTTTATAAGCATTTAAAAATTGACGTCATTGGTTCGAATCTTGGATCCGCCATAGATGTTTGGACTTTTCGAATTTTGAAAAACGGACACCGGTATACACAATAAGAACGTAATATACACATTCTGTGAAAATTTGATAAAAATCGGCCCATTAATAATGGCTCTGGACCGTGTACAAACTTTCGTAGTCAATTTCAAATGTGACGTCATATGACGTCATAGGCTTCTGAAAATCATTGAAATCGAAATTTCAGCGTCTGATTCATGTGTCATTAAATTTTCATTGCCCTTCGACAATTTTAACATATAGAAATACCCTTGTTAATATTAGAAAAACATTATCATATAATGACGTCACGTGACGTCATATGACGTTTCTTTTTACAAAATGTTTAAGACTCCCAGAGACCTATATACTGACCAAATATCACTTTTCTATCTCAAATAGGACCGATTTTATGAGCATTTAAAAATTTACGACCTTGGTTCGAATCTTGGATTCGCTATAGAACCATGGACTTTTCGAATTTTGAAAAACGGACACCGGGATGCACAACAAGAGCCTAACATACACATTCTGTGAAATTTTGATGAAAATCGGTCCAGAAATAATGGCTGTAGACCGCGTACAAACTTTTTCACGTGACGTCAAGTCTGACGTTATTTGACGTCATATGAATATACAATTCATTGCATCCGAAAGCTCATGGTTTGAAATATAAGCCATAAAATTTTCATTGTTCTGAGTCAATGGCAACACCTAGAAATTAACACAAATATAAGAGGAAGAAAAAAAGAATAAGAAGAAGAAGAAGAACTAGATTTCGTTTGTCCCGAACAAACGATAGGGCTTTCTGCTCCTATGGCTTAAGTGACATTATGTCCTTAAACTTTGATTTTATTACCTCAAAGTCATAGGTCACAATATACAGGCCGTGGGCAATGTCCCTACCAAGTTTTACAGACATAGGCTTATTTCTTCTCAAGTAACAAATAAAAACGATTTTATATTAAGTGTCCTTTTGATCCTGACATTTGACCAAATGACCTGAAAATTTAAATAAAGATCGTGAACTGGCCATTGACAATGTCCCTAACATGTTTAACAACTAAGGATTATTCATTCTCAAGGAATTCAGCGGACAAGGATTTTTATATTAAATGTCACTGTGACCTTGACTTTTGATCTAATGACCTCAAAGTCAATAAGGGTTTTCAAGTGACAATGGGCAATTTCCCTACCAATTTTAAAAATCTATGCTTATTCCTTCTCAATTTATTGTGCGGACAAGGACTTTACACTAAGTGTCAACGTGACTTTGACCTTTGACATAATGACCTCAAAATCAATCGTGATCATTCAATATCCATGTCAACCCCTCATCTAAGTATGAAAACAGCACACATATAAGTTATCAAGTTATTGAGTGGACATTGATATGGCTAACGGACGGACAGATGGACATAATAAGGGCAAATTACTAAACTTGGTAATGTAAGAAAGCTCGTACAATATCAATTATTTCACTTTCTTATTATGTTCTCCTATCTATAACGGCTTTTTATGTATAGATAACTTAAGAACCACTGCAAAAGTACATGAATGAATCGTCTAAATTCTTATTTTTTTGTTACTTCATAAAATGATGTCCAATTTCAAAAACCCAGGTACCGTTAGAAAGGTCTTCAAATTCCCTAAATTTCACATGCTTTATGTATGGATGTATCTTTATGCACTTTTAAGATATGGATAGTTTACTTCTAGAAAACTGCAAAAATCGGCAAAAATATGTTCTTCAAATTATATTCACACCCTAATTTACAAAAATCAATGTTTCTTTAGATATAAGCAGTTAAAAGCACTTGGGGTAACACTATTTTCGTTTTTCTGCTAAACCTCAACGGATCCAACCCCAATCATCAAAAACTAAACATCATCTGGAAGATCTTTCAAATCTCTACAAATTATACCAATAGTGTCTCCATAGAATATTCATTGTTTTTGAGATATAAAACGATAACTGAAATATGACCTTAAATCAGCGATTTTGCGGAAACGGATGACACAATGTTCGACGGGACACAAGGTTGCACATTTATTGAAAGTTATGTGTAAATCGATAAAAAAATAAAGCCTGCAGGGCCTAAAAACCGCTTATTTCTAATGCAAAATTACTTATTACGTTCCGACGTTAAATGACGTAATACGACGTCAGTTGTCATGGAATACGAAGAAGATCTCAAGACACATATGCTGTCCAATGTTCATGCTTCTAGCACCTCAGGTGGCTTTGTAATACGAAATTATGATTTTAATACCAAAGTTCGAATCTCGATTTTGGCATTAAATCTCGAGCTTTTGGAATTTTGAAAAGTTAATTAAGTACGCACATCAACATCATATTTGGTAGCATTTTTCAACGGTGACAACACATAACATCATATGAAGATGAAAATTGTTGCATTCAAAAGTCACTTTGAACCTCAAAAGGAGGACAAATAATAATAAGAAAAAAACATAACAAACCCAATAGGACTTTCTGCTTGAGTTTGAAAAAGCCGTAATGACAAAGGCAATATGCTTATCGGTCCTGGTATATACCATTGCTTCCTAAAATGCACCTCATTCTCTCAAATACGCATCGCAATTCACCTTTCAATACGGGCACGCTTTCCTGCGTAGGAACGTCCGGATAACCAACCTAATATCCGCTTTTACTTCAAATTGCTAGATTTCAGTATACAAGTCCTAATCAGAAAAACATGAATATCTGCTATGTTTGATGACGTAATCACTTAAAATTTTCAGGACTTTTTGCACATCTTGGACTACGACATTGGTGCAAATTTAAACTTTAGACGGGATGATCCTTGAGTGAACCTTCACAAACGATGCTAAAATAAACTTGATCCATGTAGAACTCTGGTTGCCATGGCAACGGAAAAAACAATTGTGAAAATCATCTCCTTCAAAACTACTGGCCATATTTCAAATTGTTTTGGTACAGATGTTCCTTGCGTAACTATCTACCAAGATTGCTAAAATTATTCCGATCCGTAAGAAAACATGGCCGCCAGGGGCGGGGCTTATTTGCCTTATGTGTACATAGTTAAAAACTTTAAACGACATCTCCTCTGAAACCGACGGACAGAATTTGATTAACTTGGCAAGGATGATCTTTGGCCGAACCTTCACAAAAGTTGCTAAAATAAATTTTTCCATGTAGAAATCTGGTTGCCATGGCAACGGAAAGAAAGAAAAATGGAATCATCTCGTTTTAAACTACTTTTGTTCAAATCATGACCCTGGGGTCAAAATTGGTCTAGCCCCGGGGGTCACTTGATTTAACATAGGCTAATATAGGAAAAACTTGAAAAATCTTCTTCTCAGAAACCACAAGGCCTGGAGTTAAGATATTTTGTGTGCAGCATTGTCTTTATCATGGCCCTGGGGTCAAATTTGGCCCCGCCATAGAGGTCACCTAATATTACATAGGTTAATATAGAAAAAAAAAAAAACACTTGAAAAATCTTCTTCTCAGAAACCTCAAGGCCTGGAGTTAAGATATTTGGTATGTAGCAATGTCTAATGGGTCTTTACCAATTCACAAAAACCGGGAGCATTGTCTAGTAGATCTCTACCAAGTCTGTTCAAATCATGACCCTGGGGTCAAAATTGGTCCCAACTCAGGGGTCCCTTCATTTAACATAGACTAATATAGGAAAAACTTGAAAAATCTTCTTTTCAGAAACCACAAGGCCTGGAGTTTAGATATTTGGTGTGCAGCATTGTGTAGTGGATCTATACCCAATTTGTTGAAATCATAACCCTGGGGTCAAAATTGGCCCCGTCCCAGGGGTCACTTGTGTTAACATAGGCTAATATAGGAAAAACTTGACACATTTTCTTCTCAGAAATCACAAGGCCTGGAGTTTAGAATTTGGTTTGTTACATGGGCTAATAGACCTCTACCAAGTTTGTTCAAATCATGACCCTGGGATCAAAATTGGCTCTGCGCCAGGGGTCACTTGATTTTACCTACTGATACCAGGTGAGCGATTCAGGGCCATCATGGCCCTCTTGTTTACATATAAAGAGGACTAGTGATTCTTGGTTCCCTTGCAGAACACTAAGTTTGAGTATTATTGTAGTTATTTTAAAGATGGTTCTCGAAAAGCTAGCATTATGAAACTGTAGATGAAAACAAAGCCATCGATTCCCTTTTGAATGAATTGATTTTAATTTTAGATTATTTCATATGAAGTCACAGATTTTTATCTGATATTTATATAAGTTTGCACTCTACAACCGTCAATTCGGGACAGATTTTCTTCATTTTTTTAAGATGGTGTATGTCAGAATAGTAAATGGATATGATCAGTTTTGACAGGGTTTGAAGTGCAGAACGTCCTTTCTTTTGGTCAGAACAAATGGAGTATGGTTACAGAATGTGTTTGTACCAACGAATGTCAGTATAACATGCACTGATATATAAACCTTATTCAAATGAATTGCGGCAAGCAAGGACACATACCAACGAATGTCAGTATGACATGCACTGATATATAACTATTGTTAAATTAAATGACTAAAAAGTAAAATTGCAAGTGGCATGTATTCTAGAGTGAACTGATGGTACAACTAGGATTTAATTTTACCAGATTTTGTTAAATAATTTGATAAAATTAGTAGCTTAATCTGAAGCAACATCACTATAGCCATTAACCACTACACCGAAGTTTTTACAGAAGAACTATTACAAAAGATTTGTTTTATTGTAAGATTAAGTCATTACTATCATGCGTGAAATATACATTTATCCATAATCCATTAGGACGTTACCCTAAGATATATAATTTGAACTGCACTGGAAGTGTACATGAGCATGAAATCAAATTGTGTTGGTTATATTAACTTTACACTTACTGAATATTTCAACCTCTTTTGGGCAGGTATTGCAGCATTGAGACACATTGAAAATTACCCTTACAAGTTTAAGTATTTATCATTCTGTAATATAAGATTTCTGTTTTGAAAGCGTTTGCATAAGTTAACGGCATATCAAGGTAATGTCTATAAATAACACTGCATGGCTTTAAAGACTTGACTAAACCCTTACAAGTATTAATCATTCAGGTAATATGATAATTTTGTTTTGCAAACATGCGCCAAACGCTAGGTCAAGGACTGACGATAACTAGAACTATCACTTTAGATTATTAATACCCCCGCATCTCACCTTGTCTTTAATATATCTGACTACGAAACAAGAGAAAAGAAAACTAGCATGACGGTAGGACACATTTATGACCAAAGAATTCTTACTTTCTTGTTTGATAGAAGAAGAATTTGAAAATTTGATATTGAGAGTATATAGGGGTCTCATTTATCAAGGGATCATTTTTTAATTTACCAAGAATGGTAGAACATTATTGTTACCAGCTACCGGGGCTCAGCTCAGTACATATTAAAATAAGTAAACTTGAGTCGTTTGATGTATTTAATATTACATAATTAAGTTTATTTCGTATTATTCTGATTACTGTATAACAAATATTTCAGGATACCACAACAATGACGGTTTCCAACCGAAATAAACAAAATACAATATCTGAGACTTATGTGATTTCACTGCTGAACTTACATAATTCATATCATAGCAGTTTCTCTAGATCCAATTTGTGATTTATATCATATGAATACAAAGAACAATGACATGGTCACAATACATGTACAAGATATAAAAAAGCAATACATTACACTTCACACATGTACATATTTACACAACTCACCAGTATATGGTACTAACTGGACGTCATCCCTCCGGTCATATCATGCTGTTAATTCTGTAAATCAGGCGTAAAAAATTGTCTTGTTTCTGGTAACAGGCTGTAAAAAAATGGGTCGGTCGGTCGGCTTTTCTTTTTTTGTGCTCTTTTTTTTGAAAGCTTGGATCTAATGTGGAAAACGTAACATGCTACATGCAAATATACCTTTTAATGTATTTTGCAATATCAGACAGCTTTACAGAAAAATAAATCTTTCTAGTTTGTACTAAACATCAGTTCATTCAGCTGATATGAGAATTTGGTTGCCGGTACATGTACACAGTATACTACTTAGAAAGCACATGCTGGGTGCAGATGAAAATTCATTACAAATGGCGGAGGCAGTCACCTGTGTCATTCAACACACGTTCTTATGTTTTCTAATTATGAATAAAGGCTAAATACTCGAATGGTATCGCTTACGATATCTGTTTACATTTTACACACTCTCTACCGACTTGCGTTTTATCTGCGGTGAGAAACTATTGTTTTCGGTGCAAAAGGGGAGAAGATTGGGCAAGAAATGTATGATGGACTGATTAATGTCTATTATGAACTCATCTGGTAGCTTGTAAGTATATTTAAAGTGTACTGAGGATCCACCAAATTGTTGGTACGACCCACTTAAAAAAAACTTGTTCGCAAAGTTTCAGGCGTAGTTTATCTTTGATTACGAGTATTTACGAAAGATAGTTCGAAACGAATCCATAACCTCAAAATGGCTGACTCCTAAGTTATCGTTAGTAACTTGTTAAAACGGAAAAAAATGCGATATAAAATCTTAGAATAAAATGGATATTAGTAGTGTAAAAGTAGGATTCTCGCGGCCATTTTGTTTTAGGAGGAATATACATTTATATAGAGGGGCGTGTCTAGTCGCCATTTTTTGGAGGTATATAGAGTTATATAGTGGGGGCGTGTCTGACCACCATATGCATGACTGCGTAAAGAGCAGTGGACATGTCAGTAATTAAGCTGTTTATTAATAAGGTTGTCATTGAAGTCACCATGTAGTGGACATGTAGTAGGCGTGTCGGCATTCAATATTCTAATTAAAAAAAAGTTTACATGGAAGGGTGAGAGCTGTGTTAGCGATATAAGTCGCATGTCTCAGAATATAAAGAAGAAATCACGGAGTATACGTGGTGTCAATTTTAGTTTTCTAGCTCACATAGGACCTACAAAATATTTAAATATATTTTAAGGTCCAAAGTTCGGAACTTTGTTTAACCACAGAACCTTAGTCTTTTTGAATCTGGGAAAACGTATATAATAATGCACATCTAGAACGTAATATACACATTTTGTGAAAATAACTAGTAAATCCGCCGTGAAATGAAGGCTGTAGAGTACGAAAAAAACTTTTATAGTAAATGTCAAACTGGGCATCATGTGACGTCATAGGAATGTTAAATTCATAGATTCTAAAATTTCATCGCGTCAGATACGGGCTCTAAATTTTTCGTGATTCTAGACCGCCAGCAACCTATTGAAATAAAAACCTCTTTTGGAAGGAAAAAAAAAATAAACAGCACAGAAAAGAAGGTCAAATAAAAACCACTTTCCTTTTTTTTAAATTTCAAATTACTAGACTTCCATATACAAGCTCTTATCCGAAAAACATTTCTGCCATGTTTGATGACGTAATCACTTGAAACTTTTACGACTTTTTGCACATCTTAGGTTGCATCATTCCTGAAAATTTAGACTTCATACATCAACTTGCTGATTTTATATGATTTTTTTAATAATTCATGCTTTAATATTCATGATGTCACAATCACGTGACCAAACAAATAATCCTTGCAGTATACATCACTTCACTTTACAGAGTGTTAATCCTGAAAAAATCATGTTTGACTCAAAGTTCTTGAAACTACAGCGTTTCAATTTCGTTAAAAGTACACTTTTCGTCTTTCTGCCATAACTCAACCAATTCAACCCCGATCTTCAAAAACTAAGTATCACCTGAAAGGCCTTTCAAAGCACTACAGTTTTTACCCACAGTATCCAGGTAAGATTTTTTCGTTTTTGAGATAAACTTTGCCGAATAAAACCACCGATAACTGACATATGACCTTGACCTTAACGACTTTCCGGAAACGGAAGTGACAAAGGAAAATGATATGCTATGTTGCACATTCAGTGAAAATTTTATCCAAATCGGTCAAAAGTTAAGGCATGTCGGGCTTAAAAACCCTACATTTTGAATTAAAAGTTTGTTAACGCGTCATGACGTCATTTTACGTCATAGGACGTCAGTCTTTTCAGAGCTGTAAGAAATTGATAAGACACATGGTTTGTCCAAATTTTAAGTTTCTTACTTATCTGAAAGCTTCGTAATACTTAAATACATTTTCAGGTCCAAAGTTCGAAACTTGGTTCAGCCATAGATCCTTAGTCTTTTGGAATGTTGCAAAATGTATATAATCCTGCACAACTAAGTCGCAATCCATACATTCTGTGAAAAAATCAAGTCAATTGGTCAAGAAATGACAGCTGTAAAGCGCGTACAAGCTTTGGTAGCTTTTTTCAACCCTGACGTCACGTGATATCACATGAAGAAAAAAATTGCTGCAATCAAAAGCGCCAAAGTCACTGTGCATACTGTTAAAATTTCATGCAGCTGCCTTATCGGTAACCTGCCAGTAGTTTTGAAGGAGATGATTTTTTAATTTTTCAATTATTTTTCTTCTTGTAGCCATGGCAACCAGAGTTCTTCATGGATCAACTTTATTTTAGCAACTTTTGTAGAGCCTCACCCAAGGAACATTCCTGCCAAGTTTCATTAAATTCTGTCCAGCGGTTTTAGGGGAGATATCGTTTAAAGCAAATTGTTGACGACGGACGACGCACGACGGACGACGCACGACGACGGACGCCGGACGAAGGGCGATCACAAAAGCTCACCTTGAGCACTGTGTGCTCATGTGAGCTAAAAAGCAATCAAGTGATTAGGACTAATTGCAGAAGTGCATGAAAGAACGGTATAAATTAATTTTTATTTCTCATCTAACTTCCTTATTTGATGTCCAATTTCAAAAAAGAAAAGCCTTTATATTGCAAACATTAACGTGTTTCATATTTCAACTTTTCTGTTACGTGCTCTGAGATATAGAAAGTTATTTTTCAAGGAAACGGCAAAAAATCGGCAAAACGATGTTCATGTCTATTATTGCCCTTCGACAAATAACTTTATAATTAATGGTCCGATCATTAAAATCTGCATACCATTAGAACCGCATTGCATCGCGCTAATAATACTGTTCTTAATGTTATTTTCAAAAATTAATAGTTTATTAGAAAAAAAAAAACAATCAAATGTTAGGGACTAACTGCAGAAATGCATGAAAGAACGGTTTAAATGAATTCTTATTTCTCATCTAACTTCCTTATAGGATGTCCGATGTCCAATTTTAAAACGCTAGGTACCATTAGAAAGACCTTTAAATTTCCAACATTTCACGTGTTTCATGTTTCAACTTTTCTATTACGGGTTTTGAGATATAGAAAGTTATTTTTCAAGAAAATTGCAAAAGTCGGCAAAAAGATGTTCATGTCTATTATTGCCTTTCGACAAATAACTTTACAATTAATGGTCCGATCATTAAAATCTGCATACCATTAGAACCGCATTACATCAGGCAAAAAAAAATTGTTCTTTATGTTTTTTTTTGTTTTTGTTTTTTTAAATTAGTTTCTTCGAAAAAAGGAATCAAGTGATCGGGACTTACTGCGGGAGTGCATGAAAGAACGGTTTTACTGCATTCTTAGTTTTCATGTAACTTCCTTATATTATGTCCAATTTTAAAAAGCTAGGTACCATTAGAAAGGTCTTTTGATTTCCCACAATTCCCTCGCTTCATAATTGTTTGTATCTTTAAACATTTTGTAGATACGGGCGGTTCAACCTTGAGCATACGGCAAAAATCGGGATAAATATTTTCATATCGTTTTGTTTTTCCCTATAACTTAATGAATATTAGGTCAATCTCTAAATTTCAAACACCAAACGAACAGCCGGGCATTGATCTACAAATTATATTCATACTTTTATTAACAAAAAGCAATAATTATCGAGATATAAGTAGTTAAGTGCGCTTAGGGTTGCAACATTTTAGTTTTTCTGCAATAACTCAACTAATTCAACCCCGATCTTCAAAAACTTTATATCATTTGAAAGGCCTTTCAAATCACTACAAATTATACGCATAGTGTCTCGATAAAATATTTTTCGTTTTTGAGATATTTAAGGCCGAAGAAAAAAACGATAATTGACATGTGACCTTGACCTTAGCTATTTTCCGGAAGCGGAAGTGACTGATGACAATAAGAGGCTATGTTGCACCTTCAGTGAAAATTTTATGCAAATCGGTCAAAAACTTTGTCTTCCAGTGCTAAAAAACCGTATATTTTGGATAAAAAATTTGATAACGCGTCATGACGTCATTTTACGTCATACGACTTCAATCTTTTCAGAACGAAAAGAAATCAATAGGACACATATTCTGTCCAAATTTCATGTTTGTAGCTTATCTGAGTGCTTCGTAATACTTCAATACATTTTCTGGTCCAAAGTTCGAAACTTGGTTCAGCCATAGATCCTTGATCTTTTCAAATATTGCAAAATGTTTATAATCCTGCACAACAAGAACTTAATATATACATTCTGTGAAAAAATCAAGTAAATCGGTCCAGACATGACGGCTGTAGAGCGCGAACAAACTTTTGTAGCTTTTTTCAGCCCTGACGTCATTTGACGTCATATGAAGAAAAACAATATGTTGATCAAAAGCGCCAAAGTTACTGTGCATACTGTTAAAATTTCATGCTGCTAGCTCATCGGGAACCTGTTTTAATTTTAACCTCAAAAGGAAGAAAAAAGTAGAATAATAATAATAAGAACTAGAAGTCGTTTGTTTAAGATACAAACGAAGCGGCTTTCCGTTTGCTTATTTCAAAGGTGTTGAATATATAAATTAAAACAAAGAAATGGAATAATGTTGGCTAATAATGTTTAATTCAATACGTAAATCATCATTATCATAAATATATACTTATGTTCAAAATTAAGCTTTATTTTTTATTGTTTTTTTCATTTTCATCTTCTTAGGAAGATATTGAGAAAGCATATATATGGACGTTATTTGATTACGCAACAGTTTACTATCATGCAGAAAAAAATACTAATACAATCCTCAAGTTTTTTTTCTTACGTAAGTCAATCAATTTTAAAAGTTTTTTTATTCTTTATTTAATATCTTTTTCTTCGTTAGCATATTACTTAACAAATATTCATTGCAATT
>CM037795.1:5786962-5836962 GCA_021229015.1 Solen grandis
AATGATATCATCATTTACAAGTTCAAACAAACGACAAGAGGAGTTGGCCCACATGTTCTTTCAAGTTCTTTCGGCTCTCTCCTGATTTCAAATAAATCATGTCAGTGACTCACAACAACCCCCCACACACACACACACACACACACTCACAAAATTACAATGACCTTAGCTTTTCCAGTTCCCCGTGAATCTTACTTCCGGTCTATTTTTCTATTTTGTTTTATTTTCAATTTAAAACGTATGCACTTACATTTTACTAAAAATAACTTCTCTCCAAGAAGATGTCACTTCAGCCTAAATAGATTTCCAACCTTGAAATATAATCAACTACATTAATTTTGTTTCTTTTGGGACAGTTCTAAGTTCAATACAAATTATCTAATAAAAGAAAACAAAGAAAGCTAATCTAAAATGGAAACACACTCTCTAGATTTATTGATAAAATCCATGAATCTAAAATATTTCTTTAATGTTTATTAGTTTTGTTAAACCATATCATTCAACATCGTTTTCTGGTATAAAGTGTATTCAAAACGGCAATGCACATTTTTCTTCAGAACCAAAACGACGCCGAGTTCTCATGCAATCTTACTTCCTGAGTTGATATTGTTTAATATGTTTTAAAAGAGAATCGGGCGTTATATTCTGATTTTCGGTCTGACAACCAGGATAAATTTTAAACCAGTTCATTTTGCAATGGCGATATATCAAAGTTATTGATATTACTTTACGCCATACTTAGAATATCAATGCGCTGTGCCATTAGGTACTATTTATTTAATCCTGCAACATTCATAAATAATCACGCACTTCCGGTACAAGCTTTATTGAACACATTTATGTTTGTAAATTGAAAACCATTTAGATATAACAAAACATGACAATGTTGAAATCAGATGTGTTCGATCTGTTTTATTTCCAAAGCGCATGCTTTTGGATTAATCTTCTTTCTGATTATTAAAGTGATCTGTGTTTATGTTTATAAAGACAGTGAATATTGTTCATTTTCGTCAGATATGGAATTACAGAATTCAATGCTTAAGATCAAGATACCTCGAGTGGTTGTTAAGCAATTTAAATCCTGCTGTATCATCTATGTCATGCATTCTTATATAGCGTGTTTTCTTTATTTCATCACATATATCATGCACTGCAATTTGTATATCGGTCATTTGGGAACACGAAACAGAATTAGAGCTGATTAACTGCTGTGTTATTTTATGGTATCCATACACCGGGTCAACCAGTCCTCGGACTACTTTCATGCGCAGAGTGCAACACCTGTACCATTGTGACCGAATATTGTTTATCGCGACCTTGGATCCGACTTTCGACATTCTACTCTCGAAACCGACTTTCTTACAACTTCAATGCAGTGCCTTCCCCTTCCTTGTGCGCGGTAAATTTTTGGGAAATTTTAAAATTTACCCCCCCCCCCTCCCCCACACACACACTTACACACACAACCCTAACCCCAAATCCTGTATCTGCACCTGTACCTGATCAACCTTTCTCTCTCTCTCTCTCTCTCTCTCTCTCTCTCTCTACTCATCGCTAGTCATTTTTAACCCCCTTCCCTCACGGGCAGGTAATGTGATATATAAATTTGTCCTTCCGTAAATATCTCTCCCATAACTTAATGATAGTTACAGGTAGAAAGTTGTGCTCCTACCTTTTTATTTCAAAATAAATCAAAGTGGGGTCATCCATTTCCAGTGGACACATTTTTAGATTTTAGATCAAATAGTTTCAATTAAATTATTAAAAATAAAAAAAAATACTGCAAGTAAAAAATAAAACACGCATATGTGAGAACAGTGTTTACCCCATTTCGTTTGGGTTTCTTGGTCTTACAAACGTTTTAAAATATTTTTAAGTAGTTAAAAGTAAAATACGAATTTATACATTATCATAGAAAAAAACTTTCTGTTAATTATTCCAATAAATATTGATAAAATATTCAGTTATAGGTATTAAGAAAACATAAAAAGGAAATTATTTTTAAAGTATTTATGCCTGTCTCATTGAGTCTTGCATCGTCGAATACCCATGGCCGATCGTAGTGGAACGGAATAAGTCAGCCGGTGGTCTCCGACGACGGTTGTTTCACAGATGTAATTTATTTAGCGACCACATGTTTATGACAATGATTATTTATATATAATAAATAAATAATTTAAACCTAAATAATAAATAACCCCCCCCCCCCCCCCAAAAAAAAAAATGTTTCGAAGATCAATGCACATCCATTGATTACAATGTACCTGTTCATGCATGAGAAATACCTGTCTTATTCTCCAGTCGTTAAGAAGCAAGTGTTAACATTTTTATGGGGTATTCCGAAGCGTCCATTAAAAGCCGTTTGTTTTTCTTTTGTTTGAATATAGATACAACAAATTCGCAGGATAAATACAAAGTCTGGTTCATAAGGTCAACTCCACAAAACATGTCCTACGATGAGTGTTAGCGTTGACTGCTTTTTGTTTAGCGGTAGATATACATTTCCATCATTTATTTTATTGGTTTAGGAAACCACCAACGCTATTGTTATTTCGTTAATATGTTAAGGGTTTGCACGTATTTGTGGATCAATGATAAAAGGTATATAGTGCAATTGATCTATTTATTGAAATCTTTGTTGGAGATAAATGGCCATTTATATGTGTATAAAACAATGTAAAATTAGAATAGAAGTAAAAATACATGATTGTGTATGTACGAATAGGGGGGGGGGTGAAATCCCAATACATGCATATTCTTTCAGAACGTTTTGATAGTAATTACATAGAATGTTTAACCCTTTTCACTCATAGAGGACACCATGAAAAGACCTATGCGAACAGCATAAAACCAGATCAGCCTGCGAGTAACTCGCAGGCTGATCAGTTTTTATGCTGTTCGCTGCTCCTCAGTGGTCTGGTAATGAGGATTTTGTAATTGAATTTGGTAAGGTTTAACTGTGGCTTTCTGCAGATCAGGCTTTATGTGGTACCTATTGAGTGCGTCAAAATGAGTCTATATGAGGGAAAGGGTTAAAGTTTTATGCACAATCATAGGTTAATACACGCCAATATCTTACATTTCTTTCATGTTACCTTACCATTTTTGACCTATACAAATATGATTTCTTTCAAAGTTTGTGTTCCTATTATATAGTGAAAGTTTTTGAAGCATTATCTGTGACATTATTATTACACGATAACAATATCTGTGTTAAAATATGTTCATTCATCCTTTGAAGTATCTTACTGATCTAGACCAATCGTATAGTCTTTGACGACTAAGGGGTTTTATACACTTGCTGATTTTCAAGTGTCTGTTAAACGCTGTAATGCATTGTAGTATAGTCAATGCTTAACAGTATATTCAATGTATATATATTTATGTGTACTCAAACCTAAATAAACATCAATTAATTAATCATGAGTTTGATTTAGACTTAACCAACGCTGCCCCAGGTGGGAGAAAACCCAGAGCACAATGGCACCTGGATACTAACTTAATGATATTGCAATGCTACATTCATTTTTTTTCCTCTTGCAATTTTCTTTTTTACCTCACAAGAAAATCTATATTGAACAAGCAAATGACACTCTTTCATGCCTTAGTGTCAATTATTTTTTTTTTAAATGGCTTTTATTATAAATAAATTTTAAACCTTTTTTTTTAAACTTATCTCATTGCCAGATGATCATATATCATTATGATCAATATCATAGTTATTTTATTGAAAATAGACCGCCATAACTATCATATTTTGTTAATTCAGTATTTGTCCAATGTCATTTGCTATATAAATCTTGAAAATGAACTTTTAAATTGAATTATATTGATGCAGTCGACGACCTACTGCAAGTGATCGGAAAACTTGAGAATCCCAAGTGCGCAGGCTGGGTCCCGTGTTCTCGAAATAAGACTCAAACTATGCCCAATAGGGATATGAGAATGATACTCAAATTTGAACCTAAAATTTCGAGAACATGGAGCCTGGACTCAAACGTCACTGGTAATTGGATTGATAGAACTAGAAAATCAGCCGCCAGTAGGAAAAGGGGTCTTATATGAAGTTATCAGAAGAACCATTATACTTTGTTTTGCAACAATAACATTATTCAAGTTGGATGCTTTTTTTATTCGGTCATCCAAAAGCAAATCAAATATTGACCTTTGTACTGTAATATCGATGTATGGAACAAGTTCTCCTAACTTGACTTGACTTTTTGAGTTTACCGTTGCTTCGTCATATAGCAACGTCCAGCTAATTACAGATGGAGGAAGACCCATAATGCACGGAGACATCCGGGTAGAACCACCGACCTACCGCAAGCCAGCTGGAAGGCTTCCTCACATGAAAATCCGAATGACTTTGCCGGGATTTGAACCCACAAGGTGAGGGGCTGAGTGAGTGTTAAAGTCAGCGACTTCACCCTCTCGGTCACGGAGGCCCCAACAAGTTCTCACAACTTATATACAAGTTCTTCTCACGACTCTCGATTGCCCTGATGGCAACATATGTGATTATTATTGTGAAAAGAACCTGGAGAATCCGGAGAAAACCTATGAATCCGGATGGGCGACCACATTGGTGAGAAGCGTTACCACTCCGTGTAATGTATTAAAATTTTATCTGTTTAACCGTTTACCTCATGAATATGTACAAATTTATGACTTGATGAATAATAATTTACTGAATTTTAGATGGGATAGGAAGCAATGGATTCTCCCGGTAGACTGTGTAGAGAATATAAGCTACAATATTGTATGGGAAAACAGAGGGGACCTTGATCAGACCGCCTCCATGTGTCAGAAATTAGTCTATATAAAAGTAAAGTCTTAAACAGTTGGCTCCAGGGTCAATTTGAGACTTTTCCTTATATCTGATCTCTTTATCCGGAGGTCATAGGTTCGGTCCCCGGCAGCTACATTCCAAATTTGTAAAAGTGGTACTGTTTTCGCTTACAACATGTAAGACAGGATATTGTGACAGCGTTTGGTATCGTGCAACTTAGTGAGGCAGCACTCTATCTGTCTTGTGTGGATAAACCTCCAAATGACTAAAATAGTGTCAATGGGACGTGAAACTCATAAAACAAAAACGCCTGGAACCTTCTAGAACAATAAGCCATTTTCCCTGATAACGTCAACAGGCCGTGTTATTTGGGCTCATTTTTCATATTTTCATCCTTTCTTGTTGCCCTGTTTATATGTTCATGTCAAACATTCATAAAAAGAATTACATTGTTTATAATTTCCGGCACTTAAATAGAAAACCTAATGTATTTTTAGTTTTGAAACATCTGCAAATTGAGTGACAACCGTAATCAAAATGTTTTGTCGAAACCATAAACGTCAAACTTCCACTCGATACTAGCGTCTGGCGAGCTTATTCTGTAATGGAAAGTTTACTCGAAATGGGAAGTTTACTCATAACGTGTATTTGATTATTCTGACATTACAAAATGCACATACATAATACTAGAATAAATGCACTTTTTTATCAAATATGTACTGGTTAGCTTTTCGCCTATGAACGTGGAAAAACTCATCCTGTGATTAACTTATTCAGAAGTGCAATGTACATGATGTAAGTATATCCTATTGTTTATGTGTATTTTTGTGTAATATATGAGACCTACGAGTTATCTTTATTATAGATGAGTCCTACGAGTAATCTTTATTACATATATGAGTCCTACGAGTAATCTTTATTATATATGAGTCCTACGAGTAATCTTTATTATATATGAGTCCTACGAGTAATCTTTATTATAGGTGAGTCCTACGAGTAATCTTTATTATATATGAGTCCTACGAGTAATCTTTATTATATATGAGTCCTACGAGTAATCTTTATTACATATATGAGTCCTACGGGTAATCTTTATTATATATGAGTCCTACGAGTAATTTTTATTACATATATGTGTCCTACGAGTAATATTTATTATATATGAATCCTACGAGTTATCTTTATTATATATGAGTCCTACGAGTAATCTTTATTATAATTCCTACGAATAATCTTTATTATATATGAGACCTACTGTTTTAAGTTATCTTTACTATATATGAGTCCTACTAGTTATCTTTATTATATATAAATCCAACGAGTAATCTTTATTACATATATGAGTCCTACTGTTTAAAGTCCTACTGGTTATCTTTATTTATATAAATCCAACGAGTAATCTTTATTATATATGAGTCCTACGAGTAATCTTTATTACATATATGAGTCCTACGAGTAATCTTTATTATATATGAGTCATACGAGTAATCTTTATTACATATGAGTCCTACGAGTAATCTTTATTATATATGAGTCCTACGAGTAATATTTATTATATATGAATCCTACGAGTTATCTTTATTATATATGAGTCCTACGAGTAATCTTTATTATATATGAGTCCTACGAGTAATCTTTATTATATATGAGACCTACTGTTTTAAGTTATCTTTATTATATATGAGTCCTACTAGTTATCTTTATTATATATATCCTACGAGTAATCTTTATTACATATATGAGTCCTCGGTATCTTATTATATACCCGAGTATCTTTATTATATATGAGTCCTACGAGTAATCTTATTATATATGAGTCCTACGAGTAATCTTATATATATGAGTCCTTCGAGTTATCTGTATTATATATAAGCCTACTGTTTTAAGTTATCTTTATAATGTACGAATCCTACGAGTTATCTTTTTTATATATGAGTCCTACTTTCATAATGCATTTTGTAACATATGAGTTATTCCTACATTTTAAATATAATATCAATAATATATGAATCGTTATATTGATTATTGTTTAATATATGAGTAAATTCTTATTATAATGTTTATTGTGATATATAAGTTTTACCAGGTAAAATCCTACTGCCCCGAGCTGGTATCGAACTCTTGACCCTCTGTTTGCAAATCGGACACTCTACCATTGTATATATGTTTATACGAGTCATTTTTATAATGCATTTTTTTTATTATATATAATAACTGACGTTTTCAATTCTATATCTTATGATGTATTTTGTTCTATATATCTGACTTTTTTACTTCAAAGTTGATTGTTTGGTTTGATATAACGTCCCACCGACAGCAGTACAATCTTTGTGAGGACTTTGGTAGCATGATACTACACCAAGTCACATTATCCTGACAATATACCAGTACCATCTTAAAGCGACTTCGGTATGTCGCGACCGGGGATTGAACATACGGCCTGCCGGTGACATTTAGCCACCAGGAACGGTTGTTTGTTTGTTGAAAATGAGCAATAAAAAAACATCATGAGAAGATATACGAATTGCTTATTAACTTACCCTGTGTTTTATATTTATCCTGAGATAGGACGTTTTTATTTATTTATTTATTTATTTATTTATTTATTTATTTATTTTTTTTTTATTGCAAAATATATGATTTCCGTGAATATTTAGTTTATGCATCAATCGTGAGATTAATACTCGTAATCAAGCAAAAAATACCATCGAAAATTTATTTGTATTTATATACCGTGTAATTTCTTGGCAGCAAATTTGAATTTTCCAACACATTTAATGACGTAAATCCATTTAAAATCAACATTAAAAAATTCATGAAATTTTGGCCTCGCCAAATTATCTAAATATTTTTTGGTCAATAATTGATTAATATGGGGAAAACTGCTGTGACTGTTTACTATGTGGCGAGACACAAATCCCGTATTGTACGCTTGACAAACAAAACCAAATTGAATGAAAGAAATGAAATACATAGAAAAGCATTCTGTTGGGTATGATATAAGGTTTATCAGACGAAATATTATAAATGACGAGACTTTGTCATAAGTAAATACAAATGAAATTAACAATTACAAAGGCTGTGCTTGCACGACGAATTAATCGAAGATAATAAACGGACAAGAAATGGCATGCAGAATAACTGATACACAGGTCACTTATTCGTAGAGAACCAACTTAAGGACGTTGATGTACAATATAATCAAGTGTGAAGAGGAAATCTTTGTAAGATATGTTTGCTTTTAGTTTAAAGTCTCACAGACAGCAGTAAAATTGTTTTAGAGAATTCGACTAAATGAGAAAGATATGACTTGACATGACTATTTGAGTTTACCGTCGCTTCGACAGTATTTCAGTCATGTAGCGTCGTCCAGCTAATTACAGGTGGAGGAAGATCCCGAATGCACGGTGGCATCTGGATAGAACCACCGACCCTCCTCAAGCAAGCTGGAATGCTTCCTCACTACCCTCTCGGCCACGGAGGCCCCTGAGAAAGATATAGTGTTGCCTCACAAAAACAAGAGTCGTGACAGCTCAACCAGTCATAATTATTTAGCCTGATACTGGGCTAACCAGTTTAAGAACTTTATAAGATATTAATTGCTAAGCAAACGGGGGACTCACAAGTACCATTTCTTACAATTTCGATATGTTGCGGTCGGTGATCAAACCTAAGACCTCTCGAGCTCGTTTACTGGGAAAGCGCTCTAACTACTTGGTCACTGGGACCGATGAAGTGCAAAAGTAATGAAAGTATGTAAAGTCTATGCTTTAAAGTATGCGTGTAAAAAAATAGCAAACAAATAGAAGTCCATGCGGTTTTGAATGATACAAGACGGTATAGCTCTGCAGGCAGTTGACAAGCAATCACGCCAAGTTACATTTTCCAGGTCAAGACATTGATCTACTACTTTAACATTTGAATAACATTTCTATGCACCATCCATGTATTTTGACGTCTTTTGGACTTTGACAACAATATCACAACCCTGTGGCCATATTTGCCATGGCCTAATTACAACAGAAGCTTTCGAGGCCGACCATGACCACTGTCGATTTGTATGAAAATAATTTTAGCACATTAAGAGGACGAATCAATTCATTTTTAATGCCAAAACTGGGTGAGCATATGACGTCAACCGTCAGCTAGTGGTGCTCTGGACGATCAGTGTCTCTGTATAAAAGTCCCAGGGGTTTAGGGTTCGAACTCCGAGGAGTGCGAATTACATTAGTATCATTATAATCATTATTTTTTATTATTATTATTATTATTTTTTGTTGTTTTTTAACCTTTTTTTAATTAAAAAAAATAATTAACTATTTATCTATTTAACTTTCATTTATTTACCTATTTTATTTCGATGCATTTATTTATTTATCCATTCATCTATCATCATTTACCTGTTAACTTATCTTTTTCATCATTTTTCTTTATAATTAATTTGTTTCTGTATAACGTTCCAAAGCGCTCAGTACTGGTCCAACCCAGAAACCGTCGAGGGGGACACCACTCTCATAATTCAACAAAGCTTGTTTATCAACCGCTGTAAACATCAATCTGTTAGCAGATCCCGACCTTACCAACATCAATACGTATGTATAGACCAACGACCGTTTACCAGCATGAATAAATGTGTTTTATCTTTCTTTTATTATTAAGGAACAATAAGAAAGAATAGACGAGAGTACTGCTGCAGTATTGAACAACTTATTGTGTTAGTCGCGGGCTTTACAATGTAGAGAATGACATTTCTTGGTAACTTGACAGGTTGTTGGGTTTTTGTTTTACATGCAAACAATGCCAGACTCTGCCACTCGACGGTTAATATCCAATCGTGAATTATAACTCAATCAATAGGCTGACACATACAAGTATGTTTAATAATATGTCTGAACATGCACTCAGGGATCTTATTTATTTATTTATTTTATTTCATCCATTTATCTGTTTTATTTTCATTTATATTTTATCTATCTATCTATCTATCATCTATGGTCATCCATTCCCACATCTATTTATCAGTTAACCTGGAGTTATTATTATTGGTTTTTGAATGATTTTCTCCTAAAATAGAAATACACATTTTTAGCTTATTACTACAACAATTGAATAAGCAATCAGCTTGATAATTATAGGAAAATTAGCGAAATTTAAATTGGGTAGACTTTTAATCGGCATGATATGACCATAGATTTTAATTTTTAATGTGAAAAAAAAAAGTTTTATAAAAAATAATCAGGATTATATTTCATAACAAAACTTTTAAAAAACATTAAATTGATTCAAGAGATATTATTTTCATCTATCAAATTAAAAAAAAAGTATTGAATTTGATCAACATTGAAATGAAATACAGTGGAACCTCTCTAAACCGCATAGTGCCCGGACCAACTGAAATGTCCGGTTTTCAGAGGTGTGCGGTTACAGGGGGTTTTACTCTTTGAGTGTTGTTCGGTATGGGTTTCTATTAATGGTTTATAATACGTATAATAATTCTAGTGGGTATATATTATTGATACTAAATTCAACATCTCTATTATTCAAAAAGGACTTAAAAACATAACATGTAACGATATACTAATAAAACGCCTTTAACTTGCACACTAAATCATTGTCTACTATGCAGATTTCTTCATTGAAACATACATGGTTAATTGTCACCAATTAGTCATCTAACATATTTTTGCCGTATTATCTACTCAGCTTAAGTTTGTCACAAAATGCATTTTACAGAATAAACATCAGAAAGAGCCGATTATTTTCCTTCTTCCATACAGTATCCATCAATCATTTACGAGGAAGATAAAATGGTGCGTTTGTTGACGGATTTGTAAAGTCACTACTACAAATATGAAACTCTTCGGATCTCAAAACGCTCGATTAACAATATTATTACCTTATCCCATCTTTAATCATGCCGGTCAACGTAATTGTAATTGTTCACCGCTAATTGTATTTATCACACACAGAAGATGAAACGTCTACGCCGGTTAATCTCGCATACAGTTTTCAGAAAAAAATGTCAGTATATTTTACGGACATGTTCATGTTTTGCCTCGCGTGCGGTTTAAAGAGGTGAAAATACTCACAATTTATGTAAATATCACGAATTATCGTCGGTATTCGGAATTCGGAGGTTCCGGTTTAGAGAGTGTTTTTTCAATAGGATTAAGAGTAGTGGTCTCATTATCGAGGTTTTACTGAGAGAGTGCGGTTTTGAGAGGTTCCACTGTATTTATGAAAAGACCAAACTCAATAATGAGACCAACTCAATAATAAGACCACTTTCAGATGGACCCAATAGTGGTCTCATTATCGAGGTTTTACTGTATACAATAAAAATAATAGAACAAATCTATGAGAATATCTAATAAAGTATCAAGATGATATTAATGATATTCATCATCATCATCATCATCATCACCACCACCACCACCACCATCATCAGCGCCTCAAATGAATTGTTCTTTTAAATAAGATTCAAACCTCTAATTTATCACAATGAACTATCTGTCGTTTATATTCTTGGTAAATCAAGTTTAGATACGTAAGGTAATTATCGAGCGTCGAATTGGTCTGCCTTCTTGATTTTAATCCCCTAACAGACAGAAACAACCACCCTGGGTGTGAATTTGTAAAACAAAGATAAGAAGAATGATATAAATCAACAAGGGTACTTGTTAACTTAATTTATATTTGAATGTCGATTGAAGTCGTATTCGTCCTCGCTGGCTGAGATTTTAAAGCTCGCTTCGTAAACATTGGGAAGCGGGTGCGATTCCCCGTCTGAAAGGTGCTCTAAAGTAAGATGAAACAATAAAAAACAACAAATATGAAACGTTCTGCGCATAAATATGGAGTGGATCAGGGAGTGGTTGGCACGATGTCAGGATATTCACACTGTCCATTACTCGTTTTTTTTTTTTGTTTTTTTGTTTTTGTTTTTTTTTGTTGTTTGTTGTTGCTGTTTGTTTGTTTGTTTGTTTGTATGTTTGTTTTGTGGAGGATGGGTTCACGACTTATTACTATGGCGTCAAAGGAACAACTTGATTTTGACAAGGTTACCGGTGCCGGTGGTAAACAAATATGTGCTTGATTCTAGGTTTTTGGAGTATTAGTTGAACTGGGGGACAGCAAAATGGTTAGACAAGAAAAGGAAACCATAATGGTAACACAGACTCTTTATATCACAAACTGGAACCAGGGAACGTTCACTCTCAACAATATCTACCGGTCTTCGTCCACCACATGGAAAACCTTTATTTTCACGGAATTTTGATACTTCGATAGAGTATAAACATAGTAACGCTAAAGCATTTTTACGCCCACTGAGATACTTGTTGAACATATTCGGAACGTAAGATTACTGTGTCAAAAGAAAGACAAAGCTTAACCTGAGTGTGCCAGTAATCATCTGTTTAACTGGTTTCATGCAACCATCAAGTGTTGTTTAATTATCTGTATGACCCGTAAACTTCATTATTTTACGTCTATTGGGAACAAGTTCTTACAACTTATACTAATTCTTTTCGACCATATTGGATGTTGAAAGATGCATGTTTAATTCAAGCTCCGAGATTTTTTTCCTTTTGATTATCCCCTAGTTTTTATTATTTCTATGTATGATCGACATATATACTGTATACGCGCGTGATTACATTTGTAATAAATGTTACAGATGTGACTTGTTATTAATGTGATTTGTCACAAATGTGGTCTAAAAATACTATCTGGCTGGAATATCATGATGTATACAAGTGACAAGGAATCTCATCCCGTCTTACTGTCATGAGTAAAAGGGTAGTTCGACTGACAAGCAACTTACACGAGATGCCAAATTCTATGAGATTGATTAATGAAAGCATTTATATAATAAAAGAGAGGAACATGCAGTTAACATAGATAAAATTATTTTAAAGACGAACAATCAATGTCCTAAAATAAATATAAATACCTTTTTAAATATTCTGTATAGTCCATATGTTTTCATGCTTAAGGGTTGAAAAAAGGGAAATGAAATTCACTCCAATTTAGTTTGATTTGTTTACTAAACTGAGCTTAGATAATGAAATCATAATCCAAAACCTCCAGAATGGATCACAAAATATGGTACGCTGGTTAATTTCAAATATCACCATTCTCCATAATGCACTCAAAACCATAGGATATTGGTCTTACCTTTAATTGATAAACTTATCACGAAAACCACTTTCCGACAATCTCCGTCTGCGTCAAACTATACACTTCTCGTCCAGTTTAATTAAGAAGTTTTAATGATTTCAGTTGCCTGACTTCTACCGGTCACGTGATATAATCCGATACAGCAATTGGCTACAGTAATCACGTGGTACACCTATTGATTTTCTGTTAATCAGAGCCCTGGGTGTAAACAATTGAATTTCGTTTGTAAAAGTGCATGAAAATAATAGGGAAAAAAAGGCATGCCAGCTTTAACAATCGATTGATTAAATATGAATTTTTATTGCTACATGTCAAATGATATACACGCTATGATACCTTTATAATGGATCGGTCATTTGTTGTACTTATAAGACCACGAAGCTACCTTAAAGGTATTCTTATTTCTGATAAGACATCAGAAAAATTATATTTAAAAAAAGAACAATTAACGAAAAAAGAATAGAATATAATCCAATCCTTGATATATTGGCATTATTGTTGATGTTATTATTTTTAATTTTATTTTATTGATGTCTCCAGGTAGAAACCCTTCCGTTTTATTTCGCCTATCTTCGGTATTCTACGTATGATGCTGATTGCGTCAGACTTGGGTTAAACCCCAATATGGGGAAGGGAGATAATTTTTCATGGAATTGCTAAACTTCGGCGCTATATTATTTTCTCCGCGAACGCCACTCTGAGTTCCACGTGACCATGGTGTATACCAAAAGTCACGCTGTTGGTTACCTGTGATTTAGCAATGATTATATGTGCTAGATCTCCTGCGTTGGAGATTGTTAAGGTACTTGGACGTGCGACCGTAACTTAATGTATATATGTGTGTTGTCAGTTTTTTGGGGTTTTTTTGTGTTTTTTTTGCCGAACAGCTGCAGACAGAAGACATACTAGTTCAGTATCGAAACCACGACCAACCTATTGCTAAGCAGACGCTCTAAACGCTTTTGGAATTGCATCACATACTTTTGACATGAAGGTATTATTTTCGTCAATTTTATGGTCTTATAAAAGCCCGAAGAATATTCCCATTTAGTCTTAGAACATGAATTAACGAAAATATTTCACAATATCTTAAGTGCACAAATGTAACGATAGGCCGAGAAACGAATGGGAATGTATAACATTATACAGAACAATAAAAATAAATATATAGAGAACACTCAAAAATCTCCATAGATGTGCGTACTTGCTTAAACATCCTCTTCTAATCCTAATAAAGACAAAGTTTATGCACCGCAAATCTTTAAGTATCGATACTTGTTCAGATTGAGTCAATAAATGTTATAATGGTCCTATAAGGTTGTGTCGACGGATACGAGCTGTCAGAAAAATAATCTATTGTGTGTTTATTTTAGATAAAAAAATACGAATTTTAATGAGAAGTTTAATGAAAATAGATCATTTTTTATTTTAGTTTCATTCGTCAATATTCGGTTCTTGACCCGCGAATATAAATGTTTGTGTTGTAGGTTGCAATATTCGGGGCACCGAATGTTCGAGTGAAGCATTAAAGCATAAATGCGAATATCAATATACATGTTATATTTAGGAATTTATGATGGAAAGGGTTTCGTTTCGAGTGCATTATCGCAGAATAATGCACGATGTCTAGTTCAGATGCGCAGTAATCTAATCACGAAGCCCGAAGCTTGGGTGAAATTATAGAGTA
Organism: Solen grandis; assembly: GCA_021229015.1. Lineage (NCBI taxonomy): Eukaryota > Metazoa > Mollusca > Bivalvia > Adapedonta > Solenidae > Solen > Solen grandis. The sequence goes on from CM037795.1 coordinate 5,801,620, forward strand.
TCTGAAAGCAACACCACGAAAAACTGAAACTCTTTCCATTCTAACACGTTTACTATAGACTGTGAAGTTTTGGAGGTGATATAAACGTGTCGGTGTATTTCATTACGTTTACAGTAGAAGTCGTATATATGTCATATAATATACGTTATTTTTTTACCGTGCACATATCGGAAAAAATAATATGTTTATATAGCATATTTTTGTGTGTTTAGAATAAATATTATCGCACTGAACGGTGCACACAAAGATCTATTTCACTGTTCATCAGCGGACATTGACGTGAACAAAGGTTAAGATAGCCTAGTTACGAGGCTAACAAAAAGTATTTTGTGACTGACAATATTTTATGAAGATTCCTTGCTCCAACCTCTTGTGTAAATTCTAGCATTCGGTGTGCCAATTTCACTCTGTCAGGCTAATGGGAATTTGTAATTTTGGTTAGCCTAAGGTAAGTCGGTCGTAAACTTTGACATAATTACATATATACAGCCTAACACTACGATATTGACAAAAAAATAATATACGATATTGGCTTGTATATGTTTGAACATTTTGCACAACTAAACAGATTCCATACACATTAGGAAAAACAACATTGCTTTCAAATAACAAGCGAGGACTTTATCTAACCCCATCGAGTATTTTGATTGTTTGAATTGATCTTGCTTTTAAAACTGTTATGAAATATTTGCTAAAATCTGTCTGGTGAGCAGTGGTATTCCTCGAGCGGACTAAAGGGGGTGGAGGGGGCATATGTACAAGATCCCATGAACGTATATTTATTTAAAAGTTAAATGTATATTAAGATAATTAATAGACCAATAATTAAAATATGGTATAATAGTTATATAACTGGTAAACAGAAAAAAAGAAATATTCTTTGAATGCTTTCTTTATCTCTTATTTTCAGGCGCCTTTTTTTCTTACATAGGAAACAGATGTTTGCGCCCCTTAATGATCAGTAATGGATCTTCCATTTACATAAACTTGTAGCTGTAAGGGGGTAATATCCTAGACGTGTCAAAATGTTTCTCCCTTCACAATTGATAACTTAACCTCTTGGTACTGTTGAAACAGACATATTGGACAAAAGAAATTTAGATTATGACTTAACATGTGTTGAGGTATTACCTACCTCAGGGTCAATATTTTGAATATTTAAAATGACTATATATGTACCTAGTGAACCACATTTTATGAAGTTTCTCACTCCTATTTAAATTAAAAGACAGATAGAGAGAGACACACACACAGACAGACAGGCAGACAGACAGAGAGTCTTGTATATCACATGTGTGACTCATACCTCACTATTATGGGTTGTAACCAGATCTGTATGTAGAATGTTGTCAGAAATATATCTTTCCGAGGCATACCTCGGTATGAAACCAGCAATTATTTCAGTAGACAGTTACCCTAGCCCAAACCCAAACCCTTACCCTGACCCAAAAACCGAAATATACAAACCGAGGTACGAGATATCTACCTCACAAGGTATGGTAAACACTAAACATGAGCACACGCACACAACAACAACAACGACGACGACAAACTTTACATTATATTATCCTTTTTTTTTCTTTTTACATCCTCCCAGACTTAAAATAATTAGAACAGAAATACCAGCAAAACAATATGTCGTTGTTGTTGTATTCTGAGAAAATTAAGAGAAGGATATTGATACCTTTTGGGACAGGTTAAGTCGGGACTTTTTTAACAAACAGAACAAACCTCACCAGAAAAAAATTATACGTCCCAATTGTCCCAACATATTACTTATTTTCATTTAGAAACGGGGTCGATATTCGGACCCTACAAATAAGCAGAACAACTCCTGAAAAGAAAAAAACAATAATTAAAAAACATATCACAACTGCAAACTCCATAAAAAAATGTCAATCGGCCCCGGATTTTTTTTTTTAAATTCATGTATTAAGATCAAGTCCCGTGAATAATATGACCGATGATCGAACCCGTTTTTATGAAAATAAAAATATTGATTATCGAAAGCACTTTGAAAGAAGTCAGTGTTCCTACTTGGTGATTATTCAAATATACCATTTGCAAAATGAACGGATTTGCAATTGTTAACTAAGGTGTTAAAACATTCATCTTGTGTTTGTACTGCTATATACAGACTTAACTATTTGAGTTTACCGTCGCTTCGCCAGTATTCAGTCATACAATGACGTCCAGTTAATTACAGGTGGAGGAAGACCCCGAATGCACGGAGGCATCCGGGTAGAACCACCGACCTACCACAAGCCAGCTAAAAGGTTTCCTTACATGAAAATCCGAATGACCCTGCCGGGATTCGAACCCACGCGGTGAGGGGCTGAATGAGTGTCAAAGTCTTTACTCACTCGGCCACGGAGGCCCCACACTATACAGAGTATTTGTGAAACGCATTGTCAAATTCTAATTTACTTAGTGTGGTAGGACATTTTCAGAATGGCAGAATGAATTTTCAGAATGGCCGAATGACAAAAGTGATGATTCAGAGAGAGAGAGAGAGAGAGAGAGAGAGAGAAATCAATTCGGTTGGAAAGATAATTCAGTGAATAAAATTCAGCTGAAACAAGAAAACACAAGAATGTAACAGAACCTATACACTCGTCCCCGATAGTTTGTCTTCTCTTTTTCCGGTCTGCAAGATTCAGGAGCGGACTTCCATTTGTTCATTTTGCTTCATTACTCCAGTCCTTCCGAAATCCGACAACCTACGTTCTGGCAGCGGAGGTTAGTCCAAATTCTATGTTACCATGCATATATATATCGATTATTATTCATTAGCCTAGACATATAATAAACTTAGGAAGTATCTATTAGATAAAAAGATGAAGATAAAGAATGTGAATCTTTATAGATCGAAAGATGGAGATAAAGATGTGGATATTTATAGACAGAAAGATGAGGATAAAGGATGCGAATATTTATAGGCAGAAAGATGAGGATAAAGGATGTGGATATTTATAGACAGAAAGATGAGGATAAAGGATGTGGATATTTATAGACAGAAAGATGAGGATAAAGGATGTGGATATTTATAGACAGAAAGATGAGGATAAAGGATGTGAATATTTATAGGCAGAAAGATGAGGATAAAGGATGTGGATATTTATAGGCAGAAAGATGAGGATAAAGGATGTGGATATTTATAGACAGAAAGATGAGGATAAAGGATGTGGATATTTATAGCAGAAAGATGAGGATAAAGGATGTGGATATTTATAGACAGAAAGATGAGGATAAAGGATGTGGATATCTATAGACAGAAAGATGAGGATAAAGGATGAGAATATTTATAGACAGAAAGATGAGGATAAAGGATGTGGATATTTATAGACAGAAAGATGAGGATAAAGGATGTGGATATTTATAGACAGAAAGATGAGGATAAAGGATGTGGATATTTATAGACAGAAAGATGAGGATAAAGGATGCGAATATTTATAGACAGAAAGATGAGGATAAAGGATGTGGATATTTATAGACAGAAAGATGAGGATAAAGGATGTGGATATTTATAGACAGAAAGATGAGGATAAAGGATGTGGATATTTATAGACAGAAAGATGAGGATAAAGGATGTGGATATTTATAGACAGAAAGATGAGGATAAAGGATGTGGATATTTATAGACAGAAAGATGAGGATAAAGGATGTGGATATTTATAGACAGAAAGATGAGGATAAAGGATGTGGATATTTATAGACAGAAAGATGAGGATAAAGGATGTGGATATTTATAGACAGAAAGATGAGGATAAAGGATGTGGATATTTATAGGCAGAAAGATGAGGATAAAGGATGTGGATATTTATAGACAGAAAGATGAGGATAAAGGATGTGGATATTTATAGGCAGAAAGATGAGGATAAAGGATGTGGATATTTATAGACAGAAAGATGAGGATAAAGGATGTGGATATTTATAGACAGAAAGATGAGGATAAAGGATGCGAATATTTATAGGCAGAAAGATGAGGATAAAGGATGTGGATATTTATAGACAGAAAGATGAGGATAAAGGATGTGAATATTTATAGGCAGAAAGATGAGGATAAAGGATGTGGATATTTATAGACAGAAAGATGAGGATAAAGGATGTGGATATTTATAGACAGAAAGATGAGGATAAAGGATGTGGATATTTATAGACAGAAAGATGAGGATAAAGGATGCGAATATTTATAGGCAGAAAGATGAGGATAAAGGATGTGGATATTTATAGACAGAAAGATGAGGATAAAGGATGTGGATATTTATAGACAGAAAGATGAGGATAAAGGATGTGGATATTTATAGACAGAAAGATGAGGATAAAGGATGTGGATATTTATAGACAGAAAGATGAGGATAAAGGATGTGGATATTTATAGACAGAAAGATGAGGATAAAGGATGTGGATATTTATAGGCAGAAAGATGAGGATAAAGGATGTGGATATTTATAGACAGAAAGATGAGGATAAAGGATGTGGATATTTATAGACAGAAAGATGAGGATTAAGGATGTGGATATTTATAGACAGAAAGATGAGAATTAAGGATGTGGATATTTATAGACAGAAAGATGAGGATAAAGGATGTGGATATTTATAGACAGAAAGATGAGGATAAAGGATGTGGATATTTATAGACAGAAAGATGAGGATAAAGGATATGTATATTTATAGACAGAAAGAATGATGATATTTATAGATAGTAGGATAAGGATATAGAATATAATGTAAAGGGAAAAAATCACATATTAGGAAGAGGAAGCGCGATAGCACAAATGGCAGCGTATTATTATGACGTTTATATTGAACGTCAGTATCTTGTGAAAGCCTGCGTGTGCTGTAGGGTATATAAGACCAGCTATATCGAAATCCATCTACAATCCGCCATTACACTGGGGTTACTAAACAACGACGACAACTTTTAAAGCTTTAATTAGTACAAATACATAGAAAACATTTATATTCGGGAGACATCGGTAGTTCAAATGATAAAATACCAAAACAAATATTTCAAATGACAAAATACCTTTTACGTCGATGGTATTTACCAAAAAGATCGACTGGAGGCATATTACGTTTTCTGAAATAGTTTGCAGAATGTGTTTAAATCGGGGCATTAAAACATTGATTTCGGTTGGATGAAAGTTAAAGTGTATAATATTTAAGAGCTCCGGTGATCGAACCCGAGACGCGTAGGTGAGATGAGATGTACTTAACTAAATGCTGCCAGGTGAGTGAGTGAGTGAGTGAGGGAAGGAAAGAAGGAAGGAAAGAAGGAAGGAAGGATACCTACCTGCTATAATGATAGTTCTCACACCCATAAAGAAGTTAAGAAATGAAAAATCACAGATGTCATCTAAAGTCTATTTCATATGATTATTATTATATTACTTGTATATTCAAATCTCGTCTGAGAATTTATCTCAAGAACTGCATGTACTTCAAAACTGTCTTCGACATATTTAAATGCAGACTACTTGATACATATTGGATTTCTTTCTAATTATGTGACTTGCATTATCACTCCGTGTGATAAATGTGGTTATTTAAAAGTCTAGCTATCTAAATACAGACGGTGTGCAAAAAGCAATCAAACGTAAATGTAAATTTATCATAGACAATTGCTACAGATAAACACGCGAGCTGTCTATTGTAATGATATATACCCTTTGCTAAAGACGTCGTTTGATTAATTGGGTGAGAATTAGACAGTTGCTGATTTATTAAGTTAGGATTGGATAATGCACCCGGGGTACGCTTGCTGTATAAACCCAGGGAGGACTAAAGACAATGACCTGATTCCCCGTGTTCACGAAAATGCGGTTCAAGACTTCGTGTAACTCCGTCTATCTCCGAAAACTTCCGTATGAAATATGATCCTAGAATAAACAATTTCACCAGTGGATCGGCAATACCCGGTAAATTACCAATCACTGACTAGCGAAAAAACGTGTTTATTTATGTTTTTTTTCCCATTTTACAATTTGTGAAATCTTACACCAGCATGCAAATTAGGTGTTTGGGAATTACTAATAGTATTTTTTTTTAAAAAAAAAACAACAAAAAAAAAACAAGGGTAGATCGGTAGCACAACTATTAATTTCACTCTTATAACTATCAATTTTCTTTTTTTTTTTCTTTTTTTTTTTTGTGTGTGTGTTTGTTTTTTGTTTTTGTTTTTACTTTTCTTAAACTTTTCTTCCACATGTACTTTTTATTTATTAAAATATTATAATTAAATAACTTTATCCAATGTTATTTACTATGTAAATCTTGGAAATAAACTATTGAATTGGAAGTGCTCGTTGATTATCTCATTTCGAAGTTAAGTTAAATTGTGCACATCAGAGACTTAAAATATTCACAAGGAATCTTACCGATTGAATGCAGTTGCAGTAATCATCAATATGTGATTGTAAAATAGTTCCGGAAGTATTTACATAATAAGAGGTGAATTTCTTCAGAGAAGATCGCTGATGACTTTAGAGTGAGGATTAAAATCGACGAACACCCACGGCCAGAAACACTCCATCTCCGTTAACTTATCGGCCGAAAATATTGACACCGTATGTCGATTGGTTCAAAATCTTCATCAAATCACAAAGCAACCAATGAAATGGTTGTATTATAGGCATTTGATAACGACACAAATTTAACCAAGTAACTCACAGTTAAGGGCGACGAAGGAATATTACACGTAGTCAAATATTTCTTTCTTTCCAAATAAGGACAATTACTTATAAACTTGTTTCGTATCTTTCCAGTCAAAACATATACTTTAAATACTTTACACAAGTTAAAAAAATCCTACTCGACAATTTCTAGGTTGGACCATTACTTTGCATCTAGAAGGTCATGAAATATGTTTGCCACAACGTGCTTTGGATTCATAAATTTCGGATCTGGAGTTACATATGCTATCCTTTGACAAAGTCGTCCTGGTCAAAATGTATTTAAAGACCTATTATTGCAAAGATTGGCAAGTAATCAAAATCACACAAAAATCACGCGGCAGATTGACCAGATCTTTCATAGTCACGTTTGCAAATTTCTGCTATTCTATTTGAGATATTTAAAGTAACTCATATTTTGCAATAGAACAATACATTACCTTCAAATGATACCTAATATATTAAAATTAATAAATAAATAAAGTTTTATGTAAAATACTGAAGCATCTGCATGTACAAAAGTATGTAGATTTTGTTGCTTTTCCGCTACACGGGTTGAATTTAAATCAAAATTTTAATGAATTTTCAAAATTAATTAAACCGGAAATATTTTCTTGCACTAGAAACGATACTTTTGTAAGAAAGATTTTTTCTGTGTGTGTGGTTTTTTTTCCAAATATTAAGACAGTTTGCAAAATTCAGTGACATGCCGCTTGACAAAATAATATTTTCCTCTGTCTTTTACATGAGTTTCCTATCTTTGCTTAATAGGTCTTTGACGTACTTAATGTACGCGAAAAAACCAAAAAAAACCAAAAAAACATGAAGATTCTATTTATCACATGACCCTTTATTACCATCTCAAATGAATGGACACAATGTACTCAAAACATCATACACAATGAGATACGGTTAGAATTGGCATGTTTATCCAACACATTGTAAATATGTAAATTTATATGCTTATAATAAAACATCACTCTCTCTCTCTCTCTCGTAAATTAACATTTTTTACACTAGAATTAGCCACAGGACTGGATGACCCGGTGTCAGGATCATGAAAATAGTTGTAGTAGCATGCATAATAATGAATTGTGATGGCACTATGTCTCATGATGACAAAGTCCCACAAAGACCGAAATGCTGTTGGCGGAACGTAAAACCAACAAACTTTCAAACATAAGAATTTCGGGGAGTGAAAACACTCTAATTTCTAATTTCACTTTAATAACTTTTCCAGCAAGGAGCAGGTATATCTTTACAAGGGTAGTTACTTTACGATTTTTAGGTTTTCGCTGCCTAATCCATACATTTTTACGCGAGATTGCGGCCATATGAGGAAAAATACTGATACGAAATTTTAGAGACGCAGTCACATTGTTTTGAATCTGTGCTTAATAGGTCATCTTGTTTTTTCTTTTTTTCTGATAATGCCACTAGAGGGCGCTTTGCATGAAGTCATTCTTTAGCTAATAATTTAATAATTGAAATCTGATTTAGATGCTTTCTTTTCCGACAGACCCCCCCCCCCCCACCCCGAAAAAAACAACAAAAAACTATGATCTGTATCTTAGCATCGAGTACCAAAATAAATTTGCTTGGAGAGGCTGAATGCTCGAACCTTGCCAATAAGTGGACAAACGAGTGTAGGACTACGAAAAAGATGACCATTTTCGTTTAAGAAGAGATAAAGAATAAATTTGCTGCAAATGATTTGCAAAGCATTATGCATGAAATATATGAGGTGGTAATTTCAGGAAATGCATAATTTATATTCTTGAAGCTGTCAAACTTCACCAAAATATAAATGAAAAAATAGATTTCAAATAATTAATATGAATTTATCTACTTTTTTAATTTTTCCTTTTTTTTTTTCTTTTTTTTTGGATGATCCTGTTTTTAATTTTTGTCCGATTTTCATTAAATTTTCACAGATTATGTAGTTTATGCGCCAGCGATGTTTGGATACTGCTTTATACAATCTTTACTTGTGTATATAAAATGGTCACTTATTTCATACTGGAATACAAACTACATTTCTTAACCGATTTCGACAATATTTTTTTTTGAAGTAAGACTTTTTACTTAAACATTATCACACATTATTTAAACACATCATACTGGCGTGATACTGCAGTGTGGCAGCACTATATATGTCTCAAGTAGACATCGTCTCCAAATGACTGGATTACTGTTGGTGGGAAGTTAAACCCAATACACAAACACAAACAAACATTGAAAATGTGAGTGGGAATGCATCTGTGTATGCATGCAGATTGAGGATTTTAAGAAGAGCTTGGATTGAAATGCATTTGACATCTTTTCATAGCGTCTGTATATTTAATTTGAACATGTACATTAGATTGTATAATTACGCAAATAGATTATACAAATATACGGAAGCACAGAGGGGACATGTTGTTTTTCTTTTTTATTGCCACGAGGTGATAACTAAGAAAAAAAAAAGATCTTGCTAACTCGTGGCCAGCGATAAATATTTTTCTTACTTATATCTCGTGGCCACGAGTTAGCATTTTTTTCTTGGTTATTAACTCGTGGTCACGAGTTAGCGAGATTTTTTTCTTAGTTATACATGTATCTCGTGGCCACGAGTTAATCGTTTATTGTTTTTCGTGCATTTTTTTTTCTTCAGAAAATGTTAAACGTTTATCCTAACATGGCTGGGGACTTATTTGCGTCACAATTGAATACCCAACTAAAAAAGTAATTTATGTATCTTGATATCAGGAACCTGATGCAATTGCAAGTGATGCATTTTCACTAACCAATATAAATATTGCCAGGAGCAGCTTTACATCCACTTAGATGATTTTAATCTGAAGATTTTAATCTGAAACTTGTAGAAATTCATATCTATAATTTTGAATATAATGAGACAGTCAGCGACTAGTTTTTAAAAAATAGCGATCCATTCCCTGTGGAAATATAAGGACGACATAAAAGCATCACAAAGCGAACAATTACATTGTCACGTTTTTGCATGAGTTTAGGTCAGTTTAACTGCCCTATTTTCATCTGATTTATAGTCTTTTGCACGATTTCTTACAGTAATGACTAAAGATATTATATAATGCACGGATGACATTGAATGGCTCTATTCAGTAGATTGCTCTGAAATTGTTTTGTAATCCGTTTTTTGACCGCTCAGTGGATTATTGCTATAAACCTCGACGATGTGGTAATATGCAGGATGTATTTGCAGGTAAAACTGATGATGGCGCAAGACTTAATAAAGTACATATACTATAAGTTACGTACCATTGTTTATTTAGATGACAACTCGCTGAAATATATGCTTCGTATTCACGAAATTCTAGGACAGTACCCTGACTGAATTACACTGAATTGATAACTATACAGTTGTTTTTATCAAAATACTTCTCTTGGGTGCACATTGAAACCTGTTTCAGACCGGACGCTATAAATATCTGCACAATCGTAAAATATATCATAGTCCGTTTCACTTTCCCCTGAAGGACGGTTCTAGTCCGTTTCATTTCAATAATGTTTACTCCGCCGATTGCTGATTGTGGTATTAGTGCTTATTTCGAACGCTTAATAGAGAACCACATCAACGTCGCACATATTTTTTTTTTAAAAGAAACACATTGTGACTTGGAAAAAAGGTTTATATTACATATTTCCTCCTTTCAGTCTCATCCCACGAATATTGAAGAAAAACAAAAGCTGTCATTGTTGGCACCTTTCTGGCAAACCCAGCCCTGGTGGCTAATATTAACAAAGGGAACCATATTCTCTCCTAGAAAAAAGTCAAGACGAACTTTTGTGAAGGCTTGGTCAACTTTCCTTGAGTAATGTAGGATGACTTGTTTATCAGAAGACTGAATAAACAAAGAGGCATATCTCTGCCAAAAATGTTCAAATCTCAAAATCCTGACACTATGTACTGGAGCACTTGTGAAGGTTAAATAAAAATCCCCAGAGAAATGTAGAAGGAGTTGCGCTCGGTATGTTGGGCAACATTTTAAAAAAGGGGGCATTACTCCGCCAAAATTATCGAATCACAACATCCCGACAATATACACTGGGGCACTTGGTGACAATAACCCTTTGAAAGTTTTGTCAAAATCCGTTTAGAAATGTAAGAGTTGCACTCAGAAGATAAAATGACAAAATAAGCATAGGAGCATCACGCTGCCAAAAACGTCCGAATCCCAAATTCCCGACAATATGCGCTGGGTCACATGATGACACTAATTTTGTGAAGGTTTAAATAATATTCCTCAAGAAATGTGGAAAGAGATGGAAAATATTTTGGACAATATAATATATGACATACTACTCACTAGAAAACTAATGAGTCAACAATTTTCTTCATTTACGTAGATGTCACTATAATATTTAAAGAGGGTAATGTTGTTATATATATTAAAGAATATGAATACGATAATACACAGTATGTCTAGATGATGATTTATAGAAGTAAATGTGTGGACGCATGATATTCCAATGGGTATAAACGGTTTCATTTCACACCCAAGTTTCAATGAAAGCATTACTGAAGCTTTAGTCCTCTTACAGAGAACTGCATCAGCAGACTGACTGGATTACTGCATGGAACTGATTGGTGAGAGGTGATAATGACCTGTTCCAGATGTGCGAGAGTCGGAAACGTTTTCATGGCTCTTATGCATATAGCCAAGCATTTGACTTGACTATTTGAGTTTACAGTCGCTTCGACAGTATTTCGGTCATATAGCGACGTCCAGCTAATTACAGGTGGAGGAAGACCCCGTATACACGGAGGCATCCGGGTAGAACCACCGATCTACCGCAAGCCAGCTGGAAGGCTTCCTCACATGAAAATCCGAATGACCCTGCCGGGATTCGAACCCACGCGGTAAGGGGCTGAGTGAGTGTTAAAGTCAGCAACTTTACCCTCTGGCCATGGAGGCCCCCAATCATTTGCTCTACTAAAGACGTAGCATGAGGTAATATCTACGGTGGCATAAAAGGGACATGGGAGATATTTTTATCACGTTCGCACGCAGTTGTTATCACGTTCGCACGCAGCTGTTATCGCGCCCCACTACTTGGTTTTAATTCATTACCATCAATCACATTCTTGCATGGGGAGATATATCCCAGAGCAAATACCTGCGGCATGCTTTTGCAGTTGCCTGTTTTTAAAGAATATGAAGAGTTCAAATCCCGTTTGGTGTTTGGGATCTCAAATTCACCAGGATCTGGATTAGAATGATTATTTTATCAAGATGATAAGTAATTTAATACAATATTTCTGAAACAAATGTCTGGATGTCAAAGTGAAACATCACCTGACTTTGAAGCACTCAAACCCATCGTCAACACTTTATTTTTTTCACTCTAACATCTTTATTTCTTTAACAAATCTAGATTTAACTTCAAAATAATGTTAATGTCCATGAGATAAAATCTTTGAATTATGGATGTAAGATTTAAATGAATATGGATATATTTGATCTTTAAGTCTTAGAATTATTTCCTTTGAATTATTGAAACTAAATTTTCATTTTATATTTTCTCCTCGGTCATTCACATCATTTTAACTCACTTAATTAGAAGCAATGTTTATGGCTACAAGGCCTCAGCCAAATTTAATTATATCTAAAATGCCAATTCTACAGTTTCAGACTCTATCAATTTCATTAATCAAGCATAAGGGCAGTGAGGTCCAGTCGTAGGTTACCATTATATGACAATGGAACTGAAATTTGTGGGTTAAAACACCATTTGGGGCAAGAATCTGTCATAGCCTTACACAGTTCAAGTAATGGCCAAATCCAAGAACCACTGACAAAGAATTTTTTAATTAAATAGATGCTTAAGCTTATAAGCAATCTTTTTGGAACTTTAAACTTTGGTGGTACATGATAACCATTGTGTGCAAACTTGATAGCTTCTGGATGTACACGCAGTAGATACACGTGCAAACGCAATAACTACTGTATGTGAACATTGTAGCTACTGCATGCACATGCGAAAGCTACTGCATCCAAACACACCGGTTATTGCATGGGACGTGATATAAAAATGATCTTCCATGTCTCCTTGATGCCACCATTTATATTACTTTAATGGTGCAAGGTATACCAAGAAAATATATGATATGCACAAAAAAAAGGAAAAGGGGACATTTTTACTATTTCACCAGCCCCAATAATTTTTGCTAACAACAGTGTAATAGCACTCATTTCATTTTTTTTCTGTTGATTGTAGGTTGTGTAAAATCTAGTTTACAAAAGCTGCTATTTACTATTTCTCTTATTTGAGCATTTGTGAAAAGTGCTTTAACATGTATAGACGGATAATTTTTCATGCAGCTTGTTGGTTATGAAAATGTATCGACACGCAAACTAAGACTGTAAACATTGTGTAATGTCTGTTGTATTAAAATCCTCATAAAATTTCATTGTTCTGATTACGACAATATCCAAGTCATTTCCGTTTGTAAATTTTATTAAAAGTTTCATTTTACTAGTATTTACGTCATCAGATGTTAGTATTGTTTTAAATAATCCTACAACCTTTAAAATCCCTAGTGACATACATGCAGGGCCGGATCCAGGAGTTCGGGTTAAGGGGCGCAATTTTTAAAAAAATGTAGGCAGTAACAATGCAATCTGCTTGCCGCTTTTCCGGGGCCGTGATAAGGTTATAGTTCCGGTTGGACTAGGCATCTTAGGGATTTCCTGTGCGTTTTTTTTTTTAATTTAAAGCTGTAAAATAGTGCATTCTTGTGAGTTTTGGGAGGTTGTATGCCTACATTTATGTATGGTCGACTTTTAGAGGGGGCGCGTGCCGGGTTCACCCCCCCTTGAATCCGCAACTGAAATATACCACATTACTTGGTACTTAACATACATAACGTAATTATAGGACTGGTTGGCCCGGTGTTCGTATGATGTGACTGGATGCGTTTCATACCACATGTCTACATTAAGATCCTGCAGTGTGACAGCACTATATCTGTCTCATGTAGATGTAGTTTCCAAAAGACTGAAATACTGTCAGTGGGACGTTAAACCCAACAAACAAACAATTGTAGGTTAGTTTGATATATCCCAAAAAATAAAAAAATTCAGTCAGATACTTTCATTTTGATTTCTAAATTCTTGTTAACATGACCCAACATTCAATGACATGATGGTTTAAACTAATCTAACAATTCACAAATTCACAGCTTTCTATTTTCGATTTCCATCATGAAAAAATGGCTTCCATTCCTGATATTCTAATAGCTACTACGTGCGCACGTAATATAAAAATATATTTCATGTCACCTTTATGCCACCGTAAATGTCTTCCTGAAAGAATCAAGGCTTGTCGGCGAAGTGTCGAGCAACACAAGGCCATATATTCTGGACAAGAAAAGACATTTACTTTTCATTGTTCATATTACAAGTGACAGTAGTACATTCCCAAAACAGTGGATGCACGAACTGGATGATCATAGTCAGACATTCTGGTCTTAAACGTCCACGTGCCTTCCTCCAAATATAAACTTCCCTGTTTTTACTAAGTATCATTTAGTCACATCATCAAAAACAACTAAAGATTTTCAATTTTTGTTGACAAAAAATGACATGACGAGCACGATTTCTAACACAAGTTGTAATCTTTATTTGAAAAACATGTTTGTGTTTCTTGTTTCTCCTACACCAACTTCGAGGTATGTTTTCATTGCTAGCATGTATTCAAAACGTTTTAGAAATTTAGCGATTATTCCCATCTCCACTTCGACTTTTTGGCCTTTGTATCGCATCTTAGAAAATAACATAACATATTTCTCAACAGATGTCATTTGTTTACCAGAACGCGCAGTGTTCATTAGAAAGGGGAAGTAAAGGCGATATAATTGATGTGTGACAAATACATATACATTATAGCGGTTTTGTCCCTTGTATTTTATTTAGCATTAACGGCTGCATTATGTGTAATGTAACATAAACTATATAGAAGACTCTTCCTCAAGTGAAAAGTCAGAGGGACCCATCGGGACATAAAGTGACAGCGGTGAATAGCAGGATGCCCAATGTTCACCAAGCAAACCCAGGAATATGTTGATTACGCGGGAATGGTTTTTACTGTTGGGATTCGTATTATATTTTGTCCCAGTGCCCAACCAAAGGATAGGGACCATGGATTTCATATAAATAAATCGGCCTTGATGGCGCTTGATTGTGAAGCCAAGGGTTGTGGGTTCAATCCCCATGTACTTGGGTTGGACACGGTCTCAGTCTTGAGTGACTAACAATTTCTTTCTGATGGTATTTCGTATTCCACCACTGTTCTTAAATTATTACAGAGATGCTTGCTAAAGTTTCAGTACTGTCAGAATCCCGGGAAAAAGTTGTAAGGTGAACTGGCCATCTGTTAGCCTTTGATGGCATAAAATGGCGTTAAATAATTGAAATAAAATTAAATAAACCAAGTTTAACACACAAAACGAAGAACATAAAACGGTGTTCCCTAGAAATGTTTCCATTTTTAGTTGTGTTTGACGTTGTCACTCACAACTATAGTACCTACATTCTGAGGGTCCAATTTTCTACATTTAAAACCGAATAACCTCTTAATTTTGTATGAGTGATCGAACGATTGAAAAGAATTCTACAACACAGATATGCTGAGATTCAGCCAAAGCGTTGAAAACTCAATTTTGAGTAAACTATACATAGTTACGGGAAACAATAATTGTATGTAGCATAAAAGCACAAAAGAGCCCTTTTCCCTGTGAAGTTGCGTAACTTTCACTTTACCATGCGGAGGAGTATAGTTTTTTCGATGCAAAGGTGGCTCGTGCCTGATTTGGATGGTAAATGTGCATGTTTTGGTTATTTAGTGGTGTTATAATAGTCCATATAAAATAATAGAAAGCTTGAATTCCGATACAAATCAGCATAATTTACTATCATATGAAGCTATGTCAGATACATCGATACCTCCAGGGGTTATTTGTTGCTCTATGGAATGGCGGATACCTGTATATATCTGCTATCAGAAGTTACTAAGGACACGATATGGAGACACCTATTTGCATCTATAAATAGAAACTGTGTCGTTGCTCGGTAGTACAAATCGAAGCGCTGATAGTGCTAAGAGAGCAGTATTGTCGCATTTCTTTTGTTTATCAAAGTAAATTTAATAAACGGGGGTCATATTTTCGCGCAATGCCAATAACCCCGCTTTAACGTTGCGTTAACATGGTTATTTTAAGAAATTAAAGATGAATGCACCATTTGTTTCATCAGACTGTTAACAATTGGCACATCGCCACTCTTACTCTTCCTATTTTTGTAGCCCACAACGAACAATTCATTATTGTTTTAATATAAGTTTGATATTTGGCAAAAACAAAGTTACGCTGCATATCTGAAGCTCGTTAAACCATCTTCCACTTGAGACACACACAACTTCAGTGCATTCAGCGCGTTGATTAAATTTATCCATGGATTCACATAAATTCTCGCAAACTGCAATTATATATATTTTAAACAAAAATAACACAACTACTGGGTGGTTACTGAATAACCCTGGTTCTCTGTGTACATAGTGATGTTTCGTAACGCCACCAAATCCGACATAAAAATCAGCTCGTTCTTTTAGTAAATATACATATACGGTATACTATCTGCAAAATGTACAATCAGACCTGTATTTAGGGACCACCTCATGGGCAGAAAATATATTTCAATGGATAGGTAGCCTTTGCTCAAGGTTTATAAATCTCGGAAGTTTGTCTTCAGGAGGGACATTGTTTTTGTAAACAGTGGTCTCTCCTTATGGTGGTCTCTAATACTAGTTTGACTCTAATTACAGTTCCTATTGTATATCCCTTGTATTCAAATAACCCACAACCTAGTACCTCTATGTGTATTTACTTATGCTTGTGTTCCATTAATATCCTCATGTCACATTTGATTGGGCTGAGAGTATTAATAAATAATATATGAAAATTTCATAATCAGAAGAAAAAAAACAAGAGGGCCAAAACAGCCCTGTGTCTCTCACCTGAGAAAGATTGCTGCGTTAGGCATGATGACAAAAATGTGGCATCTAAAGTGTTTTTCTAACATTTGACTATGTGACCTAGATTTTGATCCTAACTGAATTTGAATTAACTGGGAATTCATGCAGTCATCATTCTTATCAAGATTAATGAAGAATGGTACAAAAATGTAAGCCCCTAGAGTGTTCACAAGATATTTAAAATATTTTCCCTGGTGACCTACTTTTTGACCCCATGTGACCCATTTTTAATTCATCTTAGATTTGATTAAACAAACATTCTGACCAAGTTACATTAAGGTTAGGCTGAAACTGTGGCCTCGAGAGTAGATTTGAAATGGTGACCTAGTTTTTGACCCCACGTGACCCAATTTCAAACTCATCCAAGATATCATGTAGACAAACATCCTGGCCAAATTTTATGAAGATTGGACTAAAAATGTTGCCTCTAGAGTGTTCACAAGGATTTTCTAAATTTGACCTGGTGACCTATTTTTAACCATATCCATTTGAACTATCAGATATATGAAAACATCCAAATTGGGCAAAACTGTGGCCTCTAGGGTGTTCCAAAAGTTTTTCTAAAATTTGACCTGATGGCCTACTTTTTGACCCCACATGATCCAATTTCGAACTTATCCGAGATATTATGTCGATAAACATCCTGACAAAGTTTCATGAAGATTGGGCCAAAACTGTGGTGTATTCACAAGCAATTGTTGACGACGGACGACGGACAAAAAGCGGTCATATATATGTTCATATCTTTCGAGTCGTAAGGTTGATATAAGTCATTGGCCACGTGGTGTTATACAGATATAAGATATAATAAAGTATGAGTACAGGGTTGTCCTTTTAGGCCGGCATTATCCCATGACTCCGTGCGTGTGCTACATATGCGGCTACACTCCGTTTGTGAAAATCAAACTTTAACTTTTCTTTGCACCCCTATACTTCCCTATGAAATTAGAAATTTTGTCCATATACCTTGTTATTAAATCATGGTACTTCAAATGCTTCAAAATGACTTCAGTGCAGATGCAAGCATCGACTGACTTGGAGTTGTAGGCTATTTTGGCTAAGTCTATTAAATTCCCATGATCACTCGATGGACCATAATCATAACTGAAGGATGAATAGATTACCCTTTTTTTCCCTAACGTATCATAAAATATTTGTTAGAGCACTTGCAGGCTATTTAAGATTTAATATTTTAACTTATAATAAATACTATTTGTCAGTCGTTTTCAACACCCGCGCAGACTGTCGGACATAATTAATACTATTACGGATTCAGCGGTCCCGGTGGCCAAGTGGTTAGAGCGTTCGCCCCGGAACCGGGAGTTCGTGGTTCGATCCACAGCCGTGACATACCAAAGTCGTAAAAATGGTACTGGTATAGCTCCCTTGCTTGGTGTTCAGTATATAAGGGTAGTTCCAGGTTTGGTTGGCCCGGTGTCAGGATAATGTGACTGGGTGTGGTATCATGCCACATGTCTACGGCGTGATACTGAGGTGTAGCAGCACTATATCTGTCTCAGGTAGACGTCACCTCTAATGACTGAATGTCGGTGGGACGTAAAATCATTCTCAGAGACTATCCTTTTACACTATCCGTTGTTGACAAAGATGAGTACCATCCAAATTCGAGGAGTCTATTATGTTGATGTAGCCTTTTTATATTTAGATTAAGATACGACTAAAACTACACATAGAATTGTTCACCTTCTTGCTGTAAACTTTACTTTCAATGATTTGATCTGGTAAAACAGCATGTCTAAATAAACTGAATACATATAATGATAACATCACATTCAAAATTCCCCAGGTGAGCGTCTTCACGGTCATTTTGACCGTAGCGTTGTAAATTTGAGTGTGCAAATAACTTCACGATTTGAAAGCATTACGCATTCGCTACCCGGAACTTGTGACGGCGCCATGCTGCGGAACGTGTGACGTAATAACAAGCACCTGTTTCGGGGATACCATAGTCTATATGTACATGTAACCCGCTTTCACCGAAGAGGCGTTTACGAAATAAGCTTTTTTCTCGTGCAATCGGACCTACACTTGCGAGTGTATTAGTCAGGAAACAAGGATTTCTCCAACATTAACGAGGGAGAGTTCATTTTTTTTTCTTCATTTCTCCCAATCATCTATGATTGAGCTGTTTTAACGTCCCACCGACAGTATTTACAAAACAAAATGAAACCCGTTTTGATAAATGGTTGTAATGTTTATTTATAAAAAATAAATGCATTTAAAGCTGTAGCGATAAACATGGAAATTGACATAATATCATAATAATAATAATGATTTCTTTCAATGAACTAATAGTTGAACTCGAAAATTAGAAACATGAAAAACCTATCAAACAGTAATACATGTAACAGAAAAGACATGTATTTGTTTGTGTGGAAAATTTACATATACTCTCTATTTTTATTTATATGACATACCTATTATATGATACTTTTTTCAATATTCACAAAAGTAAATGAAACATCTAGAGACATCAGGGAGTAACACACATGCCAGAAAACAAAGGATTGTCCAATTTTACACATATACTATATATATTTTAACTGATTTCTATATTTTAAGAAACAGTGACCTTGAAATCATTCACTAAAACTCGTCTAAACATTTATTTTACGTCGGTTAGGAAACAAGGCTCGAATTCCAATATTTAGCGCCAAGTAATTCTCAAATTCTTAAACTAGGTAGATACACATTCCATTACTATTTTATGAAATATTCAAGTACACGACTAAATTGCAATGAATTATTACCTTGACTAACAATAATTAATACGGAATGAAATATTTGGGTATTTCTATTAGAGAAACAAGAATAATGAAATTCGCCCTTAAGTATTTAAGTTTGACTTAGCGCTAAGAATTGTTGGTCAAATTTGACTAAGTTCGTACAACTCATACTAAGCCTTCTCGGCGCTTTATTGGGTTGAACCAGTACTTTGCGCATGGAAAGGTCATAAAAATCATTGCTCTAAAAAGGGTTTGTCCTTTGGACCAACACATGTTTGCTTTCACTGGACATTAGTACCATTGCCTCTCTGCTATTACAGCTATAACTGGAACTATCCCTGAAGGTGATTTGTTCCCCCGTATACCGCCTTGACACGAAGGAGTTCTAATAAATACTTGACACAGTTATCTGCTGACTGGTCTTATTATTCTGTGCGTGAAAGAATTTGTCGACAACAGTTACTTGAAACTTCATTAAATGTGAGTGTAGAACGTGACGTCACGTGACGGAACGTGACTTCTATATATAGCCCACATTTCACTTTGTGGCGCGGGGATACAATCACGAGCTACACTTTGTGTCAATGAATCATTTCTCCAAGTTTCAACGGTGTACCATTACACTCACTCAGATTATAAAACAGTGGTTACTGGCACTGTTAACAGCGTGATGGATTCCAGTATAGCTACAATGTATATAACAGAGTTGGGAAAATATTTTAAAAATAAACATAACAATAACAAATAAGGCGTAATAAAAAGGTTACTTGTTTCCACTAACCCGACCGACCCTATTTTTTTTTTTTTTTTTTTGTACCGACCCTAGACGTTTTTATGGTTTTCAGGCTATTGCAGTTGGAAAAACGCTGTTTTTCGTCAATTTCTCTAAAAAAATAAGGTAAAAATTTAAAAAAAAAATAAAAAAAGTTTAACCGACCTACCGATCCTATTTTTATCGGAGATATTAGTGGAAACAAACAACTTTTCTTTTCACCTAATCATAACCTCATTAACAATATACTAGTATCATTTCTATATTGCACACATTGTTTTCTCTCATGTCTTACTCATATTAAAAAAAAACACAAACCCTTATCTTGAAAAGATTAATTGATTTGGAAAATCAGATAAAAGACATTCACTCGGAAAAGCGGATGATCAGCTGGCTTGTTTCTAACGGAAATGGTAAACAGTTAACCATCCCTTACAAATGGCTTAATTCTTGTCATATAATTAGCTTTTTATTACTAGGTTTTTTCTATACTTGATTTTTTTATGTGTCTAAATGGATGTAAGAGCTAGATATAAGGCTATGTAGCATTTTTTTTTAATTTAGGAATTGGTTTTGAATTGATGTTCTGATATGATTAAAAATTATTCGATTTTACAAAACTATAAAATAAAAACAACACTGAGATTGCCATAATCCATATAAATGAGTTAAAAATATATAAAATGATACAAAATGGACATAAATATTTCTATGTTTGTATCTTAAAGGAGTACATCATATATCTCGAGTATTAATTATAAACTTTTATACAAGAGTGAAAAAATTAAATATGCAAAAAAAAAAAAAAAAATCGCAACAATCAATTCAAATGTGCATACAAGGATGTGTTATGAAATGAATTTATAAACAAGGGCTATAGGTATTTCAGTTATATACAAATGGGATGTTTTGACAAAAATGAGAGAAAACTAGCTCCTTATGGCAAGAAAGATTGTGATCATATTCCAAAAAAATATTAACCTAATACTATAAAAAATCGGAAAATTATGTTTCGTTTCAAAATTCTTTTTCATTAAATGTTACCACGTTAAAAAAGAATAACAACTGTATGAGAAACAAAAGCTAAAAATATGCTTATTACAAATAAATAGTGATTATACAGAACAGATATTTAGTATATATTACTTTTACGCTGTTATTTTTTATATATCTATAAAGAGGAAAACCCACATTTAAAACTGTTCTAATTTATATAAACGGTTACTTATTCTCAACCAGCACTAAATCAAGGGCGACAGCCCTATAAAAAACAGCCCCCCCCCCCCTTGCACGGTTTCACAGACCACCTTAAACTAAATGTCCGAACAAAAAGCAGTACATACCTTCAACAAAGACATGCATTTGGACCTTGCTTTTTATAGTTCCTTTTATACAATAACTCTGAGTTTGGTGGCCGTCGAAACAGCTGTAAAGGGAAGCAATCGTTTCCTAACCGTTTGCCACTATCTCTCCACACTCACTTACAAAGATATGAAAGACAATGGCGTATTCATTTGATTTCCTTTTTACATACAAAAAATGAACAACAAAAAAACAACAACAAACATTTGCTTTAAATCACGAGTGCATGCACGCATCATAATAATAAAGCAAATCTTCTGATAATTATATTATATTCTGCATATCTTCATGTAGATATTTTTATATTCAAATATATTCATGTAATCATAACATTTTCTCTTTTTGTCTCCACTTTCTGAATTAGGAATAGATGAAAAAATATTATCTTTTTTTCCTATTATATTATCTTCGCAGCAAAAAATGTTAATACTCAAATTATTAAATCTACTTACTATTACTGCTAACATATTTGGAAAATGCAAAAATAAGGCTAACGAAAGAGAAATGTAAAATTTTTTTATCAAATAAAAGCAAACGAGCAAAAAAGAAAGCTTCATGTTAGTTATAACAATAATAAATCACATTAGTTTTTGAAAATAAATATGTCCAAGCAATATTGTTAAATAAAAAGTCTTGGATGAAAAAATGAATTAGAATGAGTATATTAATTTAAATGAAAGGGCTCAAAAAAGCAATAAAACTAAACAATGTGAGTACGAATGTTTGAACATGCATATTTCATAAAGTCACATTTACAAATAAAGTTAATTATTATGCCTGAGACGCCACCGAGGACGTCCGCTCCGTGGAACCGGAAATGATTGATATTGTCCCAGAGTTTAAAGACGCCTCAGACACGCCGCTCAAAGGTCGTGGACATCCAGATTACTAGCACTTCGGGTGTTGTCTGAACTACTTCCGTTAAGCTCAAGATGTGTGGGCAATTCGTTCTGACCTGCGGTATTTGATTGGTTCCCGGCAGAACTGGGATTATTTGAAACAACTTGATTATCAGTTTCTTCTGGTCCCTCACTACTTACCACCGTATTTGGAAGACAAACATCTGCACCAGAGTTATTGCCCATTGAAGTCCTTCTGGTCGCTCTAGAACTATTAAGTGAACCCGGGCTAAGTATCTGCATTGCAGACAGGGCACCAGCGTTTGAAACCATTCCGGAGTTACGAGGTAACGATCCTGAACGGACATTCCGCAGCGAACCCCTTCTTGGTGAAAAATCTGGATTTCTGTGGACAGTAACGGTTTGTGAGGAAGAATTCCTCAGTTGGGACGGTCGGATGAACCTTGTGTTGGATATTGTATCGGATCGAGTGTTGGTAGTTCCAACTGCAGCCGCCGGTTGGTTTGTCTGAGTGGTTGCATTCAAAGAGGAATCTGACTCAATGACAGCATTTGGATGTGGGTTAGGATCAATCTCGCTGTAAACTGGGGGTGGGGACATTGGCGAAGAATAGATATCCCCATACGCTGGGGGAGCCGGGGGTCCAAAGTAGGCCCCTTGGTAGTCGAAATGAAAAGGCACAACGCGCGATGTGGATCCAACACGGCGGCCGTTGGGGTTGCGTCTCATTTCCTTGTTCTTCTTGGCCTGGATGTAGACGAATACTAGGGCCATTATTATGATGACAAGCACGACGGCGCCAATGGACCCGCTAAGGATGGCGATGGCGTTAAATGTAGTGGAGTCGCTCTCTTCTTCCAACAGGGAATCTGGAATAAAATAAAACATTTGTTTAATCTTTTTTTTACCCCTTAGAGACTCATCTTGACGCATTGGCAAACAGATGAGATATCGATCAGGGTCTCTTTGTTTGCCCCCACTGTAGTGTAGCTCTGATTATACACAGTCTGTACCTAAAACAAACAAATGATTGTTTCATATATCATTTAATGGTTAATTAATTAATGTTCATGAAGTCATAATTAAAATTTGTACATGAATATTTGTGGTGTCTAGGACAAACAAAACATAAAAATGTATTTTTACTAGATGCAATCCGCAACTGTTAATTTTTTAACAAACGAGAAATTAGATTTTTGGAAATGTGCATATGCCCCGGGAAGTCTCGAACCTGGCACCGGCATATCATACCCAACCGATTTCCTCAATTGACCGTAACTGAATTAAACTGGTTTCAAATCAACCATTACTCCCGCATACAAAATGTACTTAAGGAAAGATAAAAGAAAGGTGCACTCAATTTTATTTTCATATAAATCATGAACATATATAAGATGCAAACAAACCCTGTCACTAGTACATGTATATCAATATTTTCGAACAGAAATTAAAAGATGCATTCAATACACGAAGTATTTTTGTTTAACATTACAGCGTTTAGAGAGTTTCTATAAAATATTTAAATGAACTGAAATCTCTCCAACCTTACACCTCATTTGTTATGCATAGTGTTGTAATTGCGATGTATAAAGGCTACACTTACCATAACCGAAAGCCTAAATCTGACCGAAACACACATATAAACAAACCGACACATACACTCACACACACTGATAAATAAATATTTTTACAATGCATATGATTTTCGTTTATTTGTTTCTTTTAAAAAAGGATGGGGCCAAAGACTTACCTCTATCTCCTGTGAAATACTCAGCCTTGAATCCCTTCCCGCTAAGACTGTAATCCGACGTAAACGTCACCGTCATTACGGAACTGGTGCTGACGTAATACGTTGTTTGCGTGCCGCAAAACTTGCCAAGTGACGCCGACGATGAGTTATAACCTTGACATGAAAATATATTCGAGTATAAGGAATATCGTTTTATCGTATGTGCGCTGCCTTTATTTATCATGTCTATGGCTACATATCTTTTAATCAGTTCATCGTGGATCTATAAATAAGCATTGTTTTAAAGCAGAAAAAAAACTTTTTGCTGTAATCACCTTAAATGAATCACTCAAACATATCCTATTGGCGCATAATTAATATTTATTAGCTATCAAAAACTTTAAAACGCCTCATGTATTATGCTTCGACAGTTCTCGTCATTTTCTACGGGTTGGCCACTCCTTTAAACTTTAAATAAAAGTAAGAGTTAACACAATTGTTTGAAAGACTTGTCCCTTTGCCAAAAGGAGCGATTACCCTGCCTCTATTTAAGACAATATCAAATAGGAGTTACATTTCTTTAATAAGGTACAGTTTAGCAGGAACCATAACTCTCGGAAGAGTGCCCGCTTTTGTAGCCACCTACCGTCAAAAGTTTCTCCAGAGTCATAGACACAGTCTGCATGGTATTCGATATTTATATCAAGAATATTCATCCGAATGGCATGTGACGTGTTGGTTGCTGTGATCCTCCAGACGCAGTTTTGGTTGCTAGGCAACAAAAATTAAAACCTTTGTTATGAAAATGTGAATATATACGAATTGTCATGAACTGTACTAATTAATGTGCTGTTTAAAAACATGCTACTCTATAACTTTGTTATTTGATACTTGATTCTTTACCTCCTGAAATAGGAGACAACCTGGTTTAATTCTACACGTGCCTTAATGCATCGATTTTCAATTGTTACACGCTCGGCAGACCTGCCACCACAAGCTGACAGGATCCAGAAGTTTCATTCCAAGTAAAATATTGGATAAATAAGTAGTTTTTTCAAGCTCATGGCCCATGATGGGTCAGGCATGCTTTACATTCATCTCGTGATCAATATGTTGTCCCCTGCAGAAATTTTCAACAACTGACGAAATGTCTGTATGGGAGTGGAAAATGCTAAAGGAAGACATAACAGATATTCGAAATCCAATAAATGAGTGAGGCAATAAAAAGGTCATATGAGGAAACAACCTAAAATACAATTGAAAGAAAAACATTGAATAAATACAAGAAGTCATTACTTTGTCCGCTTATCAATATAAACTTCTGGTACAGATATTGAATATTTATTGTTTTTATGTTTTATATATAGGCGATTTCTCTAAAAAAAAATAAAGAGTAAAATTATACTGTATAACCAAATCAAAAATGGAGAAAATAAATTGTAGCCAGCGTTTAAACACAGTGATGTTATGCTGATTTTGATAATCTTACAAGTTTCTCGAAAATGAAAAAGGAATATAAGGTCTAGACAGGAAGCAAAGCGTAACATAAAGTCCCAAAAATACGCTTCAGGAAGTCTAGATAAAATTTTAACCAAAAAATGTTAAGTCCAGAAAATTGTGAAGCATGATGACTAGATAGAAAGACCAGAAAATATCGCAAATAAAACACCGGATATCAATCAACACGAAGTCTAAAAAAAAACGCAAGATGAAGCCGCCCAAGAAAAAAAAGCGAAACATGAATTCCAGGAATTTATGCAAGATGAAGCCCCCAAAAAAGAAACAGAAATTTGTGCAAGATGAAGCCAAGATAAAAAGAATAACAGTAAGTCCAGGAAAAATACGTAACGTGAAGTCCAGGAATTTATGCAAGATGAAACCAAGATAAAAAAAGAAACGTAACGTCCAGGAAAAATACGTAACGTAAAGTTCAGGAACTTATGCAAGATGAAGCCGATTAAAAAATAACGAAACATTAAGTCTTGACATTTATGCAAGATAAAAACCATATAAAATACCATTACATGGAGTCCACAAAAATACCGTTATAGAATATCTCCTGGTTACATGGAGTCCAGAAAATTACGCAGCATGCAGTCTAGACAAATATTTTAACATAAATCTAGTTGGTGCCAAAACTTGTTGAATATATGAAGATTTTTTCATAAATAGTCTTTCAATAAATACTCGTTCGTGATAGGTTTGAAAACTATAATGAAGCAAAAAATATAAAGCAGTTATCGAGGTCTTTTTAACAAGAGGGCTTAAGATGGCTCTCTATCGCTTTCCTTAGTAAATTGATGTTAAAGGCATCATGATGCACAGTACTGGTTTAACCCAGGGACTATCAATAAGGATTAATATAAATTGTAAGACTTGATTTCTGATATAAAAAACTGTTAGAAAAGAAAAGAAAGTTTCCAGAAAGGTTTATGTAGTCTTTTACTAACCACATCCATAACCAAAATTGTACCAGTGTTCCGACTTTAAAATTACATAAGTAAGTCAGCATGTAAAAATGTTGAATTCCACACAATAAACAGTACCCGTGGTCAAAATTTGAAAGCCATAGTTTAAAAAGTATGTCATTAGGTCATGAAAAAGTTTATCCAATGTCAAAGTTCAATTCCACACATAACAGTACCTGTAGTCCAAATTGAAATGATTTTGTGTGTGTGTGTGTGGGGGGGGGGGATAATTTGGTGGATGTTAGCCCAAGCCCAACCAATAATATATTAAAGAAATTAATGTCTAACTTCTAAGAGACGGACAGATATCAATCTAAAAGCTCACATGAGCACTACGTGCTTAGGTGAGTTAACATTCTAGTTGTAATTTATGTGGTGACAATGCATATCACAAACGAGCAAAAACTATCAGTCACGTGATTTATCTTATCTTTGTCTTAAGTTAAAAGTTTTACTTGTTTCATTTTAAAGAAAATCAATTATCATTTATCAATGAAAAAACCTTAAGAACATAAAATATTTGAAAAATGACGGTAATATTCTTTACTGCCAATCTTAGATAGAAAGTACATGCTTTTAATGGTTTTCGATTTAGTTACACTGTATGTCCATCGACCGCCATTAGCCACAATGATGAATATCTACCTAGGTACTTGCATGGGACATAAATAGAGTTTGATCAATCACCCAATGGACAATATAAATAATGGAGGTTTGTCTAACCGGGTCCGTCATTGTCGTGTGTTTACGCATGGTCTATATATCTGTCCCGGCATTAATTGAATTATCGACTGCACTCTGATACTCAAAGTGTATCGCACAGAAGCTGGACGCCTAATATCGTATCAGATATTTCAACTAATTAAGTTTGAATATTACTTGTTTGATGTTCAGTAATAAGTTCATGAGGTGTTGCTTTTGAATTCCGGGACTGGTTCGAGAAAGGCGAAAAGCAGTTTGATATCATTAACTGAAATGCTAGCAGAGTAGAGTATTCAGTAACCTTAAGATAACTATTGATATTCTCTTAACTCCAAGCAAGACCATTGTGTTGTTGTTGTTTTTTATTTCTTTTTCTTTTCTCTCCTGCTTCGCTTTAAGCCACTCATTCAATCACCTTGTTAAGAGTATTTCTTTTCTCTGTCATGAAAGAATTTTGCTTGTGGCGTTTTGTTTTTAAACCGTGCACTTGTACGACCCTTGGTCAAATTTTCACTTCTATTTCTAGTTCACTTCTACCTATGCACTTCCTGTATGTTATTAACTGGACGTTGCAATATAGCCGAAAAACTGTCAAAACGACGTCGCAATATAGTCGAAATACTGTCAAAACGACGTCGCAATATAGCCGAAATACTGTCGAAACGACGTCGCAATACAGCCGAAATACTGTCGAAACGACAGTTAATCCCAACGCACCAAATACAACAACTATTGCTGGTCTGGCGAAAATGAGTGACATACTTACTTAGGGTAACCGCTGGGATAGTTGGTGGAGGTGAACTCTGCAGCTGTTGTTGTTGCTGTCAGTGTGAGCACCGAGCCGGAACACTGGGACACCGCTGGGGGTAGAAATGAAGGGTCAATGGTGGATTTGTTACAAATAATGGTATAACTGTTGTTAATGATGATAATTGTAGTGGTGATAAAGATGGTGGTGATGGAGCTGCTACTACTGCTTTGTTGCTAATGATGATGATGCAGGTAGTGATGATGATGATGATGATGATGATGATGGTAATGGTGATGATGATGAACATAACATAGTAATAACAATATAAATATCCCTTATGTAGTTGCTAAAAATATGTTTTTTTATTGTTTTGTTTTTTGTTAGTTTTTGTTTTTTGTTTTGTTTTTTCTTTTTCTTGAGAAAGGCAAATTTTTGCCGAAATATTGAAAAAGAGCAAATTGCTTAAAGTTTGCATATTTATTTATGTATGTACATGTATACGTATTTACCTGGCTGTATAAAAGTACATAGCAAATATACGGCAGTTGTTAACCCGGCGGTTCGATCAAACAGCCTATACGCTTCTTGCATCACTGAAACGGGAATCTGCAATACAATAAGACAACGATAAATTTATCATGGGTCTAATTCCATCCACAATATATTGTGCTAAGTAATATTTTAATTCCAAACAGTCCACTGAAGTCTATTCCTTTTTATGAAATGCAGTTGAGCAACAACCTGTACTAAAGCGGTCAATTTGCATTTAGCGGTCAACTTTAATATTTATTTACCAAACTGTAGCATTTTGATATATATTTAAACATCAATTAGTGGTCATATCTGTTAAGTGGCCACTTTCTCTTGTTTTCTTGACTGACCGCTTAAGCCGTATTTAAATATAAACGAACTTAGTTGAACTAGACTACTAGTATTGTTATAACCGTAATAACTAAAAATAAAGGCAAAGAAATGAAATAAAAAGGGTTTTGTCATTAGAAAAAAAAAAGATGAATTTTTCCCCTTAAGCAAACGATTATTATTTAGGTTTTGGAATTCGAGCCAAAACGGACCAGTAAGACTTACGTTAGAATTAGAGAGCTGTCTACGCTCAGAGCAAATACAACGGTGTATCAACTTTATATATAATGCATCAATCGGCACTGTAAAACATCGAATATTTAGGATTTTAGAACGCGCCTAAGTCTGTAATACAGATTAAATAAGGCAGTCAACGGTGCCATTCAGCGAAGTCCGGTGTCTAAACATCAATTTTAATTATCAATAATAAAATTATTGTAACATGTGTCTAAATGTACAGTTGTGTGTTTCATAGAAATGAATTATATATAATACATTGCCTCACGGGTTACATATCCGGTGAAAAAATATGTCATATATCGCCAAATGAGAGTGCTCCCTAGCAGACGTTAGCTAGATCAAGCGCCTGTCTTATTCACTATATACTACTGTTGCAATATTTATAAGGCATTTCTTACGATAACCCATGCCTTCTGTTAGGCAGAATAATACCACGGCATCGCGTGCGCTTCAGTTTAGTGATGCATAATTTAACACGTGTTGGGTGTGTAATACGTTTTAGGAAATGGACAACTAAAATTAATTACATAGTATCGTACATTTTCCATGAAAAGAAGACATGAATTCAAGTTACCATTTCCCATGGACACATTTTCTGGCCAATATAGACCAACGTTAGACCTAACAAAATCAATATAACTTCCTCACCATTGACATGTATTGATATAACCATTTGGCAATTTTCAATTTTCGACAAGAGAACGGATCATCTGATCTTTAAAGCGACTTTAAAGTGATATTTGCATAGGACTGCTGTCCAGTGATGGCAACATGAATGCGGATCTGACGATTATGGGTCCAACTCAGGAAACACATGCAGCAATGCCCAGACTGGACCCCGTGTGTTTGTAGGAAGAATATGCCATCCATCTAATCTTGTACCTAGTATTTCTCATTATATCCAGCATCTTTTGGCACCATTATCATATTAACTACACCTACCTTCATACCAACACCAGTAGGCCGGCTGGTAGAATTTATTGGGCATACATTTATTGATTTCCCGAGAATCCTTTTGTTAAAATTTATGCTTCACGGATGTAATGACAAACTTAGAAACAATTGTGCTTGACAGGGCAATTAACAGGATAATGAGAAGGGCGTCTTTGGATCTAGACTTGCTGATTGATCTCTAAGCCCGATCTTGTCCGCCCTATTTTGAGCTACCAACACCAACCAATTCAAATTCCTTGATGTTACTCTGAAAAAAAGTATAACAATGGTTACATTTATCAATGCAGGGAATGCCTATGTGTATCAGTTTAAAGGAAAGTCCCTTTAATGGTTCCCCTATGTCTTGCACCACTTAACCTCTACCAAGATAAACAAGGTATCCTACTGTTGGACAGAATGGACGTTTTGTCCAAGTAGATAATGGGTAGAGGTCTACCCTATAATAAAATGCCACTTTGAGCATTTAAAATCTGACCATCTGAAGCACATAGCAGGGAATCACGTGACTTTTGAGGTAACGCGTGCTGACAATATGGTGGACTAGAACTTTCGATTCAGGCCCGTTTTTCGGGTAATTTTATATTATATCATTCATAAAAATGGTGATACAAGGGCTACATAATAGAGAAAAAACGGTCATTATGATATTTTATATGAAAAAGTAATGTTTCTGCTTGTTGAATATTAACTGTCTACTTTTTAATGGTTAAGAAATGAAAAATAATTTGGGTAAAGTCAACGGCATCCCTGTTCGTTACCGAACTCATATTTCATTTCTGTTACGGAAAAGAAATGACCGGTTAAACTTATACATACAGAAAGATTACATCTTTAAATAAGAACTAGTATAACTCTTTTCTTGGCTTATTGAACATTGAATCACCATTTTCATAAAAAATCGAATTTTTGATTGTTTGAGCAAACTGTTAGCATAAAGATAAAAAATAAAGTATAACCGAAAACAATATTCCATTCCACGTAGGCTGTGGCGGATCTTATACGTAAGTATGAATGATATAATATAAAATTACTTGTAAAATGGGCATGGATCGAAAATTTCAGTCGCCATATTGTCAGTACGCGTTACCTTAAAAGTCACGTGATTCCCTGCCGTTAAGCAGGTAGACTGCTTATAATAGATGAGAGTTGACGCAAGTTCAGCTGTATACATGCGTGCAACTATCGAGACGTCTTAAGCGATTCCAACGATACGTCATTATATTTCTAATGTAGATAAAATATATCCGTGTCAAAGGGCTGTGTACATTGACCATATACCGGACCTGAAATTGAGAGCTAAAACCTTCAAGCAAGCTAGAAAATTAAATGACACTATATGACGCTAAGTACTTGTCCGACCCAGCAACTGTCGAAAATATTGATTTGATTGTTATAGGATAATTGTTGGTTTTGGTGTAAGATCGATTAGTGCTTTCATTGATTGAACATAAAAAGTGCTATTTTCACGAATGGTAAAAGCATCTTTTTACGTTCAAGATTGAAATTATACATCGATCTTTCACCAAAACATTTTTTTTCCTTTTAATTTAATGCTTTAAAGGCCAGAAATTAGCTGTGTTATTCACAAAATACGTCAAAATTGGAGGTATTACCTCGCGAGCATGACGTTATTTATGACGTCATTTATGACGTCATTTCTTGCGTAAAACCCAGCACAATTGACGCTCCGATCAGTTTATAATGTCGGGTCGGGTTCAAAGCTCCAGAGTGAAAATTATGAAAATGGTAATATTCACTGTTTCAAACAGTGAAATTACCTTTTTTTAATTCACTGATGTTTCCCTATGATCCACCGAAAAGCATTAAATAAATTAAATATAGTGTTTTCCGATCTGTATACATAAAAACGTCTGTGTGTTCGTAAATTCTCTTTAAAGTATAACCAAAACCAACCATGCATAAGTGTCTGGTAGGAAATGAGGGCACATCTGTATGTGTCTATTAATAAATTACCATACTCCAAGATTAAAGGCGACTTAATCAGCTAATGCAGTTACATGTAAACTGGAAATTTAAGTAATATGTTTTATCCTGTTTCTACTCGTGCCACAACCTTCGGCTACACGGGACGAGATCAAGAGAGTTTATAACTCGAATAATCTCTGTATTGAAAACCTGTACACCAGTGTTTTATTAATCCCAAAAGAATAAAGACAAACTGGTGTTGGTCACATGATTCCTAGGCTTTGACAAAAAGCCAAGTAACTTCATTCTAGCTTTTCTGGGCATAATTTATTAAGCTCTGTTACCTCTTGGGGAAAATGACCGCCATTTTTTTTTTTTTGGGGGGGGGGGGGGGGTATTCAAATATAATAACTTTTCTGGGTAAAAATAGACATACTATTGTATAAGAGGTACACGTTTTTTTTTATAAAAATTCACAAATTTGTAAAAATGTTAGACAATGCAACAAATTAAGAAAAAGCAAGTAAGACCACTATTGTATAAGAGGGACACGATTTCCAATTTATTATAGCAAAGTCGAACCAATGCAGAAAGACAAGAGTTTGTTTATGGAACGTACGTGGAAATTCTAGCCGTTTTTGGTTTATTTCGTAAGAATCGACCAGAAATCGTGTTTTATACATGAATTGTATGGACGTCGAAAACGACATGGATTGAAAATATTGGCGTTTTGTGAAACTTTTACTCATTTCTTTGCTATTTGAGGGATTTTAATGAAATAAAAAGCGTTAACGCTTAGATTGATCCTTTCAAATGGCGACCAAAAAGAGATAACCGTGATCTGGTCGTTTCTTGCAGCAGCATATGGAACATAAAAAAGTTTGTTTCAAGCACCTGTGACCAAATCGAACCAAAAGTCGAAAGTCAACATTTGTGGGTTGTAGCTGAAAAGTCAAAAGTAACTAACTGAGTCATGGTCACGGTTAATAAAGGCCAAAGTTCAAATCAGCAAACCAAACAACTTACACGTGGTCTAAATTTGAAAGTCATAGTTTCAACATTCAAAAGTAGGTCATATGGTCATGATCAGTGTCATCCAAGGTAAAAGTTTAATTCCATAAGCAAAACTGTACCCGTGGTCTTATATTGAAGGTCAAAGCTCCCTATATTAGTCTACATAAAACAAGTGAACATCGGGCGTGGCATATTTGACCTCACGGAGATGATTTGAAAGACCTCTAGGCAATGACACACACCAAATATCTAGTATACAGACCTTATGGTTTTAAGATTTAACATTTCTATGCAAGTCTATATAAAACCAAAAGACCTCTGCGGCCAATTTTGACACCAGAGCCATGATTTGAACAAATTTGTTAGAGGTTCATTAGACTATATTACTCACCATAATTTTTCCTATATGTAACTCTTTATAAAACCAACTGACCTCTGGGTCAGGGCCAATTCTGACTATGTGGTTTCAGACAAGAAGGTTTTAAAAGTTTCTTTCCTGAAACAAGTTACATATTAAAACCAAGTGAAATAATTATGAGGAGCGCAACTGTAAACCAACAATTTTCTAATGATGGCCTAATCATAAATAAGTTTCTGTACTTTTCTGAAAATGGTAAGTGAAGTTGCAGGAATGGTTGGCCCGGTGTCAGGGTAATGTGACTGGGTGTGGTATCATGCAGTATGGCAGCACTATATCTGTCTCAAGTAGTCATCGTCTACAAATGACTGAAATACTGTCGGTGGGACGTTAAACCCAACAAACAAACACGAAAATGGGATAATCATTCTTCAGGTTATTTAAGTATGTCATGTTTTTTATCATTATTGAATGTCCCCGGCTTACTGACATGGCATGTAGTGAACTGGAATAAGTCAGCCGTGGGTATTCGACGATGGCTTTTTATAAATAAAACCTACACATACATGTATTCAAATATTTGATAAAATTTGGGATCTTGGTACAATGGTTATGATATTACGATGTTGTCGTTGGTTTCCTGTCAATAAAACAATGTTTCGATCCTGTATGTGTGTTTTTGTTGTTGTTGCTTTTGTTGTTGTCACGTGTGGCCTACCCATAGTGACCATCACTGAAATCTACACAGTAAAACCCTACTTTAAGTCCACCTCACTATAAGACCACCTCGCTAGTAAGTCCACCTCACTATAAGACCACCTCGCTATTTAGATCATCTCGCTATGAAGGCAACCTTGCTAGTAAGTCCACCTCACTATAAGACCACCTCGCTATTTAGATCATCTCGCTATGAAGACCACCTCGCTAGTAAGTCCACCTCGCTATTAAGACCATCTCGCCATTAAGACCACTTTTTCGTTGGATCCAATGGTAGTCTTAATCGAAAGCTTTTACTGTTTTTTCAATCGATGTATTTTTGTATGTTTACAAATGCTACTGAGAGTACCAATAAAATCTAAACATAAACGCTGTCTCTTTACATAAACGTTATATAATATAAGGTGCTTTAATTATCGGTTATTCGATCAACATTATTAATTTTGTTGACACATTCATCGCTTAGGATACTAATTGATATATCTTATAAACTAATTAATTCATGAATATGCTATTCAGATAATATATTCATCTTTTTATCTATATTTCCTACGCAGCAATCACTTATACAAAGTTAACCAATTAAAATAAAATGAATAATTATTATTGATGTACATCAAACAATCAACCGAGTCTATCTCTCTGTCTTTTGATTTATAGGTGTGTTTCTTTTTTGTTGTTTGTTTTTATCTAATGTTATTTGTATGCTTGATATACACTGAACAGGTTTTTATTTATCACATATATGTCAACTTTTTTTAGCAAAAATATTTTATGATACTGTTATTAATGTAGTAAAAAAGCGACTTCAGTAATTCAAAACACCTCCCTAATTATAGGCGGTCATATTAAGTTACAAATCAATATTAAGATTATAAGAATAACACAAATTTCCTGAAAAGTCCATGAATATTTTTCAAAGAAGCTATTTCTCTGGAAAAATAGGAAGTTATTTTGGGAAATTATGTCAGTTTTCATGCCAGTCAGTGCACCCCTTAATACCATGTCCTTTCGAACATTTCTAGTCCCTATCAAAAGATTTCATATTTTACATTGATCTTTGAAACATTGATATTTGTTGTTTTTTTTTGTATGAGTGTTTAAAGAGTGTATGGGGACTGGTAGCCCATATTTGAAGGGGTAGAAAACTCTTTA